>CM035093.1:4139318-4498094 GCA_020205505.1 Panax japonicus | reverse complement strand
TTGTCCCTTCAGTTTTCCAAGGGTTATTTGCCCCTTAGTGTTTCAAGAGTCATTTTCCCCTTCGCAAATATTAGTTGACTCTTCAATATTACCAAGAGCCATTTTGACCATTCGTTAAGACCAAGAGCCACTTTCAGTTTTTCTATAAATAGAAGTGCATTACTTCATTATTTCTTACGAATTCACTAAAACTCTATAGAGAGAAATTATAGAGAAAAAGAAGAAGAGTATTCTGCTACTTCACTACTTTGATATCCAATGTCTTTTACGGTAAGGGATATTATTTGTTGTACCCGTAAGGGGTGTTATTCTTTCTTATTCATGAAGAGAACTTTTGTTATTCCATTCCTTATTATTCTGTTGGAATAACCTGTATATGTGGCATACCCTATACATAACTTGTATATGTGGCATACCCTATACATAACCTGTATACGCGGCATACCCATATTTGGTGAAATTCTTATGTTATTCCATTCTTTATTATTCTATTGGAATAACCTGTATACAGGGGCTACCCTATATTGGTGATATTCTTCTGTTATTCTATTCCTTATTATTATGTTGGAATAACCTATAAATGCAAAGTACTGCATACATGATGAAATTCTTCTATTATTCCATTCTTTACTATTCTGTCAGAATATCCTGTCTGTGCTTTACGCCGGACCTGGTTCCATTATTTATTATTATGCATTTAATATTCTGTCGGAATATCCTGTCGGTGTGAATTTCAACTAACCTGGTAACATTATTTATTATTTTGCATTTATTATTCTGTTGGAATATCCTGTCGGTGTGAATTTCACCTGACTTGGTTCCGTCATTCATTATTCTGTTGAGAATAACCTGTCTGTGCGGTCTCTATCGCATGCATGGTGAATCCTTAGTTATTCCATTTTTTATTATTATGTTAGAATAACCTGTTTATGTGGATTACCACATGCATGGTGAAAGATCCTTTGTATTCATTCCTTATTAAATTGTGGAAAATATCTATTTACGTTTATTATGATGAGAGTCATAATAAAAACATTGGATTGATGAAAATCATGGGTATATGAAGTATTAGTAAGTGTTATGATGAGCTATGTTGGTTATTATGTAAAAATATGAAAGTTTCTTAGAAATCATAAAGGGTTGAAAAATCAGATTTTGGTGAAAACGGAACATGAAATTCAATTGACCATATCTCCTATTATTTTGAATTTTGGGTGTGGTCAAGTCCTAGAGTTAGATCTATGAGTTACTTAACTAATCCAAGTGGAATCACTTAAAAAGTGTTGTATATTTCGTGTGGACTGATTTTAGCAAAGGAGTGCAAAGCTGCCATACCGAAAAAGCTACTGCCCACCGTTTTTAAAAAGGGCTGTTTTCGGCCACTTATTTTGTGAGAAAAATTCTGGCCCTTTTGGGGACATGAAAGTATATAGTATAAAGTACCTCATGTTCAAAAAAGAGCTCATTCTGACTTAAAATGAGCAAGTTATGGACCATTTCAATATTTAAGTTTTTCCAACCGAAAAAACGCTATAACCGGAGTTCTATAACTTCGATGACCATGAAATTAAACTGGAAGCTCACATTAACATGTGTAAGATTCTGCCAAGATTTGGGAATTTTTGAAGTTTAAACTTAAGTAGCTAATTTCTTAAGGAATTAATTAGAAATTAAGTTTGTAAAAATAGTAAATGAATTTTAAAAATTTCGAGAAAAATATATGTTTCATTATGAGACTATATTATGCTAATCTCAGAAAAGAATTATTTTTAGAACTGATTTGGTATTTTTATGAAAATAGTTTAGTTACGAACATATGAGTAAAATGTGTTATGTGAAGTAACACAAAGTTGGAAGATAGGATTTGTATGGCTTGGAAATCCTATATAAGGTATATGTAGATTGTTGATAAGGAATTTGATCATTGGTGATGAAATCTTATGAGTATGACATTGTTTGAATGATTAAATGCATTATTTGGTAAGTGTAAATAACGGAAATAAATTGTTTATAAGTTTAAAAGTGATTAAAATATTGTTATGATATTAACCATATTATGATTATGAATTTATTATGTGATTAATAATATTTGGATAAATTTAATGTCTTTAATTATTATCCTTGTTTAGTTGATTAACTGCTTATATCATTGTCATCATCCTCATGCTTATATATGGTTGATGAAAGTTATCTTTGGCTTAACGTGCGAAGATGGGTTGTTATTTATTGTTGTATATTTTGGCTTACGTGCAGAGATGGACTTGGTATGATTAGACCAGGATTATTCGGTATAGTCATGACCATTGATGATTTAATGAATATCCTTGGCCCGTAGTGCATGGATGATTCGATGATGTGGTGTTATTTATTAAACTGAGTCTTAACGATAAAAATTGATAAAACTTTTTAAAACATAGAAGATAGTAAATTTTATTCTCTACTTGACTCTTCTAATGGATTGCTTGTTCCGCTGCAGTTAAACTTGATGTCTATTGTATTTTATCAGTTTAACATTGTTGAAGACTATTGATAATTTATTCTACATTATCTTAGTCATAATATTTTTTACTGGGCTAGTTGAGCTCACCCTTTCTTTCATTATTCTCTTCAGGAAATGAGAATATAACTGGGACGAGTCGGGTAAAGGAGTGACGGTCCAGATGATAGCATTAGTAGTCCTCACTATTCTGTTAAATAGTGTGACAATAAATGTAACGATGACTGAATTTGAGTTTGTATACTGTCTAGGAGGACTCCATTGATAATGGATATTGTCTAGAATGCAGTATTCTTGTTTAAACTCTCAGTTTATGTTTTGTCGTATTTTACACGACAGCTGTATAGTTAAGTTTGTATTTGTATTTTGTATAATGTATTTGACGACTCAAGATGGGTGATGTATACCTAATTTTGGGGGCGTCACATAAATCTTTATTCATAAAATTTGGGGTCTCACAACTTGAGCATATAAGAGTTACCACGATAATAGGACTTACGTTCGGCTCCCCACCACCTCAACGATGATAAAATACAATAATCTAAATATATATATATTTATTAAATCAACACCTTACTATAAACAATTTAAATTCTATAAAAGTCGGGGTCAACACCAAAACATATTTACCTTGAATAACATATAAACTAACTAATAATTCATTATTCATTCAAGTTGTCTTTATTTATCGAATTATATTAAAAAACTTATAAATGAATAACAAAACTTAAGAAACCCATATAAGATAATTTATTTTAAAAGCATCAGTCCACTGTTATTGTATTATCACCATTAACTAAAGGGAATTGTTAAATCCACAATACTTTTTTTTATTTTCACAATAAAAGTGTCGTTCTAGATGTATATCGACGGTGAAACCATCGCTATAGGATCTATAGCGACACTTTTGTTGTGAATTTAATAATTTCTTTAACTAAAACTTATTTGTCAATTTAAATAATTTTAACAAAAACTATACTTCCAATACTCCAATTTAGCCTCAAAAATCATCCAAATTGAATTTAAAACCATTAAGTTATACATTTTTAAACTTAAAGCTTGATGCTAAAAATTCTTCTTGAAAAATTTCAAACATCCACCTCACGAAATTCATAACAAATTATACGTTAATCTTTTAACGGTTCAAATTTATAGACATATACTCAACTTATATTTGTATAATATATCCAAAATTACAACGATCTAACAGCCAGATTAAGAATTATAACTTACACAATAGAACTGAAGAAAACTGATTTTTTCGGACAATGGGTCTTTCGGGACCTGTTTCATTCAAACAGTCATCACAAAAAATCTACAAGAAATTTTTGAGTAATTATTGATTATATGTTTAGCTTACTTTTCTGGCTTTCTTTTGTTACATGTTCTCATCTCTTAATCCATTATACACAATGAGTTGTAGATTTTACAAAATCAAGTAGTTAAGCTAATTTTTTTTGAAAATTTACATTTTTTATTCGTCTTTTGATTTATAGATTTATCTCATTTGATTCATGTTTATGCAAGTTTAATCTATCACAAACAAACAAAAACATGATATTCATTCATAAATTTTATAAAATTTAATAAACATAATGCACAATTAAATATTTAACTTAGGATCGATTTACTTTTCTAAATCTCCATTTCTTCTTCTTTTTATTCTCTTCCTATTTTCTCTCTATTTTCTGTTTTTCAGCTTAGTGGAATGGGAAATGGGTGGAGTACTTCCACTTTCTTCTTTCTTTTTTCTTTTTTCTTTTTTCTTTTTTTCTATCCCTTTTTCTCCTTCTTATCTCTTCTTTGTCCCAAAAATATTTTCCTCTCTCCTCCGATTCAAGTTCAACCACCCACTTGGGACCATGCGATAATAATTAAATTTATTTACTCTTTTAACTAACTTATTTATCCGTTTGATCATTTATTAATTTAATATTCATAATTTTTAAAATAATAATTAAAAATTAAATTAATTTTTATTTCATAAAAGTGGGGTGATATATTTTTTATTTTCTCTTTGCGTTAACAATATATTGATTAATTTAATGAATACCGGATCCAGTCTATTGAGTCTAGGGAAGGGAGGGAGTTGACAGGTGATTAATTATTGAGTTATTATGATCCACACACACTTATCTTCAGTTATTTGTGTTGGGAATCGTGTCGTAAAATCCGACAGTCAGTATTTGACAATTTGTTGCGATTAATGAATGAACGTACCCTTAAATCTCATTTTATTTACTAGGACTAGGAGTACTACTAGTATTATTGTCTACAGAAAAGAGTCCACGCGTTGTACTGTTACTTGTCCCAAGTGGGAGTAATGGGACCCAGGCTTTAATCTTTATGTTGATCCACTTCTTCAATTCCACGGTAAAAAGACGAGTAAATAAAATACCGAATAATTTAATTTAATTTAGAATTTAATACTACAAAGTTAATTTTTTATGTCACTGTTAAAATAAATAAGTTATAAATATAAAAAAAATCTCTAAATTTATAAATAAGGTTCCTTTGTGAAATGATTTAGATAAAATGTACATGAAATTATGCAATTTTGTAATTTAAATTATGTTTTGTGTATATTAATTGTACTAAATATAAAAATAAAATATAATATATTTGTATATGATGACATTCCCGCTGCTATATCCAATAATCAAAGTTAGTACTGAGGTTTTAAATGGATAAAAAGGGGACTTAAGAGTTTAGGGAAAAATAGTATATATATATATATTATGAATGTTTATATTGATAAATAAATGTATAATAAATATTTTTTTTATAATTTAATACAATAATAAATTTTATAATTATAAATTTATGACAAAGACTGATAAAAATAGAAACAAAATTGTTTTGA
This sequence comes from Panax japonicus, assembly GCA_020205505.1. Lineage (NCBI taxonomy): Eukaryota > Viridiplantae > Streptophyta > Magnoliopsida > Apiales > Araliaceae > Panax > Panax japonicus. The sequence continues at coordinate 4,492,734 of CM035093.1, read as the reverse complement.
CAATCCTCCCGATTCTTCTCCACTATTTCTTCGAACTAAAAACTAACCAAAACTCCAATCCAATCCTCAAGCTAAAATCCAAACTTCACAACAAAAATTTATTTATATTATTATCAGCTTTTTTTATAGTATAATATATTTTTTATAAATAAATTTCTTTTTGTTAAAAAGAATATATTTATATGGAGTAATATTATACTAACAACAAAATACTATGATGATTAAATATAAATACAAAATTAATTAATCCAAAAATTAATACTACACGCCAAACCCATATATATATATATATATATATATATATATATAGGGTCAGGATCAGGTAAGAGATCCCTTACTTTTTTAAAATGAGGTATTTTCCTTTTTTTTAAAATAACTAAAAAAATTTAATATTTTATGGAACTGAAATTTTTTCATAATACAGTATTTTGGGTGTGATTTGGTACGTATAACAAAACATATATGTATAGTCTGAGCAGACTATACCATCACTTTTTGGTATAAATATTCAAAACACACCCGAAATATTATATTATAAAAAAATTTCAATTCCATAAAATATTAAACTATTTTTTAATTATTTAAAAAAAAATAAAAAACAAAAAAAATCCCTCATTCTAAGAAAGTAAGATCCCTTATGTATATATATACTAGTAATTGCCCGTGCCTGAAGGCACGGAGTAATAAATAATTAGATTAAAATTTAAAAAATACTACATTATGTAAAAACTCTTTGTAACCTAAAATAAATTACAATCAGACATAACAATTATCATAATTAACCATACAACCATAATAATTAATACATACTAAATCATCAACATATATTCAATCATCAAAACATCAAGCTAGTCGTTACTAATTTTAAGAAATTTCGACAGATTTTTCTTTAAAAATAGATATCCAGAAAAATCTAAACAAACAATCACCATTCCATACCACCAAAACAATCACCATTCCATACCAAAAAAATATACACATGTATCCTATAGAGAAACAACTTCGTATTCTTTACAGATTACACCAAGTGTCCTTCAATGTATACATGAAAATATTTAAAATATAAAACATAAGACCCCTTACTTTAGACTAATTAGCAAATTTGACCCTCCTATTTGTCATATTTTTGCTAAAGTGTTCCTTATATTTTTTTGGCACATCTGTTCCTCAAATATGTATTAGTTGTGAAAAAATGTTCCTTCTTTATTTTGGTCAATTTTTGTTAGTCAAATATTTTTCCAAACTTTTATCATTTTCATTTATATATCCACTAAATATATATATATATATATATATATATATATATATATATATATATTATCATTTTCATTTAACTTGATCAAATTAATCAAATTATGAACTTGTGCGATAAATAACATAAATATTAAAAAAATAAATCCATAAATTTTTTGTTAATTAAATTTTAAAAAATAATTTTTCGTAATATACATTAAAACATAATTTTTTCTAATATAAAAATAAAATTGTAATACTCATAAAAAGTGCAAATTAACACACAAAAAATATTTTTTTTTTCTAAATATTAAAATTTACGTAAAACAAACTTAGAAAAAATTTATTACGAAACAAATTTATATATCATATAAAAAAATATGTTAATTATCACATCTAGTATTTTAACTTTAGATATCAAATCATGCCAACAATTAACCAATTTTTTAATTTGTTAACATTTGTTCTATGATAAAGAAAAATTAAAAATTAAAAAAAAAGAAAAAAGAAAAAGAATATATTTAATTTTTTGATTTTGTAACCATTGATGTTTTTTTATGTATTATACATTTTAAAATATGCATACTATAAAAAAATTATTACAATTTAAAATAAAATATTAATTAAGTAAATGGGGGAAGAGGGGAAGAGAGACACAAAGAGTAGAAAGGAGAGGAAGAAAAGGAGGGGAGGAATAAGAGGAGAGAGAAAGAGAGAAAATAAGATTCAAAATGGATCGTTGGATGTTGAAGCCTTAATTGATTTGAGAGCGTCGGATGTTGAAGCCTTCATTAATTTGCGAGCCGCTCTGTTTTATTATATAGATATATGTTTCAATGGGTGTCATCTTCTTCCCATTTATATTCTCTCCTGCTTTTATATTTTGAAAATTTGTTTAACGACAGTTGACCTAATTTACTCCCCCATCATTACAATTTACAAGTAACCTCCCTCCTCGTACAATACAATTTCACACACGCCAAGCAAGATATACAGACTAGTTTTTTTTTTCCTTCTTTCTAGAGCGAGAGAGTGAAAATGGGGAATTCTTTTGGGTGCTCGGCGTCGGGAGAACGATTGGTCTCGGCGGCGAGAGACGGAGATTTGGTGGAAGCAAAGATGCTGCTTGATTGCAACCCTTGCCTCGCCAAATACTCCACCTTTGGCGGTCTTAACTCTCCTCTTCACTTCGCCTCTGCGAAAGGCCATAATGAGGTCAACCCCCATTTCTACCTACCTTCTCTTTTCTTTTAACTCCCTCATTTTCCTTTTTATTTCTTGATCCATTTATATATATTTGTGCTTGTGGGACTTATGTAATGTTGATTTATGTATTAGATTGTTGCGCTGTTGCTTGAGACTGGTGCCGATGTGAATTGCAGAAATTATTGTGGTCAGGTACAAGATTTGATTTTTGAATTGATTTTACTGATTCATATTTCTAAGATCAGCTCAATTATGTGTATTTGATTATATACTAGAGAGCAAATTGACGGATCTGTTTTAAATATTTTTACTTATTGTGAAATAGACAGCATTGATGCAAGCTTGTCGATATGGGCACTGGGAGGTTGTTCAAACACTTTTGCTGTATAAATGCAATGTGAGTTTTCCTTTCAGGATTTCTATTTTTTTCACCTTTAGGACATGATTTTGTTTAATACTCCCTCCGTTCCTAAATAATTGTCGTTTAAGATTTTTGCATATGAATTAAGAAAGTCATTTAATACTCCCTCCATTCCTTAATATCAGTCGTTTTAGAGAAATTTTTTTGTTCCTTAATATAAGTCGTTTGAGAATTTCAAGTAAGCATTAATCGCTTACTTTTCAATATTACCCTAAGTATTAAATGTAACTTTGGTTCTCTCACTATTTTTTCTCCAATAAATAACAACCCTAAAACGACCTTAATAAACGGAGGGGAGTAATGAAAATTTGTGTAAAATTACTACCCCTCTATGGGAAATTGAAAAATATTAATACTTAGGGTGAGAATTTCTTGGGACAATGAGAGAAGGTAAGGGTGATATAGAAAAGTAAATAATTTATTTTCTTAGAAAGTTGTAAACGATAAATAAATTGGAACAAATTTTTTCTTCTAAAACGTCACTTATTTAGGAATGGAGGGAGTAGTATTTATTTTCTTGTTATATGTACAGTAGAAAATTATCATGTTGTAATGTATAAATATATCATTTTCCAGGTTACAAGAGCAGATTATCTTAGTGGGAGGACAGCTCTCCATTTTGCGGCAGTTAATGGACACGTTAGATGCATAAGACTTGTGGTCTCTGATTTTGTTCCAAGTTCCCCATTTGAGTTTGTAATTGCTCAAATGAATGGCGATAAGGGTGATGCTTCTAATATTAGACACAAACATGACCAAAGGTTTGCAACTTGCTTATTTTCTCTTTCTTTTTGTCCTTTAATAATTGCCCCACTGGAATAGGAATAATATGACCAAAGTTGAATGATAATGATTATGAGAGGAAACCATAGTCAGTGTGTATTGAGGTGTTAAATGTTGGGGTATGACGCCAGATAGAATGTAACCAAGAATAGGATTGCGCAAGTGCTATGATAGTTTTCAGTTCATTTTCTTGTTTGAACAATTGATATCCAATTCTATGCTGCTGTGGCAGAGCCCATTATGGTTAAGGGGCCAAGCTGTAGGTGTATATATCCATCAAATGAGAACTGGGAATATTACTTTCCCAATATGACTGATTCTATATCCTATTGCAGTGCACTGGCAAAGTTTGTAAATAAGGCTGCTGATGGTGGTATCACTGCTCTTCATATGGCTGCATTGAATGGTTATTTTGATTGTGTACTGCTACTTCTAAATCTTCATGCCAATGTTTCAGTTGTCACATTTCACTATGGAACTTCAATGGATTTGATAGGTACATTTTTTTTACCTGAAACTTAGTAATATGATTTTTGTGGTAGCCATTTCATGCTTTTGAGTTGTGAAGATTAAGTGCATCATTTTGTAGGAGCGGGGAGCACTCCTTTGCACTATGCTGCTTGTGGGGGAAACTTGAAATGCTGTCAGGCAAGAATTAGTTATATTTTTCTGATTTCCTTTAGATTGGCAAATTCTATTTAGTTTGACATGGCTTCTTATTTCTGCAGATCCTCCTAGCAAGTGGTGCCAGCCGGTTGACGTTAAACTGCAATGGGTGATTTATTTTAACTTGGTTCTTCCGTGTTCAACCATTGTTTAGTGCACTTGTTGTTTTTTTGTATCTGCATATCACATTCTTCACAGAATTTTGTACACCTTTTCAGGTGGCTTCCTCTTGATGTTGCGAGGATGTGGGGGCGACATTGGCTTGAGCCGTTGTTAGCACCCAATTCTGAGTTGATAATTCCAGTATTCCCCCCTTCTAATTATTTATCATTACCTCTCATGAGTGTTCTTAATATAGCAAGGTAATTTGCTATTAACCTTATCTTAATAGATTGATTAGATTCTCTGGATTTTGCCACCTGAATTGCATTGTTTTTAATAAAGAGTGTTTGTGCAAAATTTTGTTGTCAAAATACTTCATTTAGCTATAATGATAACTTATTGCCGGGGTGCTTCACCCTGTCGAATATAGGCAAGTGACCCCTTGGATGGGATATACCAGGCATAATTTTTATTTTTGTTTTCAAACAAAAAAACAACTGGGTTTCTAACTCTTAAAAGCAAGCAGCTTTTCATACCTTTATGTTGTTTTTGTTTGACTCCCTTATCTTTTACAAATAAATGGTATAGTGTAATATCTTATTTTGACCCTCTGAAGAATTTTTTTTGGCTCCGCTCCTGGTTTCATGTTAGACTTGTTCCAAAAAAATTAAGAAAATAAAAATTGAAATCAGAATCTCATGTTATTAGCATTGGCAAAAGAATAAAAAATGATAATGAAGTCAAGTAAGATTGTCATTCAAGACTGAGCTTGTAATGGTGTTTGCCTCATTAGATTTGTTGCCTATGGTTAGGTCATAGGTGGGTGAAATCAGGAGCTTGTTGATTTTGATTTGAATGACTTCTTCATGTCAGTTGTAGCATATATGTAAAAATTATGGCTCGATGTCTCAAGGGAAGGGTGTGCTAAAGTGTCTATTCTTAATTCTAATAAGAAATTAATGGGGCTACAGTTTAAATTAGTTGATTATCCAAGCTGATTTGCGCTTTGATGAAGCTTCTGATTACTGAAGCATGAAAGATTAGATTTTAATAAATTATGCAGAAGAAATGTAGTTTGCTGTAACCATTCAACTACTATTGGATGTCTTACGTAAGTGTTTCCTCTATAAATTAATATCAACAATTTTGAGAAAGGAGGTAAACCTTCTACAGAGTTGTGTATTTTTTGCCCTTGTAGGCTATTCTTTGTGATGAAGAAGCCTTTAACTACAATGTAATAGTATTAATATGTAGATTGTTTTGAAAGCTGTAAGGATGGGCTTGGTTCACATTTAAATTTTGTTTGTATTGCCATATGGCCCCATTCCTCTTCCTAACAAAGGAGAAGATCACTACGGAAACTTATAATCCTTATGGTTTTGATTTTGTTTTTTTTAAATATCAACAAATTAGAGTCTATCAAGTTGTGATGAAAGTTGAATGCAATCATGATTATTAGAATAACAGAATAATTATTGCAGACGTGCAATATGTCTCTGGTACGGATGCTTGAACACTAATCTTTTGAGTCATTTAATAATGCTAAACAGGTTTCTATCCTAAGTTTTTTCAAATACTATTTGGTCATAATTTTAAATTGAAATAATTTGAATGAAAATTGAGAAGAAATCATGGTAAGGAAGCCAATTACATCTTTGAACAGGTGGTGTGCTAGTTCCCTGCTTCTAGTTTCCTCTTTCAGTGTGGATTTATGTTAGTTGTATTGTACTGTCATCATTTTCTGTTATACACTGAAGTTTGAATATTTTGGAAGGTTGCAAAGCTGTATCTTGCACTTTGTTCGAGCATATGAGAATTTTGGCATGCATGAACCTTACTTGTATGAAATAATTAGAACAATCACTGATGTTAATGTTATATTCTCTTCAGAGAGTTTGGTTTGCAGTTTTCAGCAACGTCTGATGACACTGATCTTTGTGCTGTTTGCTTGGAGAGAGCATGTACTGTAGCTGCTGAAGGTCTGCTCTTTCTCTTTTTGTTATTTTACCTTCTCTTTCATTTCAAGGTTTCCTTGTACCTACTCACCAGAGATAAATTTCTTTCATCTACTTACAAAAGAATTTGTTATTCTACTATTGCACTTGCGAGGTCAAGTTTAATTTTCAAACTAAAAGTTTCAGCAATTAAATTTTTGTAAAGAACTCTAGGATAAGGCCTTCTTAATGTTTCCGATTTCCTGGTGGATTCAGATGAATTTTCATTGTTTTAAAAATGAAGGATAGGGATAGAACTATGGAACAATTTATCTTTTTGAAGATTCTTACAATTCCGTTTTGTTAGTGTAATATATATCAGAAAATTAATAAATAAGGCATCTATAGAATAACAGAAATCATAGATGGCGTAGTGGTACAGTAATTAAAATAAACCTAAAACCTTCGCTGTAATTATTCAAATAAAAAAGGTTTACATACCTAAATATTTTGAAATCAGTCTTTCCATAATATTTTGAAATCTTATCAAATAATTATATTTGACTGTATTGGAGTCCTGAAACTGAAGTCCAAGTTGGGAACTCCTTGAGAAAACTCCTGATTTGAAGATCAATTCGTGTAATGTATGTATACACTTTAGGTACATGGCAGCTGGTACCTTGTAATCATTCATTTGTTTCAGATCCTGTTGCCTTGTGGCTTTTCTTTCTGAAAAGGGTTGTTGGACCATTGGAAAGCCTTTTTTTTTTCCTCTTTCCATTGTCATTTCATCTTTTCTACAATGTATCTCGACTAAGTTTCTTTTAGGCTATTAGTTGTTATTATGGAACTTGTACTGTTTTTATATTTAATGTTTGGTTGTTTCTTTAATGTTCCTGTTCTTCGCTTACAGAAAACTATACATTGACCTATCTTTTTTTAAAAAATTAAAAATTAAGCCTCTATTTACTGAGATATATACAGTTACCGTTATGTGGTAATCACATAGCATTCTCTAAAAGATCTATAATTTGGTGTATACTTTCAGGTTGCGGGCATGAACTTTGTGTAAGATGTGCACTCTACCTTTGCTCGACAAGCAACATCTCTTCTGAATTGTTAGGTCCTCCTGGAGCCATTCCATGTCCTCTATGCCGACACGGAATCATTTCTTTTGCCAAATTGCCTGGTTCTCCAGTTAAGGAAATCAAATTACATCTGTCCCTTAGTCTGTGTACCCCATGCATGCTTCACACTCGGGAATCAGACCGGTCAACACCAGCCTGCACCCCTGAGATTCGCAAGAATCGGGTAGCTTCAGTTTCTTCGGATATTTTCTGCCCAGTTACTTGTAGCCCATTTCCTTCAGTTGGCATTCCGTTGTGCACCTGCAATGAAGGAACATGCCCCTCTTTTGAACCTAGAGATGGTGAAACACAAGTTGAATCTCCTCGTTCACAACCCACATCAGTAGAGCAAGATAAATTGTCGGGAGAGAGATTGGAGAAAACTAGTTGCTCAAACATGTTTTGGAGCAGAAGAAGCTGCAGCAGAGAGCAACAGTGCAATTCGGAAATAAATGCTTAAATGCCTTGGCACTACCTTTTATCCTTGTGGATGAAATTTTGTGAAATGCAGAGCATTCCATTTTTATTCATGTTGGATGCCACCAACCCAAACTCCCATATTTTTCCACCTACTTGTTTTCTGGCGTGTCGATGGATTGATAGGTATGGGATTGACATGATTGTTCCTCGACGAACTTGTATGGTGTTTTATTATAACATAATAGAATTAAAAAGAGAAGGCCATTTATATCTAAATGGGCCATTATTAGTTTCCCGCCACCATTTTGGGTTTTTCATTAAACGGTATCACTCACATTACAGAATTAACAAGTACTTGTAGCAACAATTTAGGGCCAAAAAGAAGAAAAAATTAAATAAAATCCGAGCACAACACATGCAAAATTGAAAAAAAAATTAAGAAATTATTCATACAAATAAATACATACAATATAAGTAGTAATTTTAAATTTTAATATTTATAAAAATAAATACTTTATATATAGTTGATAATGTTAGTTTTTATTACTTAAGAAATTATTTATACAATTATTTTGTACATTGAAAATATTTAAATCTAACTAATGGCGGGGTATTTTAGAAATTTCTCTTGGCCTCTACTCCCTAATGTGGCCAGCAAAAAAAATTTTCCCTGATCGCTAGAGGGAGTATCGGCCAACAAAAAAAAATATTCTCTAGCGGCTAAAGAGAGTAGCGGTTGGGCCCATATCTTAGTCATTCGACCCATTTTATTTCGTTACTTGATCATCCCAACAAAATAGGGCCGAAAATAAATATTTTGAAATCGGAACTAAATCCCCATGTTCGGTTTTGTTCCAAAGGTGTTCGTTCAGTATATAACTTACACCGAACATATCCAACTCTAGGTCCAACTTTTCTCTTTTATACATATAGCTTAATACTCAACTTAGACAACTAGATTGCGTTTGGATTAAAGGAATAGAATAAAATAATTTTAAGTATATATATATATAATGACAAAATTATCACATATATCCATTCCATTAGAATAAATTTTATTTCACCTTCTCCTACACATGGAATATAAAAAACAAAGGGATGTAATGAATTTTCATTCTATTAAAATGATTTATCCTCTAAAATGATTATCAAATACACTACTTTTATTTCATTTCTTCCTCTATTATATTCTCTCAATCTAAACGTAGCATTAAACCCTTTCTTGTGGACATTTTCTAGCGACATTTTTTTTTGGTAGTACCTTTTAAAAAATATATAGTATTTATTTCAACTGAAATTTTGTAAAAAATAGTGTTTTAGGTGTAAATTGGATACATACAAGAAACAGGGTTGTACAGACTGTACAGACCCTGTTTCTTGTATGTATCCAAATTACACATAAAACACTAATTTTTACAAAAAATTCAGTTGAAATAAATATTATACATTTTTTAAGAGGTACTACAAAAAAAAACCAAAAAAAAAGTCATTAGAAATGTCCCCAAAAAATGTCCTTCTAGAAGAACTCTAAAAAATGTGAGCAGGTGAATAAATATCAGAGAGAAGGATGTAAGAGGATTTATTAAAAAATCTACGAAAAAGATTATTTTGCTGTTCTTTGTTATTTTCTTCAGTTTCTCAATCAATTACTAGTTTAATCTTGACAACATATTGTGGTTTATTTAAGGTATACTTTTTTTTAATGTGTCATTTTGGGACACTCACTTCTAAAAACAACTTCTATTATTATATTATATATATAAAAAATTGTTCCATAAAAAGAAGAAAAGATTTAATTACTCGATCAAGAAAAACACTTACTTGTATAATCGTCTAATAATATAAGCCTTTCTATAAATTAAGTGCGATTAAAGAAATAAATGATAAAGATTTAATTACTCAATCAAGAAAAACACTTATATAATCGTCAAAACAAATTAACCTAGACAATATAAGTCTTTCTATAAATTGCGATTAAAAACATAAATGATCAAGTTTAAGATTTGAGGGGTTTAATTAATCATCGCCACTTTTCATTTGATAGAAATTTCATCAACATTGTGATTTCTTTTTGCCCAAAGGGTTCTATTGAATCGATCAGTTTAGGTTATGTTTGTTTGCCGTAGAAATAGATAGGACGACTAGACTATATATATATATATATATATATATATATATATATATATTTTATTTGATGATTAATTTTATAGACTATTTATTATATTATTTTTAAGTTTTAGAAAAGAGTTATTATACATTTATTGTCAGTCCATCATCAAATGGGTTTAAAAGTAAATAATTTCTCAAGTTAGGCCGAGCCTTGTGATGGATGTTATTTTGTGGCCCGACTCGACTGACATTAAAACAATAAACATATGCATGCATGCAAGCACTTACAGTAGTACTGTTGTATATTCAATGTTTTTAGCAGCAGTGGTAGTGGTAGTGGTAATGGTAATGGTAGACTGGTAGTGGAGTATTAAAAACGTCACAAGATACTTACCCTATCTGAAACTTAGTATTTCCTCAGTTTTTAAAAGAAAAAATTTATTTCAAAATATTTGTTGTTTATAACTTTCAAGCCGGATAAATTATTTATTTTTCTATATTATCCCTATCTTCTCTCATTGTCTTAAAAAATTCTCTTCTTTGTATTAGTAGTTTTCAATTTTTTATAAAAATGTACTTGATAAATGATACTTTCTTAATTTATGTATCAAAACTTTAAACGATAATCTTTTACGAACGGAGGTATATATAACAAATTAATTAAAGACCATTCAATTCAATTCAATCGAATGCTGTCACGCAAAAAGGTAAATACTAGTGCTATATCTAGACAGGGGCGAAACTAGCATAGGGCTGGAGGGGGCCATGGCCCCCCCCAAGGTTTGAAAAATTTATAAAGTCCACCCCAAGGTTGGAAAAATTAAATTTATTATAATTCTAAGTTTGTATAATTGGAGCATAATATTGTATGTGTTATTCCAATTAAATGATACATTTGTATCCAAGTAACCAACTTAAACCCTTATTTAATTTTTTTTATTTTTTGTTTATTTTATGAAACTTGATATTTTACTTTTTAAAAGTTTAACGAGTGATCATATTCAATTTGTTTTCCGGTAACCAACTAAAACCTTACTTATTTGATTGTAAGTTTATGAAAATTTTATTATTAAAAAGTTCAATAAATGGTCCAATAATATTGGTTAAGTCATTCTTGTAGTGTAGTTAATTGAATTTTTTATTTTTTGTTTAATTAGAATCATGGGAAAATCACATATTATTGATTCATTTTTCAAGAGAAAGCAATCAAATCATGTTGACATATTTATGCTTACCCCTGAGCCTAATGTTAAAACATCTCTGCCTACTTCTGAACAAGAACAACGTGAATTGAAGGTAAAGAATGAGATATTAATTATTTGAAATGTGATCCTAGAAAATGTATCAAAATATGGAAATGTTGTGGTGTGATTGAAATTCTTTTTCTGAATATATATTATGTTGTTAAAAAAAATTTTGGCCCCCCCCCAAAAACAAATCCTGGTTTCGCCCCTGTATCTAGAGCAAGTGTATTCAATGAGCATTTAATTATATCTGCAGCTGGGAAGATTACGGCTATGACAAAATTGCTTGCGTAATTAAATTACCCCTTTTCCTTCCCCTTGTTATATATATATATATGGGAAATATTTCATATCAAGGGTTTACTATGAACATTATTTCAATAAATATATCTTACGATCGTTAATTCAGAGATCGAATGACTCAGAAAAATTGGCCGGTGACCAAATTTTTTTTTAGCTGATCACAGGTGGGACGCACTTTAATATGTAGGTGCTTGCAGTTTAATATTGCGGATTAGATAATATCTAAAATACCTCTATCAATCTTGGGTTAATACTGCGGATGCTTTGTATGGCTTCCCTTGGGAGTCGTACCAAGTGTTTATAATATTAAATTGTGGATTGATGAGAGGTATTTTAGACATTATCCAATTTCAATACAGGCACTAACATATTAAATTGTGAATTAGAGATTTTCCTTATCGATCCGTGAATAAATGATTTAAATTTATTATAAGAATAATATTATGGTAATAAGGGAGAAGATTTTGACAGATTTTTCGCAGGCCAATGTTTCACGGAAGGGGAGTGGCGTATTAAATTGCATGTGTCCTGCATGCATAGTTGCGTACTACTCGTACATTATGATACAGAATTAATTAATTAATATGCTTACATTGTAGTAATGGGTTTGTACGTATTGAGACATTTACAATTATTGATCTATTGGATTACAAGCATGTCTACTAAAATTCAATAAATAAATAAATCCAAAAAATGGTAGGTTATCATGCAGCATTTGCAAGGACTTATGTTGAATTGTGTTTTTCATACTACCTCCTTCCGTTCAATTGTATTTGTCTTTTTAATTAGTGAAGAAATTATTTTTTAATAAAAGAATGTGTAATAATTCACTAATCGAATGTTCTTACGTCGAAGACGAACAAAGTTAAGCGATCTATCGAAATTGTGAGATGTAAAAGTACATCAATAGATTAGCGTTCCCCTTAATTAGAGGAAAGTACCCGCACGAACGGTAGTGAACAGGACGAAAGCGGAAATATATACTTGAGTAACGCAAAATAGGTGAGAATCCAATGCCCAAAAATTCCAAGGGTTCCTGCACAGGGTTCGCCAACGGAAGGTGAGTCGAAGCTTCAGATCTAGCTGAAAAGTGTAGTCCATGGACAATAAATGATAGATTTATTCACTCTATCAATTATCTAGTCTGATCTGGTGTATTATAATAGATTTACCTTTTCTATTAATTCCTATTTCTGCTAAAACTATTATTTTTAGAGTTTTAAATAAAAATATATTTATTATTTGTCATTTATAGATTTTAAAGAAGTATTAATTAATTAATTTTTTATATCATATTAATTAGTTTTTCTTCCATTTTTTTCAAAAAAAATATTAAAATTATATATCTAATTTAAATAATCAAATAAAATATTACTTATATTTCTTAATATATAAAGTTTTTTCTAAAACGATAATTAAAAAACGAATAATATTAGAGACAAATTATTCTAGAAATATTTTATAAATTGCTGATGTGACATATTCTATCTCAGTATATTGTGTGGTGCCGAATACTACATTGAAATAATTTGTTGATCAATATGCTGAGGTGGAGTATAACACACCAGTAATTTATAAAATTATTTGTGTCTATAGCATTACTTCTAAAATAAATAAATAAAAAAAGTAGCATTTATCCTTTAAAAAAAAAGAAAAGAAAAAAAAGGAGGGAGTACGAGCATATGTAACAGTTACTAAATGGCGATCCAATCAGAAGCTTACATGAAAGATTCGTTTTTAGATTTTCTTGATTGTCTGAAATCCCTCAAGTTGGACGATACATAAAATAGAAATTTTTAATCAACATGGATTAACTTATTTTGTTCTGAATTACAATTAATAAGCTCAAAATTTAAAATAATCACCAACATTAAGTAAAACTTTGAGAGTTTAAACAAATTTCAGCAAGGGTAATTGCCTATGGTGCCCTTTGCTAGATCCGCCATTGCGAATCCTTTACTCTCTCTTAGGCCATGTTTATTTGTAAAAAGTATGTTCAGAATTAGATTAATTTTCTTATTTCAATACTATTTCACACTATTTTATCCTATTATAAAGGATTGATAGTCCTTTAAAATAATCATGTAGACGGGAAAAATAATGTTTTGGTCATTGTACTAGGGTCTGTTTTTCATTGTGGTTATCAAAATTTCTTTTGTTACAATCGAATACCTGTACTCTCAAAAAATTATAAAATGATCATTCTGTTCGATTTCCGTCCAAAAATTTAACGAAAATACTGACTGTACATATTAACCCGTTATTTTTGCTGACGTGACCCGTTATTTGCTGACGTGGAAGGCATAAGGCTTGCCATAAATTTTTTATTAAATAAAATGTTGCTAACAAGTTTTGAATTCTAGACCTCCCCAAACTATAAACCTTATAATCCAACAAAAATAACTAGACCAACTACCTATTATGCAGAATTTATGTAACACTAATATTTAAACCACCTAGCATCGTTTATATGCATGTGAAGATGAGATAATAATAATTATAATAATTGTAATAATAATAATAATTATTGTAATAATAATAATAAATTTTAAAAAATAATTAAAATTTTAAATAATGATAATTATTGTAATAATTAAAATCTTAATTATACAATAATAATAATAATAATAATTATTATTATTTAAAATACCCTTCACACACCCCCACTCGATTTAATTAGCAGAAGACGGAATTGGATGTTTGTATTATTTTCGAATTGGATGTCTTTAAGTAAATATTACGAGTAAAAAATGTAAGAAGACGGAATATATATATACATAAAATGCAAAAACACATATATTTGATTGCTATGAAATTATTAAGAAATGTAAATAGGTGCTTTGAGGAATTGCACCAACATTGGCAGAAATGTAATTGTGCAAATTGTTGCGTAAATATGTCACGTTGAAGTCAGCTTTTTATGATTGTAATTTGTACATGACTACTTGTACTACTCCCTCCGCAAAGGAAGACAGACAAGCAATTGAGCAAACAAATAAAAAACGAATCTTTTACTGTCTTTTTCTGACTCCGTGTCTCCCTCCCTCAGGCCTCACTCCTCACTCCTCACTCACTATATATAGTCTAGCCGGACAGGAAAAAGGGGCCGGATTATTGGACTGTTTTTTTGTTTTTTTTAATAGCGATTTTAAAAAAATATATAGTATTTATTTTAATAAGATTTTTTATAAAATATAATATTTTAAGTGTAATTTAGATACATATATAAATACAAAATTATATCTAAAACACTATATTTTATAAAAATTCATATTAAAATAAATACTATATATTTTTTAAAAGTCACTAAAAAGAAAAAAAAAACCTGTTTAATAATCCGGTCACTTTTTTCTGTCTGCGTAGCATTATTGATATAGTGATATATATATATATATATATATATATATATATATATATATATATATAAAGTAGTGTATTGAAAGCAAACTTCCACGTTTCATATTACTACTAGACACGTCTCTTTTTTATAAAGAAACGGAAACCAATACACCAATCACTCGTACTCCCATGGCTAGGATCAGTCCATGTTAAGTACTAGTCCTAATTCCACTATTCCACAACTTCGGATAACTTATACTCCCTCCGTTTCAAATTATCTGCTGTTCTAGAGTTTTACACAGATATCAATATGTATGCTAAAAATACTAAAATATCTTTTGTGCTAACTTTTTTATTAATTGAAGAGAAAGAAAAAACAGCTAATTAATTGGAGAGAGAGAAACATTGAAGAGAGAGAGAGAGAAAACAGCACATTAATTGAAGAGAGATATAGATAGAAACAATTATTAATTGAAGAGAGAGAGAGAGAGGGGCATGAATGTGGATGTTTAAAAAAGAGGAGAGACATTAATGAGAGTAATGATTATCAACAATTAAGATAAAGGGGCAAATTAGGAAAACAAATGGAAAAAATGCATTGAAATATTAAAAAAGCAGATATTGTGGGACAAATTTTTTTTGCTAAAACAGCAGATAATTTAGGACGGAGGGAGTATAATAATAAAACAAAATTTATTTTGAATTTTTTATTTGACAAATCACAAGAACGGTTCAGATTTCATCTTAAATTTAATTTAAAAGCTCATATTTTCATCTCACACTAAAAATTTCTGCCCAAATCAAATTCATCCTTAAAAATTCTCGCCCAAATTAAATAACAATAATAATTATAATAATAATAATAACAAAAATAAAAATAATAATAACAATAATAATAACAATAATTATAAAACTAAACTTGACGCAATTAATATTTTCTGGACAATGACAAGATAAAAAGTATGAAAAGAAATATATCTTTGGCTAAAATTTTTAAAGAATAAAATATAGACCCAATGAATAAGGAACCCATCAACTATCGACAGCAGATTCTTTGTCCCCAATTTTTTTATTCTTTTGTGTTCATTCACTTAAATTTTAACACTTAGTCTCTTATTTAATATTACTTAATTCTAACATTAAATAAAAAAGACATGTCTCAAAATTTAAATAAGAGAATACAAAAGAGACATAAAAATTAGGAACAGAGAATCTGCTCCGTCAACTATCAGCTATATTCAGGATTCTTATTTTGAGACGGTCTTCCCATGTTCCCAAAAAAAGTATTTGTTGTGATATTAACCCGAGATAGTACTGCAGTGCTTCCATGTTCTTGTTTTAAACTCATCTTTTACTTGATTTTCTTGCTTTTGATACTCCATTTTGTTTCTGAAATACAACGCATTAATGCCCAAATATTAATAATATTACTATCACATAAAAAAAATTACATAATATTTATATACATATCATATCTGTATACTGCGGATCCTACATGTCAGCGAGACCCCACATTATATATGTATAAGTATTATATGTTACTTTTTTATGTGATAGTAGTGTTGTTGCAGAAATATATTGTTTTCACATACATTTTTTTAATGCACTGACATAAAATTTATTGTGAATAAAATGAGATTTTTTTTTACATGCTTGATGATGCGAACATGTAGTAAATGTAATCCTTTTATAATGAAATATAAAATGTTTATGTACTTAGAAAAACAAAAAGAAAGCATCCATCCTACTATTCATTTATTTTTAGAGAATTGATATTTTTATATAAAAAATTAATATTTTTATCACATGAATAATGAATAGGTCTCACCTTACTTTTAGAAACTTATGTTTAAATATTATTTTAATATATGTAAATATATCAATTTCCTATTTTTATATTTAAGAGCAAAAAATGTGATTATTTTTAGGAGGGTTACTCAACAAATTTATAGATCATCTGTATAAGTACTGACTGGCAGCCTGGCAACACATGCCTTACTAAACAAATTTATGCCAATTTTCTTTTTTTACCAAGTACTGACTCAACAAATTTATGCCAATTTTCTTTTTTTACCAAGTACTGACTGGCAGCCTGGCAACACATGCCTTACTAATCCTTTATTACCTGCTAAAAAACGAATCAGGATCCTCTACCAGGATTTTTCTATGAGGATCTTGTGAAAATTTTGTTATGGATTGATAATACATTAAAAAAAAGATCCAACGGCTCACAAATTTTATTAATAAATTTTAAAAAATCATATGTAAAAATAAACGCGTTTTGGTGGTATCTAATTTTCTGTCAACTTGTAAAAAAAAATTCTTATCAAAACGTTGTGAGCCATTTGATTTTTTTAATGTGTTGTCAATCTCACAACAAAACCCTCACAAGATTCTCACAGAAAAATCTTCACAGAAAATCCTGATTCCTAAAAACCTAATAATTATATACACTGATTCTACTTCTAGTCCGCTAAATTAAGACAAAAGTTCTCCTAATAGCAAAAGGAAATTTATTAATTTATTATATAACGGAAGAGGGTGGAAACTAATTGCATTTGAGTCTGTTTACGAGTGTAAATAAATCGAATCCAATCCAGCTCGATATTAAATTGTTCATATTTTATTTATAAAATTTATTGAGTTTAAAATATAGGTTGGTTGAGGCTCTTAGGTAACGAGCAAGTACGGTCTCAAATCAAGCTCAAACAATTTGAATTTTTTGAGTGAATATGATTCGAGTATCAATAGAAAAATTGTAATTTGAAAAAATATGAGTAGTTTATAAAATTTTAAAATCTACTCATATTTAAATCGTTTATATTTTGAGTCGAACTTGAATCAAATTTTTAATCGAGCGATTACAAATTAAACTCGAACCGTTTAGTTAATTTTACAACCTTAACGATGTGAATGTGTGGTATGTAACTTTTATTTTTTGATACATAAATACTGGAGTAGTTATCTAGGATTGCACTAACCATGTAAAAATATCTATAATAACCGGAATGAAAAAGCTGATCTTAAATGATGGTATATTTTGCACCGATGGAGTTAGGATTTTGGATCACAAGGAACAAATAAACTAATATTAATTAAAAGGAAAAAAAAAGGGTTATATATAGTTAGTTAATAAATCATTTCAGTCCCTTTCAATTAAATATTTATTACATTCTTAACCCCTATATAATTCATTCATCCAATTTAAACACATTATAAGTAATTTAAAAATATATGTTCTAGCTTATTGGTTTAACAATAAGTCAAAGTGGACTGACTATGTGCAAAAAAGTTGGCCCAGTATTGTTTTTCAAAAGTAGTACTTAATTTGAGTATATATATGTTTAGGGAGTATTAGATTAATGGGTCCTTAACACTAATATACAATAATTAAAAAGTAATTACAAAAATAAAACACACACAACATAATTACAGAAATAAAACAACACAATATATTATGATTCCTAAAATCAGGCGTCATTAACTCCTATATGTCAGTTACCACTTTCATACTTCCAACCAACCGGTCCTAAATTCACGTTACTGAACAAAACATAAAAGATCGACATCAACGAGATCGGAGAAGAACAAATCAACGACGAATCTACCAGAGAAGACGAAATCTCGCGACGCAACTCTGAGATCAAAGAAGAACATATCAACGACATATCTATCGGAGAAGAAAAAATCTCTGGTCGTTATATTGTTCTGAGATCGGAGAAGACATATCTATCGCACGGGCACACTGAGATCGCAAAATAGCATACAAAATCAACAGCAACTTCAAGTTCAGTAACAAAACAGTACAATCGAACGACAGTGATTGTTGAATACAAAATCACAGCAACTTCGATACAAATCTGAATACTGAGGTATGTGAGATTAAAATTCAGATGCATATAGTTACCTATAGTTACTACGAATTCCTATATTGATTACCTTTCTTAAGTTTTTCACACTTCAAATGGTTACTACAATTTCCTATAACGATTGGATGATTCATTGATATGTTTTTTATTATGGTTACTAAATATATATAAATTGGTTACTGATAATTGTGTATTTATTTGCTAAATAATGTTTATTTTATGGCTTTATAATTTTTAAATGAGTTTGGTTACCTTCATTGAATTGTTGGTTACTCTCTAATGTTGTCTTGTTTACTGAATAACATTATAATGTCTAATGTTATTTTGGTTACTGTCTAATGCTGTCTTAGTTACTGTGTAACAATATATTGGTTACTGATTAATGTTGATTCGGTTACTGTGTAACATTATAATGGTTACTGAATATTTGGTTACTGTCTAATGCTGTCTTGGTTACTGTATAATATGTATTTAGATACTGTAAGGTGTTTATTTGGTTACTCTATAATGTTATTGTGTTTTATAATTGTTTCTTTTATATTGGTGGTTACTTATTGACTACATTGGTTACCTTCATACAACTGCTAATCTGATTATATATATTGGTTGTTGTATACTATTTAATTGGTTACAGTATAATGTTTATTTGGTTGCAGTGACCATTTAGAAATTTCTGTCAAGTTTGGAGTGTCAGATTTTGGCGTTTTCGGACCCTAATTTCATTGGAAACGGGTCAACGATCAAAAGTCACTAGCTTCGCTGGTGAACTGCAGGGTTTTTTGGTCGCATTCCATCATTTAGGCCTTCAAAATTGCATGTAAAAATTTGGTTTATTTTCTGGTTACTAAAATTATGTAATTTGGTTACTGTCTAATATTAATTTGGTTACTTTACAATGTTTATTCAGTTGTTAGACAATGGCTATTGACAGTAACCAATACAACAAATTTAATTGTTTACAGGAATATATAATTGTTTACTGCTAGTAACTATTAACCACATAGTTGGTAACATTTTTGATGGTGTACAGTAACCAAAATTGATGTTGATTAATATTTTAATTTTTGATTCCATAATGAGTTATCAATATAAAGTAAACATATACATTGAACAATTGGTAACTGTTCTGAAATATTTTTATGTAAATTTGATTATCCATCTAAAATAAAATGGTTACCTCTATATTTATATTTAGTTACCAACTGGCATAGACCATTTCCAAATAACTTTTATAACTATGTAATTTAAAAGTATCCATCAGCTAGATAAATGAGAACCCTCACATGTACATTAAGCACTTGATAACTGTTCTGATATAAATTTTTAATTATTTGGTTACTAACAAAAACTAAAATGGTTACCCTTACAATAACTAAAATCCCTCACTGATTGTACAATAATAGTAGTCAAACACAATTAAATAACAGTAAAACAAATATAATAACTAAGTAACCAAATAGTTACATAACAGTAACCATAATATGTTTTAATGGTAACCAAAACATAAAACAACCTGTGTATCCAGCATCATGTAATGAATGTGATATTGTTTGTTTAGGAAACCCAATTATATTATGACATGTACATTTCACAATTGATATATGTCCTGAAACAAGATTGTAACTCTCTGGTTACTATCAAAACAATAGTTGGTTATCTTTATATACATATTTGGTTACCAACTGTACATCTCAAACAATGTATCCAACACAATTTAAAAGGTACAATAAATAATAACTAAAATATCTCATTGATTGTACAACAATAATAGTCAAAAACTATTAAATAACAGTAAAACAAATATAATAAATAAGTAACCAAATAGTTACATAACAGTAACCATAATATGTTTTAATGGTAACCAAAACATAAAACAACCTGTGTATCCAGCATCTTGTAATGAATGTGATATTGTTTGTTTAGGAAATCCAATTATACTATGACATGTACATTTCATAATTGATATATGTCCTGAAACAAGATTGTAACTCTCTGGTTACTATCAAAACAATAGTTGGTTATCTTTATATACATATTTGGTTACCAACAGTACATCTCAAACAATGTATCCAACACAACTTAAAAGATACAATAAATAATAACTAAAATACATCATTGATTGTACAATAATAGTAGTCAAAAATCATTAAATAATAGTAACCATAATGTAACATAATAAAACAGTAACCACATAATTATATGATAGTAACCAGAACAAATTTTAATGGTAACCAAAAAAGAAATATCATGTAATAAAACTCAGTTCAGGCAATCCATATATACTAAACAATTATATATTAACTAGAATAAAAAATAAAAGTAACCAAAATCCCACATCGAGGGCACAATAATAGTAGCCAAACCATAAGATAACAGTAACCAAAACATAATAAAGAAGTAACCAAATAGTTATATGAAAGTAACCAGAACAAGTTTTAATAATGATAACCAAAACAGAAATAACCTGTATATCCAACCCAGTTTACATAAACTCCAATAAACATTACAGACTCACAAACATTACAGACTCACAAATCATAACAAATTGTTATGAATATCAAACAAAATCAAAGTACGAAATAGGGAAAATTTAGCGCAACTCCCAAAATTATATTTGTACAAATTCAGATGGGGAAGAGTTGCCCAGATGTGCTGCCATCTCTACAATATGCAAGTTTAAACTGCCAATTTGGTATCGAACGAATGTCGCCAGAGAAGTAAAGACTCATAGTATGACAACATCACTTTAACCATATACATATCGCATGGTAGGTTCCAAAAGGAGGCGGTTCCATCGTCTGAAGAAGCAGATTCAGTCCGTTGACGACGAGTGGCTTCAAGAGGAGTGAGAGAAATAGTAAGGGCGGAGAGAAGAAGAAGAAGAAGAAGAAGATTTTAGAGAGCGAAATACCAGAACAAAGGATATGAGAGTTGGGAGAAAAAGAAGGAAGAAGAAGAAGATTTCACGCGTTTAAAAAAAACCACCAGATTTGCCATATCAGCCTATTAATACTAATCCCTTAAATTAAGGAATCCTAATTGCACTATTATTGTAAATAAATATGGAAAAGTGTAATATTTTTGTAATTATTTTATAGATGTATGATTTTTGTAATTATTTCTAAAAAAGTACTAATATATGTAATTATTCCTAGATTAATTTAGGGAGGATCTCCAACGGACCAAATAAGCGGACTAAAGAACGGATCAAGATAAAAAAATACGCGGGTCGGGTTGAACCCGCATATTTTTGCGGGTTCAACCCGACTCGCGTGTGCTTTTTGCCTTGGTCCGTTCTTTGGTCCGCTTTAGAACGGCTCCGTAGATTAATCTAACCCTAAAAGTACTCTACTCGTGAATCATCATAAATACATAGAAAATGGTGGTAATTTAATTTTTTTTTTAATGAAAAAACACTAGTAATTCAAAATTCATTTACTTATAATCATTTTTATGCCATTTATGGAAAGTTGGATATAAGAAGAGAATTCCAAGTTTTTGTTTGCTTCCTTTGAACTGAAGAGAACCCTTCCCTCTTGGACCACTCTTTTCCAGTCACCCTTTCTCTCTCGTTGCATCAAAATATATTTTCTCAAAAATTAAGAAAATAATTGTATAATACTATTAAATATAGTAGTATTAATTATTTTCAATATCCTTTATCACATATTCAGATCATATTCTCTCATGTGTAATATTTTTTAATGAGAGTAATTTTTTAAAAAAATATAATTAATTCTTCTAATAAATTCAATAAAACGTCAAATAATTTAAAAAAAATAAAATTATTTAAAATGTCATATTATGATGAAAAAAAACACAAGAAGACATTCTAGATGAGGTTGACATCAGTATCCCCAAACAATGAGGGCATTTTCGTCAAACCATCATCCAAGCTGGTTTGTTTTCTTTCCTGTGTCTCTGACCAAGTCTTTATTTAGACCTTTTCGTATTCATGGGGGTCCAGTTTTAGTAGTACTAGTAGTAGTAAGTAAACATCAAGAGATCTAGCAGGGGCCGGGGCCCTAATGAAACGCCATCGTTTTGTATTGGCACGTAACACGTTACACTTTTCGAGGGAGTTTCGGAATTTCGCCATTGTAGGAGACTTTTGAGTTTCGAATTTTGTACCAAAACACTCCCTTCCCTCTCGTCTCTCTTATTTTTGTGAATAGAAGTAGAAGTAGTAAATAAAGCTTCCAAGTTCCAACAATCAAGTTTTCAGCATTCAATACAGAATTAATTTCTCTACATAGCAATAGCAATAGCAATAGCAATAGAAATAGCAAATGCAAATGGGTCAGAGGATATCACACTACTTTTGAAGAATAGGACACTGGGACTCCATTTGAAATATACTCCGTAGAATAGAAATCTCTCTCCACCTCTCTCCTCACAAACAAATTGAGGCTAATGGGTATGGCCATTGGGCTTCTGCATCTCTTCCTCATTGTGTTTCAGCTCTTGTTTTTGATCTCCAACGGAGCCATTATTACAGAGCAAACACAGATTCCATGCTCTGAAAGAGATTACCTGCTTTCCTTCAAGAAATCACTCCAAAACCCACAACTTCTTACTTCATGGACCCCTACTACCCCTCATTGTCGTTGGTCCGGTGTGTTCTGCGAAAATAACCGAGTCATCTCACTCGTTCTCTCAACTCACTCGCTCAAAGGCCCACTCGCTCAGTCCCTATTTTCCCTCACCAACCTTGTTATCCTTGACCTTTCTTCTAACCTTCTTTACGACCAAATCTCACCCAAGATAGCATCACTTCGGAGTCTCAAGGTGTTAAATTTGGGTGACAATCAGTTGTCCGGCGATTTACCGTGTCAACTCGTGGAGTTGACTCGACTTGAAACTTTAAAACTCGGGCCCAATTTTTTCACCGGGAAAATCCCGCCGGAGATCGGAAATATCGTTCTTCTCCGTTCACTCGACCTCTCGGGCAACGCACTCACAGGAAACATACCCGCCGAGATAGGAAACTTGTCCCACCTCCAATTTATTGGCCTTGGCAACAATTTCCTTTCAGGTTCTCTCTCTCCTATTCTTTTCACAAAGCTTCAGTCTTTAACTTTCTTGGATATATCAAACAACACTCTCTCCGGCCGCATTCCTCCAGAAATTGAGAGCTTAAAAAACCTCACTGACCTATATATCGGAATAAACCATTTTTCCGGCGTGTTGCCCCCGGAAATAGGCCAACTTTCGAGTCTTCAAAACTTCTTTTCTCCTTCTTGTTCAATCAGGGGTCCGATTCCAGAAACGATTTCAAAGCTCAAATCTTTAAGCAAGCTCGACCTTTCATACAACCCATTAAGGTGCTCAATCCCAAAATCGATAGGAAAGTTGCAGAATTTGACAATATTGAATCTTGTTTACGCCGAGCTCAATGGTTCAGTACCCTCTGAGCTTGGAAGTTGTCGAAATTTGAAAACTCTAATGCTTTCTTTCAATTCTTTATCTGGGTCATTGCCGGAGGAGCTTGGGGTGCTGCCAATGCTGTCATTTTCAGCCGAAAAGAATCAACTTTCAGGACCATTGCCTTCTTGGCTTGGAAAATGGGACCAAATTGATTCAATTTTGTTGTCAAGCAATCGGTTTTCTGGGGAAATTCCTCCGGAGATTGGGAATTGCTCACTGCTTGATCACATTAGTCTAAGCAACAACTTGTTGACAGGGACTATACCTAAAGAATTATGTAATGCTGTTGCGCTTACAGAGATTGATCTTGATAGTAACTTCCTTACGGGGACGATTGAGGACACTTTCATCAACTGTGGCAATCTTACTCAGTTGGTTTTGGTGGATAACCATATTGTTGGTTCGATCCCGGAATACTTTTCAAAGCTTCCTCTGATGGTGCTTGATCTTGATTCAAACAATTTCACAGGTTCTATTCCCGCGAGTTTGTGGAATTCTACGAATTTGATGGAGTTTTCAGCTGCAAATAATCACTTAGATGGTACTCTACCATTTGGGATTGGCAATGCTGTTTTACTGGAGAGGCTTGTTCTAAGTAACAATCAGTTGAGTGGGAAAATTCCTAAGGAAATTGGGAATCTCACTTCCCTCTCTGTCCTCGATCTGAATTCCAATTTACTTGAAGGGACTATCCCTGTTGAGCTTGAGAATTGTATTTCGCTCACCACATTAGACCTTGGAGACAACTGGCTCAATGGGTCCATTCCGGAGGAACTCACAGGCTTGGCTCAGTTACAATGCCTAGTTCTCTCTTACAACAATCTTTCTGGCGCAATTCCTTCAAAGCAGTCCAAGTATTTCATGCAGATTAGTATACCGGATTCAAGCTTTGTTCAGCATCACGGAGTGTATGATCTTTCACACAACAAATTGTCCGGCTCAATACCTGAGGAACTGGGGGGCTGTTTGGTGGTTGTGGATCTTGTAATCAGTGACAATATGCTCTCTGGAGAGATTCCAAAAACACTAGCTAGGTTAAGTAATCTCACCACTTTGGATTTATCTGGTAATCAATTTACAGGTGGTATTCCTGCAGAACTCGGCAACTCGCTTAAGCTACAAGGCTTGTACTTGGGGAAGAACAAGCTTACAGGAACAATACCAGAAAGCTTAGGTCAATTAAGTAGTTTGGTAAAACTGAATTTGACTGGCAATAAGCTTTCAGGATCAATCCCATATGCCCTTGGGAACCTGAATGGTCTTACACATATTGATTTAAGTTATAATGAGCTCAGCGGTGAGCTTCCTTCGACTCTTTCTGGCATGGTGAACTTGGTTGGATTTTATGTTCAGCAGAATAAGCTTTCGGGTCACATCAACGAGCTCTTTCTTAATTCAATGGTTTGGAGGATTGAAATTGTGGATTTGAGTGATAATTTTTTTGGGGGAAGCTTGCCAGAGTCTTTGGGCAATATGTCTTATTTGATGTCTTTGGATCTCCATGGTAACAGTTTCAGCGGTGAGATCCCCTCTGAGCTTGGAAACCTAATGCAACTCCAATATTTGGATGTTTCTAGGAACAGGCTCTCGGGGGAGATTCCTAAGAAGTTATGCAGCCTTGTCAACATACTTACTTTCAATTTGGCAGAAAATAGGTTAGAAGGGCCTATTCCCAGGGCTGGAATTTGCCAAAACCTAACAAAAATTTCGGTGGCTGGTAACAAAGATCTCTGCGGGGGAATAGTTGGTCTAAGATGCCCACTGAAGAATTTTCATAAAAGATCAAGGTTGATAAATGTTTGGGGTTTGGCATCAATTGTGGTTGGGGCAGCATTGTTCAGTCTTTCAGCAGCTATTTTCCTACGCATATGGGTTAACAGAAGCACCAGGCAGAGTGATCTGGAGGAAAGTGAAGATAGCAAGCTGAACAGTTCTGTTGATCAGAATCTCTATTTCATGAGTAGCAGCAGATCGAAAGAGCCTCTAAGCATCAATGTGGCAATGTTCGAGCAGCCCCTTCTAAAACTAACTTTGGTAGATGTTCTTGAAGCAACAAACAACTTCTGCAAGACGAACATAATTGGGGACGGAGGGTTTGGAACGGTCTACAAAGCCACATTGCCTGATGGTAAAACGGTAGCGGTCAAGAAGCTGAACCAATCCAAAACACAGGGTAACCGAGAATTCTTGGCAGAAATGGAAACTCTTGGTAAGGTGAAGCATAGGAATCTTGTCCCGTTGCTTGGTTACTGCTCTTTTGGCGAGGAGAAGCTGCTTGTTTATGAATATATGGTGAATGGGAGCTTGGATCTTTGGCTGAGAAATAGAAGTGGAGGGCTTGATGTCTTGGGTTGGAGCAAACGCCTGAAAATTGCTGTGGGTGCTGCTCGTGGAATAGCATTTCTTCATCATGGATTCATTCCACACATTATTCACAGGGATATCAAGGCCAGTAACATTTTACTGAATGAAGATTTTGAGCCAAAAGTTGCTGACTTTGGATTGGCGAGATTAATTAGTGCTTGCGAGACTCATGTGAGTACCGATATTGCTGGCACATTTGGGTACATACCACCTGAGTACGGACAGAGCTGGAGATCAACAACAAAGGGTGATGTTTACAGCTTTGGTGTGATTCTGCTTGAATTGGTTACAGGAAAAGAACCAACAGGTCCGGAGTTTAAAGACATTGAAGGTGGGAATTTGGTTGGTTGGGTGTTTCAGAAGATGAAGAAGGGTGAGGCTGTTGATGTACTTGATTCAACAATTCTTGATGCAGATTCAAAGCCGATGATGCTTCAGTTGTTGCAGATTGCTGGTGTATGCCTATCCGATAATCCGGTTCACCGGCCCACGATGCTTAATGTGTTGAAGGTCTTGAAAGGAATCAAAGATGAGTAAAAAATATTTAATCCTTTCTACGTATCTAGTTTGTTTTAAGCGTGCTAATCTAGTTTGTCTATCTTATGGTTAGGAGGGGTACATATAACCTATAACCATTACTGCTTGTGCCTTGTTCCTTGTGTTCAACTTGTAATCAACTCATTCCAAAGTTCAATTTGTATGTTAACATGCCCGAAAGTGAGTTGTTACTGTAATTTTAACTTCTATTTTCCAAGTGATTTAACATCTAACATCATAGTTAAAGAATCTTTATGAACATGGATGGACCAGGCAACACGAATGATGACTTGTTTGGGCGGGTAGAAATTCACTTGTACAATTTTTCTAATAAATTTAAGATACTTCCTTCCACCTTATATAACAATGTTGGGTGCTAAATCTTAAAGAAACTTCCAAACATTTGTTAGAATTCATATCCTTATTATTTTATGATACCAATTTGCTTGCTAACAAACTTATTTCCATTTAATCTTTAGACTTAATGACCCAAAAAAAAACCCTTAAAACTTTATATTTATTTTCCATATAAATTTCACAAAAAACCTTTCAACTTTAATAATTGGGCAAAAATTTCACTTGAAACCAACCTATAATGAACCATGGTTAACCAATGATGAGTTGGCATCACATATAGTTGTTAAGTGCATAATAAAATATTTATAATTATTTTTTGTTAATATTAAATTTACATTTTTAAACATAATTAAATATTTGATAACAATTAAAACATAATTATAAAAATTGAATGATAAATAAAGGACACTAAACCATGTTTATATTCGTACAAAGCTAAAAAGCAAAACATTAATTTCAAAATAGGTAAACAAAACATTAATAACTTTAAAATATTCAATAGTTGGTAATTTATAAATGTCGAATTAAATACAGTTTTAAAAAATTAACAGAATAATCAAAATTCATCAATACTTAAAATTCAAATCAACCTAGACGGTCAAAAACAAACTTTCTCTTCACACATCTGAATCACCTTTGTAAATTTACTTAAAAAAAACACAACATGAATCAAATGTCCGGTATAGATAAAGATATACAAAAAAAGCATAATTAAATACCGAATCAACTAAACAAAATACTAAATAAGACCTCAAACATAAATAGCTACGACAATATAATCTCCAAAGTTAGAACAAATTTAAAATCATTAAGTTATTTAATTTAAAAAATAAAACTCAATGTTAAAAATTTTCTTAAAAAATTTCAGACCAACCACGACTTAAAATTTATAACAAATCATATGTTAATCTTTAACGATTCAAAATTGATGAGCATATTTTTACCTTATATATGTATAACATTTTCAAAAAATATTACGATCTAACAACTAAATTAAGAGATATAACCCACGTAATATGCCATAAAATATAGAAACTGATTTTCAAATTTTAATATTTGTATTCTTATATATATATATATATAATTTACCTTCTCTTTTGGATTGTCATGTCTTCTAATTTTATGTCTCGATTTTAGTTAAAAATAATCCCTTGTTTAAAAATTAGCATATTAATATATTAAAATTAAAATTACAATACAAAATAATATTTATATTTTTTGTTCGTCGCTCCACAAATCGCAACAATAAAGAATTTGACTTTCGGGTCTTTTAAAGTTTTCAAAATGTATTTGTCTTCATAAAAATTGTACTCCCTTTGTCTCGTAGTAGACTGATTTCTTTTGGCACATAGTTTAAGAAAATCAGTTTAAATGTCATTTTTAACAGAAAATTTTCATATATACTCCTTAATATGTAATTAATGAATAAGTTAACTATTCTTTACTTATCACACTGGAACTCTCAACTTAATTGATCAACGTGTACTGACCATTAAAATAGAACTTTAACCAAAGATGGAGTTTTTAATCTACATAAACTTTCAACCAATCACAAAACGTTTATGTTATTCCAAATTCATTTATTGAGCCTAAAAATTTGAATTCTTTTTTATTGAGAATATAATAACATTAAATGTGGTGATAAAAATAATGACGTTGAATGTTGTTTCTTCAAAAAAAAAGTAATGATTGAATATTTATTATAAGGGCATAAAAGTAAAATAATGAATCAACTAAATTTTATAAATAGTAAGTACCTTATATATTGGGACATCCCAAAATAGAAAACCAGCCTATAACTATGGGACGGAGGGAGTATCTCTCAAAAAGATACACGAAATAAACTTAAGAATCACTAGATCAGGGGTTCATATGATTGGGTTACGAATTTTCAAAAATATGACTAAAAATAGTAACGGAAATCAAGATAGGCTACGATTTTCTTTCAGAAATTTAATGAAGATTACGTTAAATAACTTCTTCTTCTCAAAAATTCAACTAATCAAATTAGAATAGGATTAAGGTTACACCTCCACTATTTAAATATAAATATAAATAAAAAATAAAATAAGAATTATCAAAAGTCTGATGGACTCCTCAATATTAACTAAATCAATAATTTAAGTATCTACTAAAAATATTTAATTATCCAAACAAGATAAGAAACAAAAAAATAGAATTAATAACTTACTTTTTTTTAATTCAATTATACTTTTAAAAAAAATGAAATTAATATTTAATTAGTAACAAAAAAAATAAATTATTACGGACTATATGTTTTATAATTCTCAACCACTAATAATATATTCATATGCATTCAAATCAAAAGCAAATTATTCTATCTCGCAAATAATCACAGCGGCAATTGGGAGAATTGTTGCAACGCTCGTATATCCTTGTCAATTTTATTTATTTCAATTCAAAACTTAATTTTGATCCTCTCTAAAATAATTCTTCAAATGCCAACCCTTCCCAAACCGTCTAACCAACGGTTGACCCACTTTGATTTGAAACTTGAAGCTGCCTTCAATTCCCCTCTACAACTTGAAGTTGTCAATTTGTGGGGATGATTTTTTGGTACTCCCGATTTGTGATTGTGCTCCCAATTTAATGAATACTAGTTGATAGCCCGTGCAATGCACGTGATAATTTGTTTTTCAATTGTATAATTTTTTAAAATTATAATGAGAAAGATTTTTCATAATAATAATATTTTGTTTTCATATAAATTTTTCGATTTTTTTTCATGGCATAGCAATTACATGTATAAATATGTTGCTATTGCTATTTTATTACTTCCATAGTTCCATTTTTATTGCGATAACCCATTTTATTTAAGATCATTCAGTTGTTGCTCAATTTTCTAAATCTTTTTTTTCATGGCTTCGATCTTTGTTTGTAGCGTAACAATAGTTTCTTCGATCCTTGCATTCTTGGCATATCCATAACCACTATTGTCACTACTGTTATCATCGCTTATTTCAATAATTTGGCGTTTGTTCTGCCCTTTGTTTTTTATTGGTATATATCTGTAAATAAATGAAAACACATAAAATTTTAAAAATAACATGCAAAATAGGAAGAATATATTAGTTAAAAAAACAAACTAATAGTTGTTGCTCAATTTTCTGAATCTTCTCTTTCATGGCTTCGATATTTGTTTGTAGCGTAACAATAGTTCCTTCGATCCTTGCATTCTTGGCATATCTATAACCACCATTGTCACTACTAGTGATGCCCCCAAAATTAGGTATTAATCACCCATCTTGAGTCCCCAAATACATGGTACACAATACAAATACAAATTTAACTATACAACTGTCGTGTAAAATACGACAAAATATAAATTGAGAGTTTAAACAAGAATACTGCCTTCTAGACAATATTCATTCTCAATGGAGTCCTCATAGATAGTATACAAACTCAAATTCAGTCCTCGTTATATTTATTGTCACATTATTTAACAGAATAGTGAAGACTACTAATGCTATTATCTGGACTGTCACTCCGTTTCCCGACTCGTCCCAGTTATATTCTCATTTCCTGAAGAGAACAGTGAAGGAAAGAGTGAGCTCAACTAGCCCAGTAAGAAATATTATGACTAAGATAATACAGAATAAATTATAATTAGTCTTCAACAATGTTAAACTGATAATATACAATAGACATCAAGTTTAACTGCAGCGAAATATACAATCCATTCAAAGAGTCAAGTAGAGAATAAAATCTACTATCTTTTAGGTTTTAAAAGATTTTCATTAATTTTTATCGCTGAGACTCAGCTTAATAAATAAACCACCACATCTAATTATCCTTGTATTACGGTCAAGGATTTTCATTAAATCATCAATGGTCATGACTATAACGAATAAACCCTGGTCATAATCATACCAAAAACTATTCATCAATGCATTACAAGCCACTGAGGACTTTTATCACATTATTTATAATATGTCATGATTATACCGAATGATCCCTGGTCATAATCATACTAAGTCCATCTATGCACGTAAGCCAAAGATGACTTTCAACATAATATAACATAAGGATGATGATAATGACATAATAATTCAATAAAATAAATTCAAGAATTAATTTATCCAGAAACTAATAATGTCTAAATTGTCAACATGATACTTATTTGTAAAGTAAAATTCAAGAATGCTCAGAAGAATATTTTCATGAAAAGATACTGGATGAAGCGCAAATATCAAGGATATTCCACTAATTTCATGGAGTATAGAAGTCAAAACTTTAACCAACTTAGTATAATAAAGAATATATGAAACTACAAATGGATTTTCACCTGCCATGCGGTAATCCACGTATACAGATCATTTCCACAATTTAATAAGGAATGAATACAAAGGATCATTCACCATGCATGTGGCAATCCACACAGACAGGTTATTCCAACGGAATAATAAATGCGAAATAATAAATAATGGAACCAGGTCAGGTGAAATTCACACCGACAGGATATTCTGACAGAATAATAAATGCGGAATAATAAATATGGAACCAGGTCAGGTGAAATTCATACCGACAGGATATTTCGACAGAATAATAAAGAACGAAATAATAAAAGAATTTCACCAAGTATGCGGTACTTCGCATAAACAGGTTATTCAAACATAATAATAAAGAATGGAATAACAGAAGAAGAAGATCACCAAGTATTGGGTAAACCATATATACATGTCATTTCACCAAGTATAGGGTAAACCGCGCATACATGTTATTCCAACGGAATAATAAAGAATGGAATAACATAAGGATTTGACCAAGTATAGGGTATGCCGCGTATATAGGTTATTCCAACAGAATAAATAAGAATGGAGTAACTGAAGTTCTCTTCATGAATAAGAAAGAATAACACCCCTTACCGTAAAAGAAACTGGATATAGAAGTAGTGAAGTGGCAGAATACTCGTCTTCTTTCTCTCTATAATTTTCTCTATAGCTTCTCTCTATAATTTATTGATGAATGCATATTATTCATTTATTTTGATTCCATTATATTTAGTTTTATTGCATGTTTCATGTGTATATGAGCTTATTAAGGTGTTTAATGATTTCAGGAAGAATTGGAGCTGAAATGAGGAAAAAGAGAAAATTGCAGAATTTTTTAGCATTAAGTTGGATGCATGTTCTTAGCTTCGGACTTGAATTTTATAGTAGAGCTCTTCTTTAGCTTTCCGAAACAGTTATGATATTTTTACTAAACGGACGTTGAAGCTCAAAGTTTGGAAGTTGCAATTTACACAGCAGTCACTTGGATCCCGATTTTGACCTTGATTCTGAAAGATTCTGTCGATTCTCAAAGCAAAAAAGTTGTAGATCTCGTCGATATCTTCGTTTTGATAGGTAGCAGGCCCCGTAAGTCCTCCCAGATCAATAGTTATGCTCATTTTACTAAAGGACGTCGCAGCAGAAAATAGAAATTCGCCCCAGCGAATTTGAGCGGAAAAATTGGAAAACCTTGGATTTTTGGAAAGTTTCTAAAAGCATATTTTGACAAATTTCTACATGGAATTGGATTGATATTTCTATTAGAATTAGAATATCTTTAGACTAAGATTTATTTCCAAATTGGATTCTATTTCTTTATGGAAACTAATTATTATTTGTAATTCGTTTTAGGATTTGGATTTCTACTTCCTATAGGATTTAGGACTTTGTCTAGCACTATAAATAAAGGATGCTAGTCAGGGTTTTAGTCATTCAATTATCTACTACATTCTCTCATCTACAAAATTGGAGGATTGAAGACATGAGCTAAGTTATTTTTATTCAGTTCTAAGGGATGTTGAACCTTATTTATAATTAATGGTTAATTGAGTATTCATTATTTATTCTTTCTCACATGAAATTCATTCTTGATAATTTGATTTAATTTCTGAATGCTATTTGGCTTAACTAATTTGATTTCTGTAGGACTGAGTTGGTTAACGAATATCATATGCTAGATCAATGAATAATATTACGTGTAATTGATATTATTTCTAATCATAAGTAGTAATTAGTAATACAAGATTGTGGACAAGCTTTTGAGTATTGCTATGATTATCAGAAGACAAGTTAAACAATCCGAGCCTATGTGTTTGTTGCTTGGAATAGTCTAATTCCCTAGTTCTTAATGCTGCTATTATATTAAATCTAGAGAGCTTGTTCTAGGTTATATAATTGTTAGAATCTTGTGAAGAACTTGTTTCATTGAGTGACAATCTAAGGGGAGTTTCGGGTAGCAGAGCTTGTTGTTACTTAGGGCTATTAGTTTCATTGAAGGGTAAATAATGTTGCACTTTATTAATCTATTGTTATAAAAAGGTGATACTGAACTGAAGAACTGAAGCTTTTTATTCATTGTTTATTCTTATTAGTTTATTCTTGTTAATTTAATTAATTAATTCAAAATCCCCTTTTCATTAGAAATCATAGGATAAATATATAATAAATCACTCTCTGTGGGATCGATTCTTGCTTACTACTGTGCTATTTGTTTAAATTTGTAAAGTGAAAGTGAGGTTAATTTAGGAGTGTAAACGACAACTCCCATTTATCTCTCTAGAGTTTCAATGAATTCGTAAGAAATAATGAAGGAATGAGCTTCTATTTATAGAAAAACTAAGAGTGGCTCTTGGTCTTAACGAATGGTCAAAATGACTATTGGTAATATTGAAGAGGCAACTACTATTTGCGAAGGGGTAATTAACTCTTGGAACACCTAAGAGGCAAATAACTCTTGAAAAGCTGAAGGGTCAAGTTACTATTAAAACTCATGAATAATAACTAATGAATAGTAACTCGTAAATAGTAACTCATAAATAGTAACTCATGAATAGTAACTCGTAAATAGTAACTCGTGAATAATAACTCCGACACGAAAAGTTCTCGAAATACTCGATTGAACAATATAACATCCAGACATCAATTATTATCGATATAAATGTCAATTTTCACTAACACAAATAATTTTAACACAGTGAAACTATCAAATTTACCTTTAATCAACACGAACTTATCCATCATTAATATCATAACTCACAATATTTAACAACCAGGTCGTTTCCAGGAAAGAGGGGGCTTTCCAATAAGGATTTCTCCCTATTGGCGCGCAATTAGGTGACCAAACCTCTCCTTGACAGAACTTCTAGACATTGTAAATATTGCAATTTAATAATATGAATAACTTTGTCGTCTCAATTATTAATTTAATAATATAACATATTATGCACATGATACTGTGACAATAATTGGATCAATAATATGAGAGATATGATGCAGCAATTACTGTAGCAATAATGCAGTATAACTGAGTGACTTCTTACGTAAGCATCAATAATCAATACCGTGCGCTATTATGCAACCACGCGTATTAGTGTACTTTTACTATCGGATAGTTCAACAGTATTAATGGTAAAACCTCCGCCGTTATTCCCATAAAATATTTTTGTCGTTTTCTAACTACGACAATACTTCTGTTGTGGGGTCCACCAATGATTGTGCCGTCGTACGGATATTTCTGACAAAAAGAATATTTCCCGACCAAACGAATATTTATAACAACTTGCATACTTTGTAAAATTTTCAAATACTACTCATAACTATAACACTATCTCAAATCCACACCATAATATAAAAAAAATATTTTGAGAAATTTAAATCTTTATTTATAAAATCTGGGGTCTCACACTGCTGCTATCATCGCTTATTTCAATAATTTGGCGTTTGTTCTGCCTTTTGTTTTTTGTTGGTATAGATCTGCAAATAAATGAAAAAACATAAAATTTTAAAAATAACATGCAAAATAGGAAGAATATATTAGTTAAAAAAATAAACTAATAACTTTACCTGATATCCATTATTTAGTGTTTTGTATGATATTGTTTGTGTATTGGATTTTTTGTTTATGTGATAGTAGTATTTATAGGTTTTTTATATTTAATGAGTATTTTTTTGTCATCAATTCTTATCCGTTATATGTTACCAATTTTTTTATTTATGGCTATAGTGAGTGTTGTCTTTTGAATTATCTATTGATTTAACTCTGTATCTTAATTGTAATGCAATGTTGTATAGCATGAATCCGTGTGACAGTTTTGAAGATGAAAAAAAAGAAAAACTATTGAATTGGAAGAGGCAACTGAATTAATGGTTTTCTGTTATGTATTAATGGCTAATATCAATTGTATATGAGATTTCAATTAATTAAAATTGGGTTGTATGTGGGATTTCAATTGATTAAAATTGGGTGTGTTAATTAATTAATTGATTTGAAATTAATTGAGTTTATTGAGTATCTGTTGGAAATCAAATTGGAAGACAGATTAATTACTTAATTTTTAACAGCCAGATTAATTAATTGATTTGAAATTGATTGAGTTGGAGGATAGACTATGAAATTAATTGAGTTTCTGTTGGAAATCAAATTGGAAGATAAATTAATTAATTGATTTTTAACTATGTTAAAAATTAAATTGATTTCAATTGATTAAAATTGGACGTGTTTAGAAGCCAGATTAATTAATTGATTTGAAATTGATTGAGTTGGAGGATAGGCAGTGATGTATTTATATATAAGTAAGGATTGATAAGGATTGATGAGGGGATGATTTTGAGATGTGTTTGAATGAGCATTTTGTTTGCTCGCGGGGAAGATGGGCCGGTACGTTGGTCGGAGAGGGTTTGGACACAGTGGAGGGTGATGATGAGTTTTGGAGGAGGGAATTTTCAGATTGGTGAGGTGAATCGGAGATTTGAGACAGGCAAGTTTTGATCGGAGGATTTGCAACCGGCGGTGAAGGATTTTATGGAGAGAGAACTGGGGAGGAGCTTTGATTATATAGATTGATTTAAAATGGTTATTAGAATTTTGGCCAGAGCAGCATCAGCTATTTATATTTTTCATTTTATGTTACTCATAAAAATTAAAACTACTTATTTAAAAATTTAAAAAATAGTAGATAGAACTAAAATTCCATTCTGCCTCAATTTGTTCACTTTCAGCTCACGTTAATAAACAAGCGTAAGATTTTTCGTCCAAAGAATCGTCAGCCCACAATAGTGGTCTTTCTCTCTTGGGAACAAATATTATTACTACTACTTTTTTTCCTACTAAAATCGAAATTGGGTGGTTATGAAGGTAGATCTGGGTTAGCGGTGGAGGCTAGAGAGAGAAGATGATAAAATGAAGTTCAAAAGATGGTGCACTTGACTGACTGACTGACTGTTACAAATTGGACACAAAATAATGAGCTGAGCTGAGCTGAGCTGAGCTGAGCTTGGTTCAGAATATAGGGTACACCACCATTACTAAATTCAGCAAACCTAATTATAGACATATAAAGTGGACGAAATTATGCTACCATGAAACCCTTCTTAATGTGTTTAGGCAACTCCATCCAATCCATATAAGTGCAACGATCCCTTCTACTTTTCTTTTCTTTTTTGGCAACACTAGATTATTAGTATAATAATAATAATAATAATTCTAAATAAATATTGTATTAAGGTAAAAGGGGAAAAAAAAGTTTAGAAACGCCCTAGAAGCTTCCTTAGCTACGCACGACACCCATCCGGCACATGCTTCTACACTTTGGTATGAACTTAAATATAAATCAATTACAATTACAATTACAATTAGTCAGCTGTTGACAAGGCCGTCACCAGTTGTCTTCATCTCATGATCCAAGGGCTTTGATTTCACCTCCGTCCCGGGCTGTTGAAGATGTAACTCTTTGACGCTGCTGCTCCTTCCCCTCACTCTCATCTTCACCTTCCCTCGCACGCTTCGTTCCAATCGAAACACCAAATAATCTAGCACTCGATTCCTCCTCGGACTCCGCCCTGTTATTACCCGTAGCCAAATCATCGCAAAAACGCTTTAGCGGTAACAGATCGAGCGGTTTCACGGCGGACTGATTAGTAGCGTAATTTGACATCATAAAGTATATGTTATTGCATAAACCCTTCATTTGGCTTAATTCCTTATTCAGCTGCGCATTCTCTTTCCTCAACCGCTCGTTCTCACCCATAAGCTCGGAGTTATTACCGGAGGTGGAATCCCGACATAAAGGAGATGAATTTGAAGAAATCACTTGTTCCTCTCCTGAATCGGTCGGAGATATAGTCCGTACCGGTGGAACTGATGGAACTTCCGCAACAATAACCGCCGCAGCCGGCGGCGTAGTTGCAGCAGCGATAGGATTTGCAATTTTTCGACGCTGTATATCGCACAAAAGACGTTTTTCTCCTTTACGAAAGCATTCGTTGGAGAACTCCCATCGGTCCGGAACAACCTTACGAAATCCCTATTTATTCGGGAAAAAACATTCGGTTGGATTTCATACGGTGAAAAGAAAAAAATTATGCTAAAACAAACTTACGTAGGTGTTAAGCTGTCGAACAAAACTGGAAAAATTATTATGCTTAAAAAACTTTGGGAGTAAATCTCTTGCAAATTCGGTTGGATTCCATACGATGAACGTAGATCCATCTTCGTTCCATGAGATCACGTCGTCGATTGTGCTGTCATCGACGAGCTGGTACGTTTTGGTCAAAAAGGGCGTGGGATGAGATCTCGTAGAATCACTGCCCGTTGATTCGCCGACCGGCGGCGGAACCATCACCTCTTTTCTAAATCGAACCATAATCACAAGAGTTATTAGGAAAAAAAACTTTAAAAAAATAAAAAAAAGGAATAGACATGAAAAACATAACATACCTGAAACGATTTCAATTCAAGGCAAGGTATCAAAGCAGATCTGATCTGACTTGAAATTGAAAAGTAGGAGGAATAGAGAACGGAGAGAGCGTCTGTTTCCGTCCAGGCTCGGTGCATAAATTTTGGTAATTCTAGAAGGTTCTGTGTGAGAAATACAGGGGAGGGAGGCGAAAAAAAAAGGATATTGAAGAAGCGGAAAAAGTTAAGGTGGAAAGCGTAAAAAAAAAATAAGGAAAGAACGAGAAGGTACTACTACCTTACGCTTTTTCGAGAACTTTCTTCCTACTTCCTTTAACTTTGATACTTGTCAAAGGGTAAGAGGATTACATCTCATTCTTATTCTTACGTGTCTCCCGCAATAAAATAGGACGACTTTGTTTAAATAAATACTGTTAATTAAATTGTGTGAATAAGGAAATATGCAAGCCAATGAAACCGGATCTACATATCAGTTCAAAACCGGATATAGGAAAATCCGGTCTGATTCTCCTGCTTTGCAACTTCTGAGCCGAACAGAAACGGAAATCAGTTAGAACTAGAACCAAAACAAAATTGGGAACCGGACAAATTTATTATCTATTATCTATTATTATATCTATTATCTATTATATATACTAAATCACAGTTATTGACACAATATAATGACATCTGTACTACTTCATTTCTTGACAACTGTCCTTCTAAACTTTAAACACCTGTCTCCTTATAAACTTTAAACACCTGTCTACCAAATTTTATACGCCTAATTAACTAAGATTTGGCTCATAACAAATTCTCTGGCGCAATTTATGGAGTTTTTGCCTCATACCCTTCGACCGGCAATTGGCTCATACCCTTCAATTTCGAAATTCAAATAAAATTTTCGGCGCAATTTATGGAGTTTTTGACTCATACCCTTCGACCGACAATTGGCTCATACCCTTCGACCGGCTTTGGCTCATAACCTTCGTACGGAACCTTGACAGAAACACTTGCCGATGATGAGCTAAGTCATGATTTTCATTAATTTTCATTTTTGGAAGATCTTCTGTTTAGATTTATGATAAATCTAAATAGTGTTTAGATTTATATCAACTATTATAATTTAATTATTACCCTTTATAATTTAATTATTATAGATTTAGGTTTATTATATTGGTTTGTTACTGCTATAGATCAACATAACTAATTGAAATAATCTGTTAGAAACAGTGTTTAGATTAATGTCATGTATTATTTAATTAAAATAAATCTAAAACATAATTTTATAGTCAGTTAGTTGTATTGAGCTATACTCCTGATAATTCAAAACAGTGTTTATGACCTTTTAAATTTAAACAATGTTTAGATTTATATCATCTATTATAATATTATCCTTTTTATTTTAATTATGATA
The DNA here is from genome assembly GCA_020205505.1 of Panax japonicus. Taxonomy (NCBI): domain Eukaryota; kingdom Viridiplantae; phylum Streptophyta; class Magnoliopsida; order Apiales; family Araliaceae; genus Panax; species Panax japonicus. The sequence continues at coordinate 4,453,193 of CM035093.1, read as the reverse complement.
AATTTAAAGACTATTTTTATATTATCCTTTCATATTCTATTAAACTATTGGCTAATATTTAAAATATAAATTTAGTTATAGTTGATATAAATTTAAACCGTGTTTAGATTAATGTTATATTGGTTTAATAATCTATATTTTATAATTTTATATAGTCAGTTAGTTGTATTGAGCTATACTCCTGATAATCCAAAACAGTGTTTGTAACCTTTTAAATTTAAACAATGTTTAGATTTATATCATCTATTATAATATTATCCTTTTTATTTTAATTATGATAAATTTAAACACTAATTTAATATTATTCTTTCATATTATTCCTATAAATACCAACTCAATACAACAACATCTCACACCACAAACATTCAACTACTAAACATGACGACTAAGTACGATTTTGTTAATGACAAGTTAAAGTAATGGATTATACGTCCAGTGCATCTTTTGTTCTATTTGATCGTGAAGCGCAACAAGTCATAGGAAAATCAGCTTTTGAATTGAGGGGACAATTGATTAAGGTAAAATTAAAAAACTCTGCACTTAACCTGTTTGTTAACCTTGTGCACTTAACTGTTGTTAATAAATGCGTTAGGATGGAGATTCTGATTGTTTTCCGGATGCACTCAATATATTGTTGGAAAAGAGGTTCCTTTTCAAAATACAGATATCATCTTACAATTTGAAGGCAAATTATGCGACATACACAGTTGCTAGGATGACCAATGATGAAAAAATAATTGAATCCTACACGAGTATATGTGATGAGCCTCAGGTAATATCATTTGGTTGATGTTTATTCCTACAATAAATTTTTGTTCATACATATGATAAAATGATTGATTCTGTTACTACAGTCTATACAGGGTGAGTCAATGCTCGATATTGTCAACTGTGTCACACCTATAAGAAAAAGGCCTATACAATCAATCAGCGATGATGATGTGCAAGAATCTCAAACAACTGATGTTGAAATGTCAACCAACAAAATGCAAAAAAAGATCAAAATCGAGAAAGAGGACAACTTCAGTGCTTCAAATTAATTTCATTCATTCATTATCTCATTTTAACTATTAGTAACTTCTAAATTTTTGATTTGGATTGTTTGGATTAAATTTCATTCATTCATTTTATTTGGATTAAATTTTGGATTAACTCATGGAATTTCCTTATAAATGTTCTGTGTGACATGTATGTTATTTATACAATACGTATTTAGTCTTGCTATGATAGAGGCAATAAATGATGTTTGTGACAGAAATGAAAGTAAAAGTGAATAAGCATCATGTATGTTGGAAAACTTTGGTGCAATAAGCAGTTTAATAAGCATCAGGTATGTTTTTTCATATGTTTTTTTGATCAGTTTTCTCTTATTACTTCTAAAATTATATACTTTTTCATTTATTTGGCCTTAATATTAGATCACTTTTGCAGGATTCATAAATGAATAAGCATCAGGTATGTTGGAAAGCTTTGGTAAAATAAGCAGTTTAATAAGCATTAGGTATGTTTTTTCTTATGTTTTTTAATCAGTTTTCTCTTATAAGGTATGAAGAACAAAATCACTTTTGATAATTACAGTGTGAAACCATAATATCTTTCCTAATAGTTTCAGGAGTTGGAGTAGATGGAAAGATTGGAGGCAGCTGAGGCAAATCCAACAAGAAAACATTGCTATTAGTACTGAGGCGGACACCCAGGTTAAAGCAGATGAGGAGACTGGGGATGTTCAAGATGGAGAGCTTTGTGTGATCTTCTGCCTGATGAGTAGGCGAAGGTTTGAATTCATTCCGTGTGGGCATCTGGTTTGTTGCCAATGCTGTACACTGTCAGTATAACGTGAGGTAGAACCCAATTGTCCTTTTTGTAGGCAGTCAATCCGGACACCTCGGTGAGGATCTTTGATTCTTAAGAATAATCTCAAGTAGCAAACAGTAGGAAAATTGCAGTTTGTTATAGGAAATAGTACAGTAGGATAACATGGAAGCAACTCTGACGTATATCTACGGAGACCTATTTTTTAGTTGGGTTAAAGATTGAAAGGTATGATAACAAGTTTTCTCTCAATGTTGAAGGAACAAGTTGAGATTTATTCTAACAGGGAACTTTGGTGTATATTTGTGTAGTCTATTGGACATATCCAGGAAGAATATGGGAAATAATTGCAAATAGTCGTTATGAATTTACCTATGTATGGAAAAAATCTATAAGAGATGTTTGTTACACTTCATTTTTCAATTTATTATAGGTGCTTGCAAATTCTTCCAAATTATTTCCTCTGTTAATCTTCATTTTTTTTGGTAATGTTCAGTCTTGCTTTGCATTATTTTACCCTTTTTACAATTTTCTCTCATTTTTACGAGGGTACTGTGTGCTTATAATTTGGTTCTTCCTGGACACTCAGTTTATTGCTTTGTATTATTGTATACTGGATAGTTGTTTGGAGCCTTTTCAAGAGGAAGTCTACGCGTCTACTCAAATTTACCCACATTTACAATTCTTCCACATATTCCTATTAATATTGGGAAATCAGCCTACTAAAATTTGATCCAATTTAGGTATTTTTGTCCTCAAATGTACCCAGTTTGCCCTTCAAATTTGAGGGAAGCATGTGGCTTTATTGTGTCTAAACGAATACCTTTAAATTGGGTAAGTTCTGTCACATGAGCTTATTTACTCCAAGTAAACGGGGAGTGGTGACAGAATTGCAAAAATTAAAAAGATGAAGGACATTGCCGATTAGAAAAAAAACGACGGATGAAGGTCAAGGCGGCGAAGAAAAGGCACACCACGGCAGATATAAACAGATATCTTTTAATTTATCCTTTGTAATTTAATTGTTATCTTTAAATTTATTGATCCCCTAAATCACAGATATAAACAGTTTTTAATTTATCCTTTCAGAGATTTTTACACTTTGAATTCTACTAAGTTGTATGAAATGTAGCTGAGATGATTTCTTATATGGCTGGATAAACTGTTTCATAGAAATGGACTATATAGTGAAAATAACTTATTTTTGATAATTACATATCAATTCATTTCTTTTTTACTTGAAAGTTTTAAGTGACCCACAACAAATCAACTTAATTGGAATCTGTCATTTAAATAAATGAATAATTTTTTTACTATTGTTATTGCATAAGCAGGCTCTTTTGGTGTTATGCTATACTTCAGAAGTTATTTACATCGTTCCCTGTACATATAGATGATTCTAACACGTAGCATGGGGACGGATGATTGTTGATTAATTTATAAAATCGCATACTTGTGAAATGGTAAGTCCCAATTAAGGTGATTGGTTATTGTATTTTGCTATGGGAATGAGGGCTCTCTTACATTCTTAAATTGAGGAATTTTTTTTATTTTATTTTTTTTGCTTTTATTTTTAAAAACAACTAAATTTTTTTTTAATATTTTATGGAACTTAAATTTTTCCATAATATAATGTTTTGGGCGTAATTTGAATACCTATACCAAAAAATATATGTACAGTCTGCACAGACTTTACATACCTATTTTGTTATACGTATTTAAATCACATCCAAAACAATGTATTATATAAAAATTTCAGTTCCATAAAATATTAACTTTTTTTTAGTTGTTTAAAAAAAAGCAAAAAAAAAAAAAATCCCTCATTTTAAGAAAATGAGGGAGCAAGGATCTGGACCGATATACAGAAATATATATATATATATATATATATATATATATATATATATATATATATATATATATATATATATGTTTTCCCTAATTGATGATGTATCATGTGGGAGTATATTATTAAACGACTGTATTCCAAATCTTTCCTAACAAAATGAATGTTAACATTCGCAGCAGTGGAGAAGATTTTCTTGGGCCTACAATACACATTACACACTGATAAATGGTCACGTACAATACATTGATAAATGGTCACGTACAATACATTGATAAATGGTCTATGCTCTTTCAGAAATATGGACAAAGCTGTTTCTGTTTGTAATCAAATGGAGCGAAACGGTTGGCCTCCGAATGTAACAACCTATTGCACACTCATTGTTGGGTTTGCAAAATTTGGGGACAACTTCACAGTAGCATTTGAGCTTATTGCAGACATGGAGCTATTATGAAGTACAAATAAAAAGGTGAACAACTTCACAAAAACATTTGAGCTCATTGACCAAGCTCATTGAAAATTATGGACTCTTCAAAGTGAACAACTTCACAGTAGTATTTGAGCTTATTGCAGACATGGAGGTATTATGAAGTACAAACAAAAAGGTTTCAGGAAAGTAATACGAAAACATTCACAATTGTACAATATGAAAATGGTACTTTAATTGATCCCTTCTTCCAAGGATTGATACCGTAATTGATCCCTATAATGCGACTTTGTATGTTCATCAATTGGTTGAAAAATTATCCTTTTTTGTCTTGAAACGTATGGAACAATTAAAACTCAATACATAGAAATCACAAATAAATATTGCATTTATTTTTTTAAATAAAAATTAAAAAATACATATTACTCCCTCCGTTCCTAAAAGATTGTCGTTTTAGGAAGTAATTTTTGTTCCAAAAAGATTGGCGTTTTGAGTTTATCAATACACATTAGCTATTTTTTTCCTACTTTACCATTATTTAAAGCTTTCTTTTATTTAAAGTTTTCTTCCCTTCCCAATGATTCTTATTCAATTTAATGCTATAATCCAAGTAGTAATTGATTGAATAATAAGTAATTGGTTGAATTGAATAAGAAACATTGGGAGGATAATAATTGTTTGAGACAATTAATAAGGGTAGTTTTGTATTTTCGCTAGGTAGTAATTATATTTCTTAACCTGTTTGCATTAACCTTAAACGACAATCTTTTAGGAACAGAGGGAATACTAATGAAAAGAAAAAATAGTTACTTTAATTAAAAATATATATTACTAATAAAAATACATATTACTAATTAAAAATTATATCTTCAATTTTAAAACAAAAAATTATTACTTTTGTAAGTTAAACAAATTATATTAAATAATTTTCAAGATGAAAAATATTTTAAAGCTTTATTATTAATTTAGAAAATGCCAATTCAACCAAATTGATATAGATCATTAGATTTAGAGATGAGTTTGAAAGGAGTTCTTCAATGCCCAGTCATCTAATACTACTGAAGTCCTCGAAGTCTTGGTCGCGTTCTTCAATTTCCGGTCTTTACTTCCTTGTCGGTATAATTGCCCGCTTTCTGAAGAAAAATGAGAGTACGATGACCGTGTCTGAGCCTGATCTACTCGCTATCTGTCCGGCGTACTCGACTATTTCGCCCCTGAGGTACTAACTTTTGATTTCTTTCTTTTGCATTTTTGTTGCTTTATTTTTATAGATTAATTTGGCATATTGTTTAGGAATTGGGGGAAAAGAATTTTTATGCTTCGCATTGATTGGTTCTGAAATTTTTGATTTGTTTTAGTTTGAGTTAATTTGAATAACAGAGTTTGGGAAATATGTTTTGATTATCATAAATCTGCTATTTTGTTTTCTAACCGGATGGAGATTATTGATATAAATTTGGTAAAATCGTTATTTTATTTTAAAATTGATTCTGATTTTGATTTCTCCCAAGGAAAACATACTCTCATTTTGGGATTTTGGAATTTTGTTTTCCATTTTGGGTTGTTCTTAGCTCTTGCTAGATTGGCGATGGTAATGATAATTATGGATTGAAGTTCTACGTAATTTTAGTGAAATTTGGTATTTCAATTTTTAAATGGATTATTATTCTGCAATGTCCCAATGAGAAGGTATACTCTCATTTTGGGACAATTTTTTCCCTGATATGACAATAAATGGAAATGTTTTAGCAGGTTCAATGTGCATTCTGTTAGCTCACTTAGTAACATGTTCTATGCAATTTAGTGCAGTTAAACATATAGTGATTTTTCTATAATTTTAGTAAGTCGAGCCTATGGGGAATTTACAAGTTTTTGGCTGGCATTAGATTGTACTTTATTGGTAAACATTCTGCTACATTTGTTGAATCACTAGCAAACAAATCCATGTTAAGTGAACAGAAGATGTATTCAAAACAGTCCCTACGTAAGTTATTACTTTCATGGGTACAAATTAAAAAGCTTATACTGCTTCTTAAATGTGTTGATATGGTATACATATATGTGTGTGTCTGTGTGATCAACTTCTTCTTAATTGTGGCAATACATTATATATAAATATGTGTTTGTGTGTGTCTATGTCTTAGGTGTCAAATATTTCACATTTGATCTAGACATGGCTTCTAAGTTTGTGTTTCATCATTTTCATATAAATTTTTTCATTCATTCTATCCTTTCCCTTTTATTAGTTCTTTTAATTATCTAAGTTTTAGTTTGTATTCTTTGTGTTATCATTGAACTAATATATTTAGCAGTTCCATATTCCTGCCAGAAGCACATTATTTTATAATTTTTTATTAATTATTTGTTATACATGCTAATAAGTATGAATGACATATTATAAAAATTGCAAATCACATGATATCATTCGTGCTCCAAAATAAATTATGATATAGTTGTTGTTGGACGTTCAACCATTACGTACTTCAGCTTTGCGCAATTGAAATAGAGTGTTGCAATTCATTTGGATAGTATTAAGTGTGCTATAGTTATAGATTTAATAGATTTTAACCTACTCTAACTTATCATTATTTGACTGAAAAAATTCCTTTTGTATTTCTAGGAATTATTTGAATCCTCTCTAGCACATATACGTTAAAGTTGACTTTATAAAACTGTATAAAGATAAACATAACGCAATTTTGAAGTATCCACAGTAATTAATTTTAATTATTTTGTACTTATAGCCAGTATATGAGAAATATATGAATTAATCAGCCTTTATGATATAACTGCCATCAAGCATGATGATGGAATTGCATTCTTATATAGTTGGATAACATGACCGATATGTTTATTGTGATGTGAAATTTATTCTCTAGATATATTTGTTCTAATCTGATGATTATTGGTTATATATGATTGTCATCCTAGATTTTATATATTTTTCTTCCGTATCCATTCATGTTCATAGTGAGAGCCATCTCTCAAAAGTACATCATTCAGTAACTCCATATTTCATATAATATGAATTATTATTTAATATTTAATATTATATTTTTTAAAAAATATGTTGTTCAATACTTATAGCTTTGCATCTATATTCTTGTATGTAGATTACAAGATTGAAGAGCATATTTCAAAAAAATATTCCAAAAATTGGGGAAATCAACCTTAATACATACATGTCAGAAAGCAAGGAAAAAAATGAATTTACTGTCAACCATTGGAGTGGAACTCAGTCAAGGATGCGTAGAAGGATGAAAATTCTGGGAAAACGGTAAAAAAAACTGCAACGTATACTTTCTAATTAGTTAATCTTTAATTAAGTGTATAAAAATATTTTTTTACGGCCAAACTATCCTATGCATACTGATTGTGTTTCCTATTTCATGTTAGAATCCAACAACAAAATGAGCACAAGTACTACATCTGTGAGAGCAAGCAAAACTTCCAGAACGCATCTAAGTGACATTTCAAATGGTAATTATTTTATTAAATCTTTGTATTTATTTTACGTTCAATATAAATGAGCATGTTTTCATCCAATTTACAAATAATGTAGATATAATGCTTACTTTTACCTATTTCAATACAGATCAGAGGTTGAAAAGGTTCCACAGCGTCAAACACATGGAGAATAAAGGAATTGTTGTCTTTCTTGTATGCATATTTTTTGGGATTTTATCTCTTTTGAGGCTATTCATAGATACGTTGTTCAGTTTTTACAGAATAGAGAATTTTAGGAAATTTTTAATATAATATTTTTTTATTATATTTTAATTTATTAATTGTACGTAAACGTTTATTATTAAAAAATTGAATAATTCCGCCGCAACGCGCGGGTTTGTATCTAGTATATACTAAATCACAGTACATGACACAATAAATTGACATATATTGTTCTATAAAATTGACACATATCCATCTTAATTAATGCTTCTTATTACCCTTGACAAAAATATACTTAACAATTACTTTGATATATATACTGATCACCTTATTTTATGGATATTATCAACAACCAAGTTATTTTAGGATCCATTAATTAGATAACTCTCTTAGGCAACAACCAGATTGGATCAATTTAAACACGATAGGGCCAACTTGCTTTTTATGAAAAAATAGTTTTAATTATTTGAAAATTAAATTTCCTTTAATATTAGACTTTTATTTATTTTACCTACTTTTCATAGTTCCATGCAATTAAAAATTATTTCCATATTCATTTTAAAACTTCAATCTATTAGCTTTCAAAAATTCTTCCAATTATTTGAACCACGCTAATTGATTCTAAAGATATGAAAATTTATTTGCTTAACCAATTTATGGAAAACTCAATCAATTTAAAATTCATGTGAATATTTATTTTTATCTTTAAAATAATAATTTTGTAGTAACTGATATTTTTTAAAGTAGTTCAAGAAATCAACTATTACATTATCAAATTAACTTACATGAATTGAAATTGTAATTTTCACTATTTGATTAGTAAAAGAATCTAAACTGGGGGTTTTTTATGGGATACTGGAAGTATAATTAATTTTGTCATGAAACTTGAAATTAGTTTAATTATTTTATTAAAATGGAATGAATAATTTACGTGAGTTCATATGAGGTTGTGCTGACGTGGTAATATTTTGAATGGAATCTATCTATTATTTATTATCTATTATCTGTTATCTACATAGCACCATAGAATGACATGTGCTTTTCCCACATTGTAACACATGTTTTATATAATTAATGTGCATCCCACACTAATTTAATTATATTACAACATAATATTATACCATTTATAATAATATTACAACATAATATTATATTGTTTAAAACATTTAAAATAATTATATCCTAAAATTACTACTTTTCTAATATTATACCATTCATAATTATACCATACATTATATCGTACATATATGGTATAATATTTTAATACACGTATATAACAAAATAACTATCTATCTAAACTGTGTGTATATTATCATTACTAATTTAATTATATTACAGCATGATATTATACAATTTATAATTATATTACAACATAATATTATACAGTTTAAAACATTTAAAATAATATTAAAATAACAAATAATATCAATCATAACTTACTATGTTTATTTTATAATCTCATAAATCACTATTTTCTCAATCTAAACGGTTTTTATATTATTATTATTATTATTTTGATTTTACAATCCCCTAAATCACTACAAAATTTAAACTGTTCGAATAATGTTAACTGTTCTAATATTATCATTACTAAATTAATTATTAACTTTTAAAATCACTACTTTTTTAATTTCAAAATAATATTTTAAATTTATAATCCACTAAATCACTACAAATCTAAATTATTTTGGTAATGTCAACTGTTCTGATATTATCATTTCTAATTTAATTATTATTTCCTAAAAGCACTATTTTTAATCCCAAATTAATATTTTGATTTTATAATCCCCTAAATCACTACAAATCTAAATTGTTCTGATAATGTTAATTATTTTAATATTAGCATCACTAAATTAATTATTATATCCTAAAATCGCTACTTTTTTAATCCAAAATTAATATTTTTATTTTATAATCCCCTAAAATCCACTACTTTTCTAAACTATTACTAATTTAATTATGTTAAAACATAATTATTGTATCCTAAAATAATTAGTTTTCTAATATTATAAAATTCATAATTATATCATATATATATGGTATAATATTATAATACACGTATATAATAAAATCACTACATATCTAAACTGTGCAGATATTATCATTACTAATTTAATTATATTACAACATAATATTATACCATTTATAATTAAAACATTTAAAACAAAATTAAAATACAAATAATATAAATCATAAATTACTATGTTGATTTTATAAACCACTAAATCACTACTTTTTCAATCTAAACGATTTATATATTATCATAACGTAATTATTATCTTCTAAAATCATTACTTTTTAATCCCACATTATTATTTTGATTTTATAATTCCCTCAATCACTATACATCTAAAATATTCTAATAATGTTAACTGTTCTAATATTATCATTACTAAATCGATTATTATCTACTAAAATCACAACTTTTTTAATCCCAAATTAATATTTTAAATGTATAACCCTCTAAATCACTACAAATCTAAACTATTTTGGTAATGTAAACTGTTCTGATATTATACTTTTTAATTTAATTATTATCTCCTAAAATTACTACTTTATGATATTATCATTACTGAGCTATTATCATTACTCTCCGTTATTTATCCAAATTTTCTTATCAAATATCCGATCAATTCCCTTGCAGCAATTGTTGATATCACATATCCTAATTTATTGAAATTTTTTGACAATGACTTTTATTTCCAAGACCAAGCCATCCTTGCTCCTACACTTGATGCTATAAATAAGGTGAACGAATATGTGATGTATTTATGGTCAGGTTATGAAATACCATATCTAAGATGTCCTATGTAAGGTTGATGAAAACTCAAACAGCTATGAAAGCATTTACACCCTATAATTTTTTAATAGCATTACATCTTCTGGAATGTCAAACCACAAGAAAACGTTGAAGATTGGAATTCCTGTAATGTTGCTCCGAAATATAGATCAGTGATTTGGTTTGTGCAATGTCACGAGATTAATAGTAACTCAATTGAAAAAACATCTAATAAAAGGAAAAGTAATTTCATTCAGCAATTTTGGACACAAAATTTTCATCCCACACTTGGTCGTAACACCGTCAAACGTTAGATTGCCTTTTAAATTCCAACAAAGACAATTTCCTTTGGTTGTTTGCTTTTTCATGACAATTAATAAGAGTCAGGGGCAATCTCTCTCACATGTTTGACTGTATCTTTCACGTCCAGTTTTAGCCATGACCAATTGTATGTAGCAGAATCAAGAGTTACATGCAAGAGTGGAGTAAAAATACTAATTTGTGGCAAAGATGGACAAACATATAATACTACAAAGAATGTAGTTTTCTAGAAAGTTTTTCACAATTTAATGTATAAAGGTTTGATGTGACGCCCCCAAAATAGGTATATAACACACATTCTGAGTCGTCAAAATACATGGTACAAAAACAACTACAACTTTATTAATAGAATTGTCGTGTAAAATACGACAACACATAAACTGTGAGTTTAAATACAAATATTATCATCTAGACAATATCCACACTCAAATAAGTCCTCATTATAATTATTGATACACAATTTTATAAAATAGTGAGGACTACTAAGACAACTTCTAGAATCATCATTCCATTCCCCGACTAGTACTCGCTACATTCTCGCCTCCTGAGAAGAAAAATAGAATAAAAAGTAAAAGGGTGAGCTCAACTAGCCCAGTAAAGAATATTATAACTAAGATAATATAGAACAAATTATTGTTAGTCTTCAACAGGAAAAAATCTGATAGAATATAATAGACAACAAGTTTAAAATCAATATTCGCAGCGAAAATAATAATTCATAGAAGAGTTATGTCGAGAATGAAATCTACTATTATCTATGAATTTAAAAATCCATCGTCAATATTTTATCCATGTAACATCAATCAATATACATCTTGAATCAAATATTTATCTTTGCACTACAGGCCAAAGATATTAATCAGTCGGTCATGTTCATCTCAACACCAGTTCATTTTTGCACTATGGGCCAAAGATATTCATCAAAAAATCATTCATCTTTACACTACATGCCAAAGATATTCAGTTATATCATCATTTAGGACTGAGGATGATGAAAAATATTTTAAGAAAAATGAATCCAGTGAGACAAAAGATTAAATATTAGGGATTCGTACTTTAGACAATCCAAGTTCAAAAATACTCCATAATAAACTATTGTGGAGCAGAATTCAAAAATAAAGATCAAAACATAGATCCAATCAAAGATAGGAACCATACTAGACAATCTTGGACACAAAAAAGAAAATTTAATTTTTATGTGAATAGTGTCGTATACGTGAATAATAACCCCGACACTAAAAGGTAGAAATTTTACAAGAAAAATCATCATGCTTCATGAATAGTACTCGTGAATATTAACTCTGACATGAAAAAAATCAAAATTTCATAAGAAAAATCTTACCAATAATCCGGCATAATTATATTGAAAGAAATAATATCATTTTTAAAAAAATAACACATCTTACCTCAAAAGAATAGTACTTCTGGCTGGAATATCAGATATAACGCTGAAAGGAACTTGCACCGTATAACAACACTCAAAGTATCAAAATACTCACAAGAATACGCTCGATAATATAGAAAGAGAAAACTTCAGTTTCTGGTGTGATTTTTAATTATAACCTAAGCACCCTATTTATAGAAAAATGCTTACCAAAGTAGAAAATTTAATAAAATAATAATATAATTACAAAATTTCAAGCCCACCTTAGACCAACTGAATTCAGCACATTTATATCACATGTGAGCCCACTTAATTGCAAAAAAACATTTTTCTTAAATAAAACAATTAAAACTTCCAAAAATCAATTATTCCGGAACTTCGGAGCTTCAATAATTCATAATAAATAGCCCTTTTATCAGAAAAATTCAAATCTTATGTCCATTCCATAGGAAATTTCATTCTCTACAACTTTGTAAATTTATGTTTTTCCAAATTCCAAACAGAAGTTGACCGAAATCCACAAACGGACGATTTTACGGGCTATAATCCAATTTCAGTCACAAAGTGGAGCCCACAAACATGTTTAACATATTTTAAACATTTTTTGTAACAAAAATATTCTTCCTCCTCATTTATTTATATATCACACATTCATTGTAAAATATCACCATTATTATATTATTAAAATATAATAATATTTTTAAATGAATTATTTTATCGAAAAAGATAAAATATCAATTTTTAACAATTGTCACATTAAAAATTTTCTCCATCTATATCCATATAAAATGAATATTTTTCTTATCATATAAATCAATATTTAGTTATTCACAAATAATATTATAGAATCACAATATCGACAACCAGGCCGTTTCCAGGAAAGAGGGGCTTTCCAATAAAGATTTCTCCTTACTGGCGCATAATTAGGTGACCAAATCTCTCCTTAGACAGAACTTTTTATACATTGCCAATAATATTATCTAATAATATTATTCAAATAATATGAATTATTGATTTGATAATAAAAAATACTGTGTAGTGACAATTATTGAAATAACAATAATATAAAATATCAATGTAGCAATTATTGAATCAATAAAATAAAATATTGAACAGTAACTACTGTAACAATTATTGAGTAGTGTCTTCTTACGTAAGAATTAATAATTGGTGCAATACTGTGTGCTACTGTATTTTAACCATCGGGTATTCCAACAGTATTAAAGGTAACAACTACCCCGTTATTTATAAACAACTTATACTTGTCGTTTCCTTCATTCAATCGCTTTCTGTTATGGGGCCCACACAAAGCTGCGTCATCGTACGAATATTCTTCGACAGTAAGAATATTCCACGACCAAACGAATATTCTCCGACAACAATGAATATTTTATAACCACTTGCTTTATTTAAAATATTTGCGTATTTAACCATAACTAACCACATTAATCAAATAAACCCTTACCATTTCAAAATAATAAATAAAAGAAATTCTATTTTATTTATAAAAAAAATCGGGGTCTTACAACCTCCCCTCCTTATGAAATTTCGTCCTCGAAATTGACGTACGTACTTGGTATTTCGAAAAGGTGAGGATACCTCGCTTTCATTTTCATTTCCAACTTCTAGGTCATTTCTTCAATAGTATGATTTCTGCACAAAACTTTGACTTGTGGTATGACCTTTGTGCGTAGGACATGCTCCTTCCCATCAAAGATCTTGACTGGTACTTCCTCGTACGTTAAATCTTCGGTTATCTCGTCTGGTTCTAACTCAATAATGCGGTTCGGGTCGTCCACATATTTATGTAACATAGATACGCGAAAAACGTTATGAACACGCGACATACTTGACAGTAAAGTGAGTCTATAGGCCACAGTTCCTACTCGATCGAGGATTTTAAATGGATTAATAAATCGAAAGTTTGAGCTTTACTCACATCGCCGATTCTCGCTTTTGGAATAACAACTTCTTGCATCTCCTTCTTCATATTCATCAGCTCCGATGTGTAGCTTGAGCGGTTTTAACTATGGATTAAAGTCGATTCTACTCGTATATCATCACGTGGGTCCCTATAGTTTTTAACTATATCTCTATCATTTGTAAGTTATATCTCTATTTCACATGATGTTTATATTTATGACTTCTTCATTTATTTCATTCTATTATATGGATTGTGGCTTTGCATGATTTGTTAAGTACTAATATCCGGTAAATCATTTTCATCATCATTAATATATATTTTTATTGTATTATGATAATACTGTGAGTGCCTATACAATTGTCAAAAATTGATTAAAAAAAACTAATGAGGTATGTATTCGTTCTTTAACTATAACATTGTGTTATGTATGACACGGTGCTATACATCTATATTTTTGGACATGGTGTTTGTTTGACATGAAGATCCAACATAATTATTAATTCTCGTGCTTTTCAGTTTTTGCATGTAGCATGTGTTTTCCCTTCATGTCTGAGGACCAAAACTGAGACATTCTTTCGTTGTTTTCCCTTTCGTTTGGATGTTAGAATTCTGGTGCAAGTATTTAGCGTATACGAGACATGGACTCTTCAAAATGCATCAAGTACATGTGTCAGATATTTGAGGCTTGGTGAGATTTGTGTAATGTGTAACAGACTTCAAATATACCACTAGTAATCATATCAATATAACAATTCGATGGCATTGTGCATGACACTTTCAAAATATTTGCTAGTTCTTTAGAATGAAAGAGTTACCCATTTTTAATCATATTGGTTACATTATAAACATTTTTATCAAGACATTAATATATATATATAGACACACACACACACACACAACTGTTATGTAATGTTCTGGGGTTTAGTGATCAGATTAATTATATACTTGGATATGTATTTACACATAAAAATTTTATGCAACACTATATAACATATGCTATTAAAATTTGATAATCGCACAACAATCTACCATCTTCTTATTATATTTTAATTTATTAATTACATGTATAAATTTATTATTAACAAAATGATTAATCCCGCCGCAAAGCGGAGTTTGTATCTAGTATTACTATATTTCTTAGAGAATACTTAGTAAATTATTTAAGGAAAATTAGTGTTTTTACATTATTCAATATTAATATGTCATGTAAGGAATCTGATAAAAAAAATTAAAATAAATTATTTATCATGATAAAATTATTTTAGATTTTAAATCGTTTGACCTTCCCCTAAATTCTGTATGTGATATAAAACAAGTTATCCTTATATAATTTATTATCTATTTTTAGCTTTATTTATTATATATATATTTAAAAAAATTATCAATAATACTTACTGACAATTAATATTCATAATATATATGATTTTACTTAGGATATACATAGTTAAACTTAATTTAAGGTCTTTTAAAAGTTGAAAAAAATGAGTTACTCCCATAATATATAAGTATATATAACCTTTAAAATCGTTCCAGAACAAAAATTAGATGGACAGTCGCAATTAAAGTAATTCATTTGATGTAATCAATTCAAACATAAATACTATAATTTTATATAAAATAACAATACTAAGCTTATCATTAAGCTTAAATAAACCCTATTTATTTTAAATTTTAGAAATATACAAAATAATTTGAAAATGTCGAACTTATTCCATAAGTATTCCTAACAAATTGTGTAATACTTGACATTTTGTGATGTCTAAATAAAAGATAGAATAAATTAAATAGGATTCATGTAGAATATATATATATAATAAATTTAAATTACTAATGAACAAGATAGACGAGGATAAACAATATCCATGCATTCTCCCAGAATATCCACATGTCTATGTTTCTCTCTACGGCCATTCACAACAAATAGCCAACCTGTATGATAATTTTTTTTCTTTAGTATATTTTTTTGATATGAAATTAAAATTTAATTACTTTTAAAATTATCTGATTTTATTTTATTAACTATTATTAAAATATTTTTTTAACCTAAAATTTAACTAGAATAAAAACACTATTTAGAGTAACTTATTAATTTATAACAATTTTATTTTTTATAAAAATCACTTACTAATATTGATTCTCATGAGCCTAAATTAAAACACTTACATTGTTAATATATTTAACAATCATATACTCCCTCATGCATATTAAAAAGAGGAATGAAATGACAAAATTGTCCAAAATAATATGTCATTAATGTAGGTGACTTTCTAACTTTTCAATTCAAAATATTTTCAACACATAACTAATTATACTTTATGGAGAGAGAATTAGAATAAGAAAAATATGAGATATTTAATGCTAAGGGTATAATAGAAAAAATTGTGTAAAAATTTGGTTGTTAAAGGAAAGTGAACATTTAACCTGGGACTATCCAAAATAGTAATAAGAATTTTTATCCTGAGACGGAGGGAGTATCATTTAGTAATAAATTAATCTACTGTTATATTATAATTATTTACTAACTAAAATATTGAAACATAAGTAAATTATATTAAGTTGGAATAACTTGAATTGGTATTTACAACATAAAAGATAGAATCATTATAACATAGTTATAATAAAATATACAATCGTAATAATTAACTAAGATTAACTTATAAAGACACATAATGATAGTGTTTTATGAGTTCTTAATTTTTTTTAAAGAAGGCAAAACACATGTTTAATTTTATAAATAACATTATTTTTAATATTTTATTATTTTTATATATGATATTTATAAAAAAAAAATTGAATTTCACAAATTAACTTATTATTGGTATTAGAATGATTACAACATTTGCTTTAAAAAAAAATACAAACCACATCTAATTGTCTACTATAATTAATATTATATTATTTGATGAATCTCTTTCAGATATGAATCTATCTAATTCAGAATGGATAATTATCTTCTAACCAAAACATAATATGATCATGACATATCATCAAAGATTTTAATAATAAACAATGAAATAATAAAATCAAACAAAATTATATTTAATTAGTAAGTTAAGTTGCGAAATTATTCACTATTTTAAAAAATTATGTTAATTAATATGTTACCAAATATTTATTAATCTGATTGATTAAGCACATGGAATGTCTTTTGAAAAACCCCTTGAAGATTTAAATTATTAGTTCTGAATATTTGCAAGATAAATATGATAAGCAAACAGATAAATGATAAGAACAATAAATAAACGATGCATGCAATTTTAAGTGGTTCGGAAACTGAATAACTTTTAATCCACTCTTCTACTTCTTTCGTAGCACTAAGAATTTAATCACACAAATAATGACATTGCCCTTTTCAAGTCCCGCAGACTTGAATATCTAGTAAGAGAGACAATGACAAGTTTTCTTCAAACCCAACAGACTTAGATGTTTAGTCACTAAGACAAAGACACAAAGCCCTTTGATGCTCTGATGATTGATTTTCATTGAGAGGTGCCGCTAAGTTGTCGTTAAGATTTTCTTCTCAAGTACTTAGCAGCGCAAACTGTATATTTAGGATCGTTGAATTCATTTCTTTTCTTTTTTCAGAGTTTAGGCTTTTTGATCAGTGTTCGTCAACTTTTTCAGTTTAAATCCTTGTTACCTTTTATAATTTGCTGAAATTTTTCCGTTGTAAGATGTTCATTTGTGCATTTAATGCTCAAATGTTCTAGGATCCTTGATGTTGACGTTTTAAACCTAGGTAATAGTTCCTTTTGCTTGTCTGTCATATCGGTGAATGCATTGAGACCTTCAATTTGCAACGCTTCAATGTCAATCAATTTGTCAGACTTGACTACTCTACGATCAGGTTCTTCTCAACGAACTTTGCTTAA
Source organism: Panax japonicus (assembly GCA_020205505.1). Taxonomy (NCBI): domain Eukaryota; kingdom Viridiplantae; phylum Streptophyta; class Magnoliopsida; order Apiales; family Araliaceae; genus Panax; species Panax japonicus. The sequence continues at coordinate 4,435,159 of CM035093.1, read as the reverse complement.
TTGGGAGATTCACTTGTCCACTTTACGAATTGAATATTGCTTTGGAATTTGTAATAAACTTTACGATAACTTTAAGTAGCTCTGCGATTCACTTAATGTGTTGCGATTGTGAACTTACTCTACGATCCAACATTTAAGGTAACAGAGTATCCTTATGACATTTCAAAAACCTATCAACTATACATCAAGTCAACTTGTACAATATCAACCTAACATTATTTGATCTTTTTAATATAAGTCTTTGTACATTTGATCAAATTTTTATAAAAAAATTGTACAAATCATACCGGTACAAATATACATTAAACTCATTCATTATCAAATTTAGATATATAAATTCTAACAAACTTATTATTTTATAATAATTTTATTCAATAATTTTTTAATTATTTAGTCATACAATTAATTTTAACTTACAAAACAATTTTACTTTACTCAACTTTAGACTCTAAATAACTAAATACTAAAAATATAGGAAAAATATTATGATTACATAATAATTAATATAATAATTAATATAGAAGACATTTAGTTAATTAATGTTAAAAATAATTATAACTTATATATTGTGATTAAACTTTAATTAATTTTTAAAACTAAAAGTCATAATGGTAACTTATTATTCTACAATAATTTTATTAATAAATAATTATATATTAAAAATATAAAAAAATATAATGAGAAAATAATAATTAATATTAAAAAATATAATATATATTACAAAAAATATTAATGCTTAAAGTTTAATGATTTTTACTTGATCAATGTTAGAAACAAATCTCACTTGATATCGACACGAGAAGTGGTTAACATAAGTTAACTTTGGTCAATTGACCAATACAGTATCAACACGTAAACACGTAGACCGAGAGCATCATACAGGAAATTATGCTATAAGTTGTGAGAAGTAAACATCATACAACATGTTCAGAGCACTAATGATGCAGGAAATTATGCTATAAGTTGTGAGAAGTAAACATCATACAACATGTTCAGAGCAAAACTTCACTTTAGATTGAACACATTCTTCCAGCCGTTGGTTTTTATTTTAAGGAACAACATGAAGAGCATAGACCCAATTACACAGATCAGTGCCCTGCTTTATTCAAAACAGATTTAAATAAAAATACGAGTAAATGGTTATATCAACACAAACTACTTATCAGTTCTACAATATTGAAAAGGACTCGTCTATGTTACCCACTTCTAATACTCTGATCCTCATATATTTTACCCCATGTACCATTATTGAACATGACATTAATGCCAATCACATTGTATGTAGCAGTTAAAGAGTAAGCTATGTTCAACTGATGTTAGTGAATTTTAATGTACGAAGAAACCTACAAAAGAAAAGAAAAGAAAAGAAAAGTACAATAGCTTGAAAAAATTACAATCAACCAAGCAATAGAAAAGCTCTAATTAAGTGCAGATAAGGTGATTATGATATATATATATATATATATATCTTACTTGTGCACACACAGATTATTAGTTCTAAGAGAGAAAGGATTCGATAAGTACATCCTTTCAGCATATTGGGGTCAGTAAAACAAACAAGACCAGGGGAGGACCATTTAATCCCTGCTTATTCTGAAGGTCGTAGTCCTTTTTCTTTTCTTGTCTACTTATTTTCTCTCCCCACTTTACTCAAGTTATGTGGTCCAGGTGTTGAGTATGGGAGAAGGTCCGGGTGAGTGTTAGGCTTTCCTAAAACCCAAAAATTTACAAGCTTCAAAATGATCCAACCATCCAAATATTTGTGGCATGCATTCTTCTCAATCTTTGGGATAGCATGGACTATGCCAAGGTCTGTGGTTGAGTTTCTTAGGGCACGAAGAGGGTCTTCAGTCCATGAACAAGTTAGAAACAAGTGGGACTTTACCCTCATTAGCTAGTGGACTGTACTTTGAAAACAAAGAGATCAATTTTACATCAGAGTTATTTACTTTTGAGTCTCTTATCTTTGAAGTTCCAGGACTGTAGCTGTGTCTTCTGTGGTTGAAGTTTTGGATAAATTTGCATTTACTGTATTCTTTTGGTTATTTGAGCTGTTAGGGATTGATCCAAGTTATCTGAAGAGGTGTTTTGTTCTCCCCATGCACCGACTTTGTGTGCATATGGATGGGTTCACCTTCACCCATTTTTGACTCTTTTGAATAAAATTTACTCATCAAGAAAGATTGTATAAATATGAATACTGATCTGCGGAAAAATCTTTAATTGATTTAACATATTTTAAAGTATAATTCGGTATTACTAATGTTCAAGTATATACATTAGTAAGCTTTATATTATACAGGATTTGGTGAGGACTGAGGAAGAGTGTTTTCTACCTCTTTCTTCATTCAAGAAGCAAATATTATTCTACATAGCTTAATATGAAATTTCACTTTAACTTGCTCCATAACATCTAGGTATAGTTTTTAGAAATGCATGGACACATATCATATATGCTTATCCGAGTGAGCGTCCAACACGTATACTTCAACTCATTTAGAAGAGCCCATGTAACATAGATCTCAATCAAGAAATCAAGCAGTACTCTGTATAAAAAGTTGTAGAAATAAAATAGGTAGGAAGGATGGGTCTCTTCTCGATCAACATTAGACTTTAGCGTGATAGTATCAATATGATCCGTGCTTCTGAAGTCCAATAACTATTGGTTTGAATTATGTTAGCCTACACACAGAGAATTACTTGGTCACATGTACTGAGGATATAGGTCAAGAAAGAACGTCATTTGGGAGGCAGCCATTTACGTCTATTGTGATGTATGGAAGGAAAGAAATAAAGGGATTTTGAGAATGCAAAATTGTCCATTTTGAGTTGAGTCTAGACTAATCAAGGTGTTGTCTTTAATCGTTTTTTAGTTGTAGATAGGTTTAATTAATGTTTTTTATTAACAAGGATTTCAAATATGAAACCCACCATTGTACTGCTATCAGTTCTGTTATCTCTAACCTATTTTTGTAGCTAAAAAATTGTATACATACATACCCAAATAAAAGTGGCCAAGCCTTGGTTCCAAAATGAGTAAAATATCTTCTTTGATGAACAATATTTTACTGAAGAGTATATAAGATCCATACAAAAACTAATGCTAAAAAAATAAAAACAGCTTACAGATCTAGCATTACTAATAAACATTGCATGATATTTAGACCCATCAACTTGAATTCTCTATTATGTTTTAGATATGATGTATATGCTCAAAGATATTGCATGAGCAAGTTAAAGCTTTAAATCCTTAATATATGAAAGGAAAAAATACACAAAACACAGGAGATATCGAGTAAACCCCTGGAAAAATGCGCATGTCAGCTCTTACAATTGAACTCACCAATGAAGACGAAGGATGAACTTTTGTTACAAGAACAACACTCAGCATCCGAAACAAGACAAAAATCCAACTTGAAGGCTAAATTTAGAAGTGAACGACTTAATAGGCAAACTCATCATGATACATACAAAATGCCACGCCTATATAGAGCAAGAGTTCCTGCAGTAAATATAGACCAAATAAAGACAATCCACCAAGCCATAAACAAAGCCACTTCTTTGACTAAAGCTGAGCAAGGCAATAGACCACATACCATTTGGAAATTTTCAAGCAAGTTATCATCAATTTGAGATAAGCCTAGAAAGAGAACTAACAATGCTGACGGAGCAAAAAACTGCAAAGCTACAAGGCACAAGTAGTGGTTGTGCAGGAAAACCTTTGCCCTGCTGAAATCCAAGTCTGGAACCTTGCTAGCATGCAATCTCTGGTACCAAGATAACACTGCTTCATTCAAAAATATCTGCAAATTCGAACGCAAAGTCACCATTTGCAAAACACCCGAAACCAACAAACACCATAGCCTAAACTTGTCAAAGTCCAATCTCGACATACCCACATTTCCAACCAACTCGTCAGCATCTCCAATGTTACCAACCAAGATTGATCCCTTCCTACCATTCATGTTCTTGTTAACTAGTAATTCAGCAAATGGATTAAGCCAAAGCAATGCAGTGAATATAGTCAATAAATAGTTGGCATAAAGAAGCAATCTTGCAGTCCATCCACACAAAATGATGGACAAATAACTACGACTCTGATCCGTTCCAAGCCAAAATGCCCGGGCATTCCTAGTAGCAGGCATATACAAGAAACCTGCTAAACATCCCATGAAAGCTGAAACAGCAAACTTCCCAAATCCATCCAAAAATTCAAATCCAAAATCAAGAACCCAATTAGGGAAAACACCAAAAACAATCATAAGCCCCAACAGAAACCCTAGAATCCCAAATAGAACACTACATTGCTTATCCAAGCTCTTCGAAGCAGACCGCTCAAACGAAACCCGAGCAATAAAGAAAGACACCCTACACACCCCCACAAAACCCAATAAAACAGGAATTAAAGTAGCATTTTCTAAAACCCCAGAATCTTTTGATACCGATAAAAATTTGTGAAGCAATAAGCAAGACGCGGCCACAATCGTTGAATTGAAAGCCCCGCGAAATTGTTTGAAATGAAGCCGGGTTTGAAGGTGAGCATCATTGAGCTTTAATCTAAAGATCTGGGCTTTGTTTTCATCGAATTCAAACTTTTCTTTGGATTTCTTTCGGGGTTTGAGTTCGGGTTCGGATGCGCCTGGTCTTCGAATTGCAGCTCTGATACCCTGTTGAGAATTGTTGTTGCTGTTGGGGTTGACATCATCTGGGTGGATGTAGGTGTGGAGGCCATAAAGGAATAAAGATGGTATGTTGAGGAGGGAGAGGATTAAAGTGAGGAGGAGAGACAGAGAAGCGTGGAGTATCAGATTGCTGGAGGACACAACTACAGATACCATCTTCATCAAACTGTAGCTTAAAAATTAATGAGACTCGGATATAGGGTAGAGATTGAAGAATTCACTGAGGACACAACTACAGATGATACCATAGTGTGATTTCTGAAGCAATGTTCACCAGATCGAATCTCCATTTGAAAACATCACTTGTGGGATTATAGTATAGATTTGTAAAAAAAAATCTACTATATGACCTTACGCTGCTGAATGGGAAAGTGAATGACTATTGAGATGATTTTACTCTCGCATTGCACAACAAAAAAGCACTCATTTCAATTATTATTATTTTTTATAAATTTAAATTTAAATTCAAATTGAAATAATTTCTTTTACTTTAATTCATTCTGAAGCAGCTATTTGTGAGTTTTAATTTGGGAGAAGGGTACTGCACTACTGCTTGCATAAAAAGCCCAAGGCTTAAAGCTTGGTCTTAGTTCGTGGGCTGGTCAAAGCTTGAGTTGGAGGTTTTTAACACTGTGATTTTAATGTAAGAACCGATCTGGATTTGTCTGGCCAAAAAGTTTGGCCTTGACTGGCCTGTGGTCTGAGTCCAATCTAGGCCTGGTCTAGTACGCGTCTCAGGTATGGCCTATTCCTTTTAGGAACAATTATATTTTCTATTATATTTTTAAAAAATATTACAACAATAGTGCACTCATAAAATATTTACACAATGTATGTATTTAAAGTTTTATTTACAAAATTAGTGCATTCTCATCTCTTTAATTTAGTTGAGTGTTTTGATTTAGCACTTTCTCCCTCCTCCCTTCTACCCCCTCCGCCGAACAACTTAATTGCCTCATTAAAATTTTCATTCCATATATAACCAGCAATCATCGCACTATAAGAAACATCATTTCTTTCAGGCATTGAATCAAACACTTTGCTAGCTTCATTAATATATTCATTACTGCAATACGCACTTAGCAAACTAGTATAACAAAACACATTCCTACATAAGCTTCCATCAAATATTTGACGAGCTAATTGAATTTCTCCAAACTGGGAATACATACATATAAATAATTTATAAAGTACTGTCGGACCCCCTCACCCCCAATCCACATCCACACCTGCGATTTTTTCATAGTACAGTTGCTGCGATTTTTTCATAGTACAATTGGTAGCCAAACATTCATACCAAAGTAACCAATTCAGTGTTATTAGGGTACTAATTTATTTTTAAAAAATCTATTATAGATTTTTTTTATTTAATAGTATAGTTGGTAGCCAACACTTTATACAAATGTAACCAATTCAGTTTTATTAGGTTACCAATTAATTAAAAAAAATCTATTATAGATTTTTTTTATAATGCAGTTGGTAGCCAAACCTTAATACAAAAGTAACCAAATCAGTTTTATTGGGTTACTAATTAATTATAAAAAATCTATTATAGATTTTTTTTTCATAGTGCAGTTGGTAGCCAAACCTTAATACAAATATAACCAACAAAAACTAAAATTGTTACATTTGTATGAAAGTTTTGGTTACCAATTACACTGAAATTTATCTTGGTTACCCACAAAAACTAAAATTGTTACCTTTGTATAAATGTTTGTCTACCAACTGCACTAAAATTGTTTGACTACAAATCAGTGTCCCAATTTAAAAATTATTCCCGTATGCATCAAAAGGCAACCCTCTCCTCTACAACAATGCCAACAGAGTCTTATGCAATGCCAACATCTCCGAAGGCTTCAACCCATAAAAAGACGTCACCCTCCCAGAAATTCATCACCTTGATGGCACCATAAACCCCAAACTCCGTTCCCCTCCCCATCCCACCAAATCATGACCAAATCTTGCCTTCTTTGTCGGCGGCAACCTTCATCATAATGGCAGCTGTGGTCGTAATAGATGAGGAGATCGGCGTCCATGGCGGTTATATCTTCAAGATCTACAGATCTACATATTCTTCAAGGTGTTGAAGCAGCGGCGACGGCGAAGGAGGACGAAGAAGAAAAAGAAGAAGACTTACAAGATCTACATATTCAAGGTGTTGAAGTGGCGGCGACGGTGAAGGAGGCGGGAAATGAGACGGCGAAAGAGGAGGACCGCATAAAGTGGAGTAGTTTTCTCTTTGAATCAAGGTGTTTCTATTTTTGTTGGTTTGGATTCTGTGACGTGTATTGCACTACTATTGATATTATTATATATTATTGCACTATTACTCTAATTATTTAATTGGTGCACTATTTTTGTAATATCTTTCTATTTGTTGTATACTTATGTAAAGGACCCTTCCTTTTATCCTTACAAGATGTGCATCCCTGTTGCTAGCAGCTTAATCCAAGGTAACAAAAAAACTGTTAATAAGCATCTCCTAGTCCAACCTAAATAGCAACAGTCCAGCCTAATAGCCTAGCTACCCTTCCTAACAGTAAAAAAGAAAAAAGGGAAAAAAGTAAATAGGATGAGACTTGACACTTGACTGAGTATATATATATACACACACACACACACGAGACTGGGTATATTTTAGGGCTGGGATAAATCAGTTTTTGGTCACTGTACTGGGGTCCGGTTTTTATTTTGGTTACCGAAACTTTTTTTGTTACAATCGAGTAACTGTACTCTCACATATTACAAAATGGTCATTAATTTTTATTTTCGTCCAAAAAGCAGACGGAAATCGTGAGTGTGCAGCTCACGTAATGATTTTTGCTGATGTGTATAATCCATTTGCCATGTGTATATCATGTGCTTGGCACATGCTCAATATTACACAGAGTTGCAATGACTTTATCAGATTTGGGAAATAAAATTAGGGCTTGAGCCATTCTCTCTGCAAAATCGATTCTGCTGCTCCTTTGCTTCAATTGATTCTCTTCCTCCTCACTTCTTGAGTCAAAATCGATTATGCTACTCTTTGTTGTGTATGCGATTGATTATTCATCATGAATTCTTCATCTGGAGTTTTTGTTTATGGAGATGACACAGATGAGATATCTTCATCTCATCAAATACAATGGCAAAGGCCTCATCTTCCGGTGCAATGTTACTGTGGAATAAGCGCACGGATGTGGGAAGCTTGGAAGGTTGGAACATCTCATTTGGGTAGGAGGTTTGTAGGATGCAGTAGATACAAGGTATAAATTGTTAATAAATGTATAATTTGCTTAATGTGAATTTATTTTTTTTAAATTACTTGTATATATATTTTGTACACATGATACTGTATAATTAGCTTAATGTTAATATGGGGTTAATTTCTTGTTAAATTACTGATATATATATATATATATATATATATATATATATATATATATATATATATTGTACGCAGGATAAGAATGCTTATTGTGGATTCTTTAAATGGTATGATGCCCCTTTTACCACAAAATCAAAGGAGGTTATTGATCGATTAAGAAATGAACTTCACAAATTTGGTAGAAGGATTAACATTCCAGTTGGGCATGAGGTGGAAATCAAGGAATTGGAGAGGGAAGTTAATACACTGAAGACTTCAATTAACAAAGTTGCAGCTAGAGAGAAAAAATTAATCTTGTTGCTCGTCATATATTGGGTTTTATGTTTTCTCATCATGTATATGAAGTGAATTCGAATGATTTAGATGAACCACAATGGATTGAGGATGGTTTGCAGTTGAATGTAATGGTTACAATCCAGAATTATTATGTAATGGATTGATTTTCAGCTATGTAATGGTTTGATTTTATAATTAGAATGTAATGGATAGATTTTGGAATTATTATGTAATGGAGTTATTTTGGTAGCTGAATGTAATGGATTGATTTGGGTAACTCAGTGTTTTAATGCAATTTTGTTATTTTAAATAAATTATAATAAGGTTTAATGAGGTCTAACTGCAAAGACAGGGTATCAAGACAACTTTGTGTTAGTGCTATGTTAGTGGAGCCATATGAAACTCATTTCCAAAACAGGGACATAACTGCATCAACATTACTGCAAAAAGACAAAGACATAATACTGCAGCAATACAAAAATAGGGCATCAAGACAGAGACAGAGCACATGCAAGTATAATACATAATAAACAACAGCTGAAATGGCCATTTAAGGCTTCTGCATTAATTTCCCTAGAGTTCACAAACTTACACATCAAAACCCAATACACTGTTCCAAAAATATACATAATATATCATATTCATACCAACTGTTTAAACAAAATACAAAATGGTTCATCTAAGCCTTTCATACCATATCCATTCCCATAAACAAAATGTACCATATATCAGTTTCCTACCCACCCACATTAAACAAAATAAACATAAACCTAAACAACATTAAACACATTCCCCTATTGTTTAGTCTCCTTCTTCCTTGGGTTCATGGCAGCATTAGTTGCAGTTGATTGTTGAGTGCTACCTAGCTCAGCTCTTCTTTTTGCAGCAACTTCAGTCAAAGCACTAACACCTACTGTAGCTCTGTTTCTGCTCATAAAAGTCAATGTTGAGGATGAAGGCACTGTTTGGAGTGGTACACTTACTGTTGGAGGGGTGTTGGTTGTTGGTGGATCTTGAGAATTATCCATCTAAAAAAAGACTAAATGAATTATCAAATACATGAACACTGTGTAAAACAAATGATTTTATTATTTCATACTTACAAGAATGTAGCCTAGGTTGCCTGACTGAAATATTGTGTTCCCATTTGGAAGAACAAAAGTCCCAAATCCAACAGGAGGTTGCCCTTTCTTTCTTCTTATTGGCAGCTTCATTCTTTGTATCCCACTTTCACTCTCTTTGGCCTTCCTTTTTCCCTTCCCTTTATCACCTTTAGTAGTTTTTTCCTTTCCTTCATCCTTGTTTACCTGACATTAAAAATCCAACAATCACACACCAATCTTGTAATTCATTATGAGCCACCTTTATTAAACTATAGTGCTTACCCTTCGTGATCTAGTGCCTTCAGTTTGTTGAAACTCATTTGAAGCTTCATTTTGTTGTGAATTGGAGTTGGGACAATTACTTTTATTGTGGCCTGGTTGTCTACATTTGGTACAATGCATTATTCTTCCCCTTCTTGTAATTCTTCCTGGGTTCTTTTCACTTTCCCATTGTTCTCTCCTCCTTAGTCTTTGAGGTCTTCCTCTAAGCTTCCTTGTGATTAGTGGTGGCAACATCTTTTCATATGGTGTCTCCTCCCAGAAATTGTTATCTGGCTCTAAGAGATGATTGTAACACTTCATATATGTTTCCCTCTTAAGCCAATGACTCACATAATTTTCAACTGGCTCCCTCATGAAATTGATAGCACTGATAGCATGACAACAAGGCATCCCCGTTAGTTGAAACACCCTACATGTGCAAGTTTGATCTGTAAGATCAACCACAAATGCATCCCCATGACACTTTACCTGCAATGTTTCAGTATGTAGTATGAGAGATAAATTAAGCATATTGTGACAAGTGTATTATCAATTTGGGGAATATTTGTTTACCTAAAACTTTCTATCCTTGGCCCATAATGGTTCACATGCAGCTGCATTATCAATTTGAACATCAAATTTTTTCCTAATCTTAGGACATATAACTGCTTCACACTTAAGCATTTCATCTCTTTTTTTGTTGAGTCTAACCATCACTTTACTCCTTATGTCCTCTAGCATGTCTAATGAACCCATCCATCTAGATTTTATAATCCATGCATTGAAGGTCTCACTCATGTCGTTCTCTACATTGTCTGCCTTTAAGTGTGTTTGTAAATGTGCTTTACTCCACAAAGAGGGGTCTTGCTTAAGCAACTTGTCATGGGCTTCATTTGATAACCTTTTGATCTCATTCATGGCTTCTTTGAATGGTACAATATGGGTGGCCATAGATGCTTCCCAGAATGCAAACTGCAAGGCTTGAGTAGGGAATCTCTTCCTCCAGTTTGCATAAATATGCCTGGCACAATTCCTATGCTCAGCATAAGGAAGTATATCCTTAACTGCTGGAACCAAACCCTACAACAACAACCAAGAAAATAAAGCATTCAGTTACACATGTTTGATAATAAAATAAGACATAAAATTCATGTACAACAAAAAAATAATAAGACAATTAATTACCTTTTGTTGGTCACTTATAATGGTCCAACCAACTCCATCATTGCCTTCCAAGTCTCCCAATAACAGCTCCAGAAACCATCCTCAACTATCCCTGTTTTCACTCTCTACCACAGTCTTCAAAAAACAACCATCTAAGCCTATGATAGGCCTACACCCTTCAATCCACCTCCTCTTTAGTTCGTCAAAGCATACATAAAATCTCTGAAAATGAGGCTTATTTTCTAGATTGTCTCTTCTAACCTTAATATCCACTGTGTTTCTTTTATTGCTCTTTATTAAGTGAGCCCCATAATCCCACACTTTCTCATAGTGTTTTTTTTAATAATTCCCCAACATTTTTCAAAGCCATTTCCCTTACCCTATAACACTTGGTCAAAGACACATTTACCTTTAATTTTCTGGCTATTTCATCTTGAATTTCAATTAACTTCCAATCTGGTTTCTTTCTAATCCTGTCCCCATAAAAGTTTGCAAGCCATTGAGTTTTGAGACACTTGTTGTGTAGTCCCCTTGTGCAAGTATGATCATTGTTAATTTTTTTTATTTGCAAAGTTTCAGAGCCTCCAATAGTGCTAACCCACATGTTCCATCGACATCCAGGCTGGCACACAACTTAAAATCTCTTCCCAGCATTAATTTTGAATCTAACTGACCTTCCCTTCCCAATCCCATAATTCCTAATAACTTCTTTCATCTGCTCTTTAGAACTGAATTGCAAACCAACACTAAACTTAATATGTTTTCTTTTTGTTTTAGGGTCATAAGGTATAATTACAAACTTAGGTTTTACATTCTTCTTTCTCCTCTTATCCCTCACTATCTCTGCCATTTCCTCTTGCTCCTCCTCACTGCTATCTTCATTTGGGGAATAGTGCTTGTCACTACCCTCATCATCACTGTCCCACTGCCCATCAGTGCTTTCACTGTCATCATCCCCATTATAATCATCATCTTCGTTGTTTTGAACAATTACATCTTTTAGTTCCTGTGGAGGTCTATGTTCATTTTCAGCTACTTGTTCTTGTTGATTTGGAGCTTGGTTTACATTTTCAGCTGTTTCAGCTTCATTTTCACTCTCATTTAAATACCATGCATCTTCTAATGTATTACACTCCCCATTCTTTTTCACATCTCTCCTATATTCCCTTGACCTCTTTCTAGCCTCAATATACTCCTCATCAGTACTTAACCCATCAGATTCATGGTAATCACTGTCATCAGATGACAAATCTAAATACCCTTCATCATCAGCCCCTTCATTATTGTCCCCATCAACATTACCCTCTGCATTATACTCTGGAATATTATCCCCATGATCAACATATAAATCAACAGAATCATAACCTATGCAGTTTGCCTGCAATGCCCTACTACTTTCATCATCATGCAATTTTCTAAGTCCATATGCCATTGGAACCCCATTTTCTTTATAGTAAACTACAGAGTTCTTATGATAAGTAAAATGTTCAGACATAGAAGCTATCATTTGGGGACAAAAAAAAATCAAGATCCAATTTTGTTGTTTTTATAAAACCACTTTCATACTCATATACTAGCACAGACTTAAACTTCCCACCATAATGTACATTCAACATCAACAAAGACATCCTGTGATAGTGAAATTCATAAAGTGTCAAAAAAATGAAACTTATAACTAGAAATAGACTACACTGCTAACATATGACAAATAAAAACTTTAAAATTTATATCAGAGGCAGATAATGGGAGACAAATAAATATTTAAACTTTAAACTAATATGCATGTCAGATAAAACAAATAATGGGGGACAAGACCTAGAATATGTTGTACAAATTAGATATAATGGGAGACAAAATAGGGGGCCACGACAGACATCTTTTTCTACTCACTAATACGAATGTAAGAGATGCCTAGGGCCACCATCAGTAAACAAAACAAACCAAGGTCCACCACCATCAGCAGACGCAGACACACCTAGGGCCACCATAAAAAAACAACCATCTAAAAGAAAACAACAAAATAAGATCATCGGGACCACAAATTGAGTAAAAAACATGGAATGGAGGGAATTTGACCCAATTACATCCATTAAATTTCAAAAATCCAAAAACAACTCTTTTACTTTAACCCTAGAACTGAGATGAGAAGAAATTGAGACTCGATTTTACTTAAGAAATTGAGACTCGATTTTACTTATTTATAGAGTACTTAACGTTTTTCTTCAACCGATCTCGCTAATCTCTGATAAATATCACAAGTCTCAGATGAAATCGTGTACCCCCTTGGCCTCGACTGTTTTTGCTCTCAAGTGTTGTTCGAAAAATGAAATGGAGAGAGAAATGGAGAAATGGATAGTGTCTAGACATTTGACTCCAGATCCACGTGGGAGTGGGCCCTACGAGCCACATCAGTGCCACGTGGATTCTGTTAGTCTACTAAGCCTTTCCGTCTGCTTTTTGGACGGAAATAAAAATTAATGACCATTTTGTAATATGTGAGAGTACAGTTACTCGATTGTAATAAAAAAAGTTTCGATAACCAAAATGAAAACCGGACCCCAGTACAGTGACCAAAAACTGATTTATCCCTTTTAGGGCTCATCCCCAGTGGGGTATTTTTAAAATTAAAGTCCAATCAATTTAGGTCACACAAAGTTAAAAATAGTATATAGTTTATCTGAGGTGCAACTTATTAGTTTGGGTTGAAATTTTTGGGTTTATCATTGTAGGCTTATTGTAAATTTTTGTAGGCTGATATTTTTTTTAAAAAAAAAGGAGCTAGTTGGACTAGACCATACCAGTCTGACCTGCACTGATCTGCATGCCTCAGGCAGGATTAGGCCTGGTCGGCTGTAGTGCACCACCGAAGAAGGGTATGAATAGGAAGAAAAAATAAGTTCTTTGAAATTACTTAATGCTATATTTGAATTGAAAGAATAAAATTAGTAATAAAATGAATGAGTCGTTTTCATATTATTCTCAAAGAATAAATTTTGTTAATTTGGCATCCAAACGTAGCATATGTGTTTATTCACCTCATTTAATCAAGATGACATGTATTGATTGGTTATTACTCAAATTACTTCTGCCTAAGTTTTTATTGAAAACCTTTGGCCCGAGTTGTATGACCCAATTCATCTAAACCATGAAGTTGGGGGTTCAATCCTTTAGTCAAATTAACAAAAAAAGAAAAAAAAAGTTTTCTTTGATTTTATTATTCTTGACTTCTTGTAAACTACTACTACTACTTTATTTTTTGTTGGGATAACAAATAATAGATTTGTCATGGATAAAAAAATGAAGAATTTGAAGTAAAATACACCTCATTAAGAACTAGTTTTGACAACTCATATGTAAATTGAAGGTGATGAGGAGGCCAATTTGGGCAACAAAAAAGAGAGAAGAAAAAAATCAAACACCAACACAACACAACACAGAATAAAAATCAACATATTTCGTATTATTTTATACTACTAATTAAAATATAAAGTTAATATCTTTGTGAAAAGAACTTAGGAGGACGAGTAGTCTTCTTCAATTGGACGACAGAGTATTATTCTTCCGTGACCCGTCAAAATATATCTCGCAACGTCCGTCTAGATATTTTCACCACATATATACTCGCATGTGTACAATAGATGCTTCATACTCGCTTTATCCTATCCAAAAACACAATTTAAGATTTTTTTTAAAAAAAAATTAGAACGATGCACCTTTTATATATATATATATATATATATATATATATATATATATATATATATATATATATATATATATATTATGTATAATGTAGTACAAAAGTCCTCTTCAAGAGTGACAAATATGGTGGGAGCCTGAGTACGCGTTTCCTTCAACAGCAGCGAGTATGTTAGCAGCCGATACTCCATTAAAAATAAATAAATGAAGCACCAGCTTTAGGTGGTCTATAAAAAGGGCAGTAGAAGTTGGAACATGTCAAAACTATCCGTCCGTCACAATAGAAATTTGTACTACGTACGTACTTCTTCTCTACTACACCTCGATCAGTTCCGGCGACAGAAATAATGGAGAATAAATCGGAATACAGGTGGCGATCATCAACAAGAAGAAGAAGAAGAAGAAGAAGAAGCAATATATATACTAGTAGTGGTTGGACATGGACAAACAAGAGGCACGTGGAATTCTTGAACTCCATGGAGGCCTCCTTCGTTCGAACAATGCTTAATAATACCCTCCCTCCTACTCCTCCTCCTCCTCCTCTCGACCGTTACTTCCCCGATGCCTCCGACTCAACCCTCGACTTGCATACCCAACCAACAACACCGGCTACAAGACATTCTACTTCAGGTAATTATAACCCCCTCCCTCAACATGCGCTCATTCATATATATTATTTCTTTAATGTAATGTACTACTAATTCATTACTATACTACCACTTTTGTACGTAGTTTGTAGTGTAGTTGTCTTCTGTTTGATTACGTCTAAATGCTTTTTAATAGATTTGTATATTATTCGGTCAGAGACTGTGTTCGACTCCTTTTCAATGGTCATAGGTTACTGTGGATCATGGGACAGTTGGATCATAATTTAATACAAATTTTTGAGTAAAATATTTTATAATTACTTAAATATATATAAGATTATTATTATTATTATTTTCTAGTTAAGCATATCTATGACTATGTCAACAAATTCTCTACCATCTTTGTGAAAAAAGAAAAGATCATAGTGTACCACAAGTTTAAGCAAAAAATAGATATTAAATAATCAACTAGTATATTAATTAATTTTCATTAAATGAAATAATTGTTTTTATCTCCTAAATAATAATAATATTTTCAGTCCTGAGGATTCTCAAAGCGCTGTAAAAATATGGAATTAATACACATGACGGTAATATTTATATTGGATTAGCATTTAATATCAACTCCTTAAAAGGTGGAGTTAAAAATAAATAAATAAATAAATTAATAATTGGGATCGATCTCCATTTGTAGAGTTGAGCAGGTGCATGTACTTGTTGATTATAAATGTTGATTATTAATTAGCAGGCGTATGAACCACCGGACAAACAACATCTAAAGAATATGAAAATGCTTAAAGATATTTATTTATAATCATATTAATACTCATGGATTTCTATCTATCATTAGCTCAATTTTCTTCTTCTTTAATACTAGTAATTAATTACTGTTGCAGCAAGAGTAGGAACAGAGAGAATCAGAAGATTATTATTGGAGCCTTGCAATATTTCACCTCAAGATCAGGTAGGTACGTACTTACATATGTACTCTCTATCTATACATTTTTTTTAACCAGCTCCAGTTTTAAAATTAAAGATATATATATATTTTTTTAAGACTATAAAATAATTTTTACTTCAACTTCTAATATTGATATATAAGAATAAATCTAAAAACTATGATTTAATGTGTCTCATATAAAATCTTAAAAATTAATAAAAATGTCAAAGAATTTAATTATACTAATTAATGGGGCCTCATCATCACGATCGATCAATATTCTATGGATGGGCGTCAAAAAGAAAATCAAGTGGAGACCTATTTCAATTAATAAACTACTAATTAAATATAATACCAGCTCATTTTATAAAATATATGTGTATGTGAGTATTATGTAATCTTTTTTCTATGTGATAATAGTATTATTTTATAGTAGTACATGATAGTATATAGCTATGTAATGTGGTCCCGTAAATGCAGGTGGTTCCACAGTTTGAAAACAGAAGAGCTGCTGATGATGATGATGATGCGGTTACACCACCCTCACCCTCCTGATCGATCGATCGATCGTTACAATAATTATTCTACCAGTAGTCGTAGCCTCCTCGACAATCCTTATCCATTGTTTGATTTATTCTTATTTTATAGGTTTGTGGTTTAATTTAAATGTGATTTGGATACGAGAGATATTAGATATATCATTATTAGAGTATTAATGAGATGAAAATTAATGTTGCAATGGCTAGAATTAACGTAGGAATTACTAAAAGATAGTGCTGTAAACGGACATATTTTATCCGTATTAATATCCGAAAAAATATATTATTTATATTCGCTATATAATATATATATATATTTATCTAATAAAATATAAATGATTTTGAATTTTTCGCTCATTCAATAAATCATCTGGGCCGTCCAAAGTTTGAGATAAATCTCACCGTTCATACATCTATCTAATAAAATACATCTATCTATCTAATAATATAATAATAATTTAATAAAATACAAATGACTTTAAATTTTCCGCTCACTCAATAAATTATTTTGGTCGTTCAAAGTTTGAGATAAATTATATTGTACATATAGTGCCGGAGGCACGGGACCCAGCTAGTATATAATAAAATACAAATGATTTTGAATTTCCCGCTCACTCAATAAATCATCTGGGCCGTCCAAAGTTTGGGATAAATCTCACCGTTCATACATCTATCTATCTAATAAAATACAAATGATTTTGAATTTTCCGCTCACTCAATAAATCATCTGGGCCGTCCAAAGTTTGGGATAAATCCCACCGTTCATACATCTATCTATTTATTTAATAAAATACAAATGATTTTGAATTTATTGCTCACTCAATAAATCATCTGGGCCGTCCAAAGTTTGGGATAAATCCCACCGTTCATACATCTATATAATAAAATACACCTATCTATCTAATATTCTAATAATAATTTAATAAAATACAAATGACTTTAAATTTTTCGCTCACTCAATAAATTATTTTGGTCGTTCAAAATTTAAGATAAATCATATTGTTCATACAGTGCCGGAGGCACGAGACCTAACTAGTATATATATATATATTATCAATATCCCACCCGCCGGCCGGATCGATGGAATTAATTGGCTACCGCAGTTGCGTGATTAAAAGTAGTTTGAGAAGAGATTCGCGTTCCATTAGACTAGATATTCCTATTTACTATTTATATGGGACGTATGTTAGTTGTAGATATCTTCAACCATTTATGTTACTTCATTCGATAAAGGAATAAAATAAAATAAAAATAGATGAATATTTTGAAAATTAAATTATTTTAATAGAATAAAAATTTATTTTAATAAAATAAATATATGTAATAAATGACAATATCTACTATCATCAACCAAATATATTCTTAAAGATCATTTCGTTCCGTATTTTATTCTATTTATTCGATTCAAACTGCAGGATTAAATTTTTTGATCAAGACCACGACTCTGCTATTAATTAATTGTTTCCATCATATATGTATGTATTTATTTGTCTCTTGAAATAAATTGACAATGACAACCGACCAAGTCTTTATAATTTAGAATTTGAGAGTATTTGATAAAATTATTGGTGGTCTCTGTCGGACTATCATTTCAAATCTTATCTTTAGCTACATGAATATTTTATATTTTAAACGTAATTAATGTAGTACATTTTAAATATAATTTATTTAACTTATTTTAAAGACTCAAAAAGAAAAACACAATAAAATTAATATTGTGTATTTTTGAATTCAAACGTTGCAAAAGTGTTTGCCACAAATGTTAATAATAATAATAAAAAAAAAAACTAATGTAATTTGGAAATGGGATCCAGAATAACAAACTTTTAATTTATCTACTGTAATAGTAATATAATATAGATAACGATTGAGCGACTAATGATCAGTGGACAGACTGCAGAATTAACTGAAACTGATCAAGAACAGCAATAACAACAACTACAGAACAAAAGACGTCTTATATATTTTGATATATATATATATATATATATATATGGATGATTTCAACGTCAGCAAGCAAGTTTGATACTAAGTAACTAAGAGATATCTGGATGCATGATGATGTTGTTGACTAGTTAATTAATTCACTCTAAATTGGTATGGCGAGAGCGGATGGCCTCTGGGGTCTGGCCCAAACTCTCGCCCAGCCTGTATACCACCATCTCAAACAGCACAAACATGGCTCCTTCAAACACACTTCCCATCGGAAGCAACTCCCGACTCGATAACTTACCATCATCCGCCATTGTCTGGGCCGGAATATAAGCAACCACACTCGCATACTCCTGAGCTGACACGGACTCCGGCTGAGCCGTCACAAAAACTATGCGCGCTTTGTTTGATCTGGCAATCCCGCATATGGCCTTCACGGTGGGAAAGCCACCCGGCCCAGCTGAGACGATCAGGAGGTCCGAAGAGGAAATTGGTGGCGTGGTCATGTCGAATACGCAGTGGGCCGAGAGTCCCAGGTGGGCTAGCCTCATGCACAGCCCTTTCATCATTAGACCCTCTCGGCCCACTCCGAACACAAATATCTTGCCTCGCCGCCCAACTGCCTCCGTGATTTCTTTGACCATGACGTCCAGTGCCGGTGGCTTTGACCCACTGGGTTTGGCGAAGACGGAGCTTATCTGGTTGCATATCTCAAAAGCATAACTGCACATTGGACTGTCTGCTTCGCCCATTGATAATTTTTTAACTAAACTAATCACAGACATTCTCTCTCTCTATCTCTCTCTCATGAACGATACGATTGAGATTGCGTGTACAGCTTCCACATCTCTTATTATCTTTTCTTATCATAACGGCGATGAAATAATTTTAACCGCTTCACTTTGTTTTTATTTTTTTAAACACGCAATGTGTGGAGTACTATATATTAGTGTGTTGTCTCCATTTTTCCTGTTTTCTTGTATTTTTCATTTAAATTTTGATATTTGATATTTTATTTAATTTTAGAGTTAATTAGTGTTAAGTAAGGACTTAAGTATCAAAATTTAAGTGAAAAGACACAAGAGAAACAGGAAAAATAGAGCCAGAGGATCTGCTCTCTATAATACTACATATATATAAATGGATCTTATCCTCACATCTTTATGTAATTATGTTTTAATCTTTTTCCCTATTTTTATTCTCCTACTTTTTTATAAACACTTTTTTTTTAAATATATATATATATATATATATATATATAAATATATATATATATAGCGTGTGTACATCATACTACTATATATTATTATTATATCTATATAATAAAACACAACCAATTTTAAATCTTCTTTCACTTAAAAGTTGAGAAACCACAACAAAGGCTCAGATTTAATCTCAAATCTTCTAACTTAATCCAACGGTTCACATCTCATTTCCCAAACAAAAAATCCCGCCCAAAAAAACTCTTCCTATTCTCCCTATTCCAAATCCACTTCTATATTCCTTTCTTCCCCAAAATCAAAATCCCAACTCTACCTCACTCTCTTTCTCTTCCGGATTTCCCCAAAATCAAAACCCCAACTCTACCTCACTCCCTTCTCTTCCCGATTTTCCCAAAATCAAAACGGAAAGAAGACGAAAATGGGTTTTAGTTGGTTTACGGAAAGAAGAAAGGAGAGAGTCAGGTGGTGGTCAGTAACGAAGCTGAGAATTCGAGTTTATCTGAGGTTAAGGTGGCTTATAAGGGTAAGAAAATTCGAGTTCTGTTTCATATACCGACAATTCGGAGGCAGCAGGATGAGTATAAGATACCGGTTAAAAACTCCAATCAGCCGTTCGAGCATGTTTGGTTGCAGAGGAGTGAGGATGGTTCCAGGTTCATTCATCCCTGGTTAGTTTTCTTGATTTTTTAATCAAGATTTTGGTTAACCTTTTTTCTTAAAAATTCTTTAGTCTACATGTAGTTCGTATGTTGTAGGATCTTCAATTTGGGACAAGCCTATTAACAATTTCATGTAATAGTGGTCTTTACACTTGCTTGAATTTGCCTATGACAGTAAAGTTTTCAAAAGAATGAGAAATCATCCAAACCAAGTGTAATACTTGAATTTGGATCCATTGTGTTTCTGGTGGTTACCCAAGCGAAGCAGAAAAGTTGAGATTTTACTTTATCTTTTTTTCATGAAGCATAATTTTGGTTAGTTAGCTTGGAAATTTTGCTTTTGGCAGCAAAGAAGCTGCTCTAGGATCAATTGTGTACAGCTACAGACATGGATTTTCGGGTTTTGCAGCATTATTGACTCCGTCTCAAGTTAAACTAATTTCAGGTATTCAATGTTGATGAAGTTTTAAATTTGATTACTTGACAACTCTTAACTTGGTGATGATACATTGAATTGGTATTTGAGGGACAGGTTTTCCAGGAGTTATTTGTGTAGTCCCTAATAAAATTTAAAGTTTGCACACGACTAGAAGTTGGGATTTTCTGCTAGTATATATATATATAGCGTGTGTACATCATTCAAGCGCTGACCCAATTCTAATCATCAGCTTATGTTAGCAACTAATTTTAATTCCTTAGCCAATCACACGGATTTAGTAGCCATGTATATCATGTTCCAATTCGACAATTATTAAAAGTCCATGGGGCCTTAGACATAGCATATTTAGATAACATATTCATCAAGCAAGCATATGGGCCTTCTAGATTAAGTATATATTCAGAGCAATCCTTGTCGGTTTCGCAATTGATTTCTACTTAGCATATTTATCGACTAGCTGGGTCCCGTGCCTCTGGCACTATATGGACAATGAGATTTATCTTAAACTTTGAACGGCCCAGATGATTTATTGAGTAAGCGGGAAATTCAAAATCATTATTAGATAGATAGATGTATTTTATTAGATAGATGTATGGACGGTGGGATTTATCTCAAACTTTGGACGGCTTAGATGATTTATTGAATGAGCGGAAAATTCAAAATTATTTGTATTTTATTAGATAGATGTATGGACGGTGGGATTTATCTCAAACTTTGGACGGCTTAGATGATTTATTGAATGAGCGGGAAATTCAAAATCATTTGTATTTTATTAGATAGATTGATGTCCTGTTTATTTATTCACATTGATTCCTAACTGTCTCGGCATCCGTGTTTTGATTTGTGTAGCCTTCACACCTGACGTAATTCACTTCCTAGCTGATTATCCTAACAATTTCCAAGTGAATGAGGGTTGTTTTATGCAACAACATTACACTGGATTCAATTTCAATTTTAAAATCTGATTGTTTGATTTTAAAAAATTAATTTTAATTCTAATGTAATTAGAAAACTTGTTTGCTAAGTTTTCAATTCAGTCTTTACATGATTAGGGCTACTTAGACTAGTATAAATATGACTGATGTATTTCATCAATAAAATTTTCTTAAGATATTTTCTTTTCTTATGTTTTTTTAAGAATTATTGATTTTCTTTGAAATTTAATTTTAATTTATCATTCAATAATACATAGTTACTATCAATAGTATCTTCAGCCATGACTTTTTATGTGAGTCTGCGGTGAGCTAAGATGACCTAAAGAGATATTATTAGGTCACTGATTTAAGGCCTTATTTTGATGAATTTTATTTGATTCAGACTTAGAATTTGATTCGAAATTTGTTTCGGACTTGAAATTTGACCCAGGTCATATGGTATAAGAGCTGATTCTCGAAAGCTCGAGATAGGTCATTCGATCGGGTTTCCAGAGGTGGGGACTCGAAGGTTGGTATTATCCCACAATGGAGAGATGGAGACCCGAAAAGTGTGTAGACATGAAGTTAGCCGAAGGCTAGAGAAACAAAGATTTATGGACCGTATGTGTGATTGGTTCTGGAGGCCCGGAAGGTGAGGACACGAAACTAATCAGTATTATTCCACAATGGCTAGAAAGAAAGATTTGTGGATAGTGTGTGATCAGTTCTGACGGGGACGTCAAAAATTTAAGTGAGTGGGTTTGTAACACCCCAATCCCACATCGAAAGATATGAGAAAAATTTATTTGTACTTAAGGAATTAAGTTATTACCAATAGTCCCTTCAGTTATGACCTTTTGAGTGAGCCTGTGGCGGGCTAAGATAATCCAAGAAGATACTATTGGGCCAGTGGTTCAAGTTATTCTTTTTATGGATTTTATTTGATTCGGACTTAGGATTTGACCCGAAATTTACTCCGGACTCGAAATTTGACCCGGGTTGTTTCATGCAGTCTTTTACATCATCAATTGTCGATTATACCAAGGTTCTCGCTTCAATATAAGCGGGTTATGGTATCGTGGTGTTCCACCAATATAACTTCGTTAAAAACGATCTGAGCGACGATTACCTCACGTAAACATGTCGTGGAGTCTATTAATTGGTATTAGAGTTAAATATCTAGCGGCTTATCTATCCTTTAATTTCTTGTTTTTAATATTTATATAAAAAAATCCTAGTTGTTCAATTGTTTGCTAACCCAAGTTCAACAGCATTAAGTTCTGTAAAATTTGAGCACTCAATCATCAAATCATCTGAATACATCTTCATCAATTCCGAACAAACAAAGCTATAAAGTTTCGCAAGCCTAACTAGCTTTCGCGAAAATTTAAAGGCATATAAGTAAGTCAAACAGTGAGTTGTCTACTCCAAACCCGAGGGGTGTAATACCAATTTGAGATGATTCAAGCATCAAATCCGTGAAGACTGCTCAATTCCAAAGTTGTACTACAATTGTCAAATCAAACGCTTACAAGGAGTTCAAAATTGTTAGTAATTAATTCGACTCATATCTTGCTATTTTGTTCTTGATAAGTTCGTGTCAAACTGAATAGGAAACTATGATTCTTGTTTGGTGAATTCAAAAAGAACCTATAAGAGAGAATATTTTAGCAAAAAAAGGCAAGAATGGTGAGACCATCAGAAGGTAACACACGAGCGTAATTGAATGATTTATTGTTTGAGCGAAACACGTAAGAGAGTGTGAGAAATTATTACTCCCTCCGTCCCAAATTATCTGCTGTTTTAGCAAAAAAAAATTATCCCACAATATCTGCTTTTTTAAGATTTCAATGCATTTTTTCCATTTGTTTTCCAAATTTGCCCCTTTATCTTAATTGTTGATAATCATTACTCTCATTAATGTCTCTCCTCTTTTTTAAACATCCACATTCATGCCTCTCTCTCTCTTTAATTAATAATTGTTTCTCTCTATCTCTCTCTTCAATTAATGTGCTGCTTTCTCTCTCTCTCTTCAATGTTTCTCTCTCCAATTAATTAGTTGCTTTTTCTTTCTCTTCAATTAATAAAAAAGTCAGCACAAAGGGTATTTTAGTATTTTTATCATACATATTGGTATCTGTGTGAAACTCTAGAACAACAGATAATTTGGGACGGAGGGAGTATTTTCTAACTATTGTTTTAGAGCAATTATGTTTAGCTATGAGTAATTGAAAACTAAATCAAAAGTTCATATGAATTCTTTCATGAATGAACAGAAAAGAATATGGGAGGAGTATAAGAGGCATCATAATAGATTTTATCATGGACATAGGGAGCAGTCTCAAAAACCTATGGAGCGTATGAGGGAGCGAGTACTGCCTAGGGAGGCAAAAGAGGCCATCATGGAATCAGTTCGTAAGGAGTTGAAGGCATGTTAGATGGAACCACAAAATAATTTTAAGGCGCATAAGGAACAAGTTCGGCCGTGGGAGATAAAAGTTAAAGAAAATCATACTACCCGTAAAGAGTTATTAGTGACGAGAAAAACTGTAAGTGTGTAAGTTAAAAAGGAAGATACAATGTTGCAAAAGGACATCTTTCATACTAAGTTTCTTGTCCAAAACAAGATATGTAGTGTAAAAATTGATTGTGATAGAGGTGAATAGACAGGTGTCAGTTACTTTTAGCATTGACAGATTTAAAGATGAAATACTATGCGATGTAGTTCTAACGCATACTTGTCATTTGTTACTTAGAAGACCATGACAAAACGACAGATATGTGAATAATGACAGCACTACCAATCGGTATTCATTCGTGCACACAATCAAAGAAGAGTCACTCTTTGTCCTATGACACCCGAGTAAGTCCATGAAAATCTAATGCACTTACAAAAAGATCGTAATCAAAAGCGAGAGAGTAAATAAAAGAAAGAGAATGAACAAAAGATTGTGAGTGAAAAAAGAGAGAACATATAAAAGTGAGATTGAAAAGAGTTACAATGAAAACGAAAGAGAGATTGAAAAAAGTGAAAATGAAAAGAATAGAGAGATTGAGAAAGGTGAGACTGAAAATAAATAAAAGAATGAAACAGTTGAGAAAAAAATAGAAAAATAAGTGACTTGCAAAAGAGTGAAATAGTATTGAATATTAACCAGATTAACTATATTTTATATAAAGTATGTTTTGTCTCCTATACAGGTGATTAATTACGTGCCTATCATCAGCCTACAACATTTTCGGAAAGACGACGAAGTTACACATACAAATTAGAAAGTTAATGGAGAGAGATATTATGCAAGCAAGTATGAGTTTGTGCCGTTCATGAAATCATAATATTTAAGAGTGATAGAATGTCAAGCAGGTGCGTTGATTCTCAATCGATAAACAAGTATCAATATTTTTTTTCTTACATAATATGCTAGTTTTTCTAATTTTTCAATATGCTTTTGCTATCATAATATTATCATACTACCATTACTATATAAATAAACTCTTCTCCTTTAATTAATTATTTAATAAATTTTTATATTTTTTAAAAACACAACGTATGCATACCATACTCGACTCTTCTTCTTCTTTAATTTATTAATTTTATTTTTTTAAAATACATCACGTATGCGTATCATACACGTGTGCATAATGTAACTATATTAATAGACCTTGTCCTCGCCCCCTCCTCCCACCCCTAGCCCTTAGCCCCCAAAATATATATATATATATATATATATATATATATATATATATATATATATATATATATACGGTTCAGATCTTAAACTTACCCCATACCTAACATACCTTCCATACCCCCTTTAGCAATAGACCGGACGACGATTCAATTCGTTGTTATATATAGAACAATCGTTGTAACTTTTAACGACAAACAACATATAGCGACGGACCGAACCTATAGTGACGGACCGAATCGTCGCTAAAGAGGAGTATGCAAAGTATGTTAAATAAGGACTAAACTTAAGATTCGAACCGTATGTATGTGTGTATATAGAGAGAGAGACTATCAATATTAACAAGATAAACGGTCATTCAAGGTGGAAAATAATTCCGGTTCATTCTTGGACTATTTCAGAAAAAAAAAATTGATTTAAATTTGGAGATGAACACGGTAATCTCATCAATTCAATTCATTATTATGAAGTGTTTGCTTTGATAGCTCTTAATTTCCATTAGCTGACCGTGAAGTTTGTTGAATACCTTGGCTACCTTCGTCGTTGTCTGCGTCTTTTACCCCAGCTGTTCCATTCTCGTCCTCGTCAGATGATGCGTTGTCAACTAGTAACGAGCCCTTTCGCCTGAGTTCTTTCACTTTCCGAAACTCATCATAGTGGGCTTGCCTCTGCACCCTGAAGTTCTCTCTCTTCTCTGAATCAGAATCTAACAAATTTTGACAAATCAGGTGTCAGAAGTTACATAAAAAAATAATTCAAAATAGTGAGAGAGCTTCCTTCCTTCCTTCCTTCCTTTGGTTGTCTTTAAGTTTCATTTTGATTAAATTTTGACTACAATGAATTATAGATTAGAGAAAACCTACAATTTGAATATGTGGGTAAGTAGTTCAACAAACATTAAGCCAGGATTAAGAGCCACATTTTATTAGAACCATCTAGTGTCTATCTCAAAAAATAAATAAAAAAAGACTAGACAAAAAATTAGTAACTTCTATAGTTCTATTGAACCTGGTAACTTTTCCAATAATGGACATAAAGAACAAAAATAAAATAAAATAGAGACAGGACGTGCAGAAAAGTTCAATACAATTATAAATGGTGGTTTCTATGAGTACAACTGAAGGGATAGATAAGTAATGAACCTTCACCATCTTCATCCATGGCATCTGCCTCATCTTCCGATGATGTCCAGCCAGAGCACCGAGAATTATTTCTACTAGAAGACGTCACATCATTCAACGCAGAAAATATTGCTTCTGTGTGCACAGTATCACCAGTACCTTCTTCAAAACTACCGCGCTTGGGAGATAACAATCCTGCAATAATCAGAAAGTTTCAATTCGTACTGGTTGCAACATACAAACTTGACAAACATAATAGCTCAACGAAATACCATAATAGACTTGCAGTTCCCTTCAGTTTTATCCCCATGAAACACCTTCTTGTTTTTGCAATTTCAGTAAAACAATTTGCAAGGGTAGATGTTGCAAAGTGCATATATATATTTTAATTCTTTTAATTGTGAAGTATCATTTAGAAATTAGTGCATAAATTTGCTGTACAACAGCAAAAGTAGAATTCCAATATTTACTTTGCACTTCAAGTAATGGCGGTACCTGATCTCATTGAATTTATGAGAGCTGTTTTCAACAAATCAATATATGATATGGGTAATGCGATTTCCAAATATCGGGACCCGGGGGTGTTAAGGGATGGCAATTTTCTTCCCATCCAACTCCGATCCTAACATGCGAGTTTTTTGACCGTTAATCGGGGTTTGGGTTTCAGATCGGGGAAACAGCAAGTCAAAAAACTTGGGGCAGGTTATGCATCCCACAGCCACCCGGTATATAAATGTTATAATTATTTTAACAATTAATTGTGTGTAAATTTAAAAAGTAGACATAGAATTAGTGGGTGAGAGAAATTAGGTGGTGAATAATGGGAGTGGAGGGAAAAATAGGGCTACAACCATTAAGGTAAAAAAATTAAAAAAAAAATTGAGAGAACAAGAGCTCAAAAAAATAACCACTCCTTTTGATTTCCCTTAATAATATATATATAATTCAAAATACTTATATTTTAATGATTATATTATAAATATTTCTAATACCTATATATTTTTAAGTGTTTTTTTATAATTATAGTTTTTATATTATATAATTATAAAAAAATATTATTATTATTTATATAATTGTCATACATTTATAAGTGTATATTTAAAATACTTGTATTTTCTGCTATATAGGTTGCAAATTTCTAGTTTGGATAGCAAAGTAATTTTGAGAAGAATTTTAAATCTAGAAGTAATTGCAATAACATATATATGACAATATTTCCACTAGTTCTAGTTCTATAAAAATGAAGTGGGATGGCAGAACACCTTTAACCTTCTATCAGAGACTTGTCTTTAAAAACAACATGGTATTATTTATTGAGGACAGATGTGAACAGGAAAGATATTAGACCAACATACCTTCATCATCAATCATGGGGTGATATGGAGTCTTTGGCTCTGTTATTTTCTGCCTCACAGGTTTATTTGCTTCAATTTCACCCAGATTTGCTTCATCCCATCTTACCCTGCCCCTGCTGCACCAACAAAGTTATCACATTAGACTAGTTTCTTATTGTCGTGCAAAAATCTTAGGCTTGTAGCATGAGATTCATAATCATAAAATACAGTATTAGAGAGTTATGTCATCTGACAAGATTAACACTTCAGAAAAGAGATATATAAATAATATAACTGCCGACTTAAATAGCAGCATTTACAAATGAGGCATGCAATAAGGAATGTAATGCTTGCTCGTATAATAGTATTTCAACAGTTTATATCACAAAATAGAAGTCCGTATTGCACCAGGAAGCACAAAAATGGGAACTAGGAAACGTTGACTCCTAACTACGTACTCAACATTATAAAGGATAGGACACACAAGTTTTGGCCCTCAAAACAGAAAACTGAGAAAATGGTTAGCGTTATTGTACTTGGTGCTATGGTTGAATAATTAGTGACTAGGTAACAGCATAACCCCATCAACAGTAGTTTTTAGAATACTATTAGTCTTCAAAAAACAGATTTTTTTTGGTTGGGAGGTGGGAGGTGGGAGGGGGGAGGTGGGAGGTGGGGTTGGGAGGGAAGAAAAGAATAAGAAAAAAAAAAAAAACATGAACATATGCAATTGACATCAAGAAAAGCAACGGTGTTATTGATCAGACCTTTTAAGGCACATAAATTACCTCATTTCAGCACTCTCTTGACTCTGTAAAGTCACTAGGTTCCCTGAAGTAGTTGAGAAGCCTGATTGTTGAAACAAAAAATAATAATAAAATTGAATTTTTGATATTTTTAATAAAAACGAAAAAAAAATTGAAACCAAACCAACAGACCATTCGTCAACAGTTTTACTTTGGTTTGGGTTGATCGGTTTAAACAATCCAAATAAACATAGAAAAATTCAAAACTATAGAGGACAGTTGACTAAAACTCATTACAAAAATAGTCATTCTACATAAATTTCTATCCAAAGTAAAAACTATAGCAGCACCTATCATTCAAATTAAAAACAACAGTCAGCATATATTCACCGATCATTAAGAAACAACATGTCCTGACGATTGACGAAAAAGAACACAACAAGAACAATATTTAAAACTCATTTGAGGAAAAAAATAAAGGAAAGGAAAAAAGGGCACCTAATTCTCCATCATATATAATCATTACATTCATGGGTCGCAAAGTATTTTCCTTTGACTGGTTGGTTTAGGGGATTATGATGATTGAGTCAGAAACTCTCAAGAAACCAATCCATAGGCTAAGAATGGTAAGACAATTGTAATTCCGCTTAAAGTATCGAACACTAAATATAAATAATTTAATGAAATGAATTTTCAAGAGCGGAAGGAGAGAGAGAGAGAGTGATTTGATAGTACTTGTAAAGTCGTGTAGTGGACGATGGCCTTTGGACAATCGCGAAAGATGAGTATGAAGTCGTGGACTGCAATGCTATTAGGGTTAGAACTTCCCTTTTTCTTCTTTTATTTTTTCCGGTTTTTTGGTTCCATTACCGACTTATAAGTTTATTTGATTATTTGGGATCTACTTATTTCTAACTTATAAGTTAGTTTTTAAGTCAAAAAAAAATAAGTAACCATTTGTGACTTATTTTAAAATAACTTATAAGTCATTTTAAAATAAGTTAATTTGACCAATTGTAATATCTATTTTATCTTTCTTTTTATTAATGTCTTTTTTAGTAATTTTTATATTATTTTAACTTATAAGTCATTATGAGCCGAAAAGTTGTATAACTTGTTTTAATGTATAAGTCAAATTGATATCGAACACTTTTACTTATAAGTCACAACTAAAAAAAACTTATAAATCAATTTATATTTTAACTTATAAGTTATTTAAAATAAAGTGTTCCCGAACAGACCCTTATAAGGTCTTTTTTTTCGCCATTCCCGTCTTTAATTATGGCTTATTTTATAAGTCATTTTTGAAAAGTAACTACTCTCCTCATCTTAAAAAAAATGACTAAAATTACAAATTATTTGTCCTCAAAATGATAAAATAAAATACATAAAATGAGAAGGAAAATATGTCATTTAATAAGGTCCATTAGTATAAAAAAATAAAAGTATTCATCACTTTATATAATATCTAAAGATCATTAACAATAAATTTAGAATTTTTTTATTCGTTTTTCTCTACTTTTATAATTTTTTAATATACATGCAAATTGTCCTTTATTCATCCTTATGGGGATCGGAGGGACATTTTTTTACTTCTCAAAAATTGACTTATAAGTCATTTTATAAAAAATAGGCTTAACTAAATATAAATACAATTTTGTCCTTATTTTAATAGTCTTTGCATTTTATTTTAACTTATAAATCATTTTAATCAAATATTTTCATATTTTATATTTTATTGTAACTTAATTTTTAATTTATAAATCAAAATAATATCAAATATTTT
Organism: Panax japonicus; assembly: GCA_020205505.1. Lineage (NCBI taxonomy): Eukaryota > Viridiplantae > Streptophyta > Magnoliopsida > Apiales > Araliaceae > Panax > Panax japonicus. Next base: position 4,404,695 of record CM035093.1, on the reverse strand, counting down.
TATTTATAAGAACACATCTGATCAATTATATATTGCTCCTAAACACGCCCTAACACCCCACCAATAGTAAATCAAATGACACACACATGTGCACTTGTGAGGACGAGCTCGTTTGGGGATAACTTATTTTAAATGACTTAAAAGTTAAAATTTAAAATAACTTATAAATTAAAATTTAAAACAACTTATAAATAAATATATTTGACATCTTTTTAATTTGTAAGTCAGAAATTAAGTTAAAATAAAATGTGAATATGTTTGGCTAAAATAACTTATAAGTTAAAATAAGATGTAAACTGTGACGCCCTCAAAATAGGTATACACCACACCTATTCTGAGTCGCAAAATACATGGTACAGAAAGTAAACTACAACTTTAATAATACAATTATCGTGCAAAATACGACAACACATACTGTGAGTTTAAATACAAATATTGTCTTCTAGATAATATTCACACTCAAATAAGTCTTCATTATAATTATTCATACACTATTTTATAGAAATAGTGAGGACTGCTAAAACATCTTTTTAGAACCATCACTCCATACCCCGACTCGATCCTGCTATGTTCTCACCTCCTGAGAAGAAAAATGGATCAAAAAGAAAAAGGGTGAGCTCAACTAGTCCAGGAAATAATATTATGACTAAGATAATATACAACAAATTATCATTAGTCTTCAACAGAAAAAAATATGATAGAACATAATAGACAACAAATTTTAGATCAACAAATGCAGCGGAAATAGCAATCCATTAGAAGAGTCACGTAGAAATGAGTTCTACTATCTTCTAAGATTTAAAAGTTCATCATCAATATTTTATCCCTGTAACAACAATCAATATACATCTTTAATCAAATATTCATCTTTGAACTACAGGCCAAAGATATTCATTTATATCACCAGTTGGTCATGTTCATCTCAACACCTATTCATCTTTGCACTACGGGCCAAAGATATTCATCAATTAATCATTCAGCTTTGCACTACAGGCCAAAGATATTCAGTAATATCATCATTTAAGGCTGAGGATGATGAAAAATATTTTAAAGAAAACGAATCCAGTGAGACAGAAGGACAAATATTAGGGGTTCGTATAACAGTTTATCCAAGATCAATAATACTTCATAATAACCGATCGTGAAGCAGAATTCAAAAATAACGATCAAAATATGGATACAATCAAAGATAGTAGCCAAAATAGACATCTTGGACAAAAAGAAAAATTTTATTTTTCGATAAATAGTGTCGTATTTGTGAATAGTGTCGTATACGTGAATAGTGTCATATGTGAATAGTAACTCTGACAAAAAAAGTTTCAAATTTGATTAAAAGTTTACCAATATTTCGGCATAATGATATTGAAGAAAATAATATCATTTGAGAAAAAAATAACATCCCTTACCTCAAAATAACGGTACTTCTGATCGAAATATCGGATATAAAGCCGAAGAAAGTTTGTACCGGACAGAAACTCTCAAAGTATATAAATACTCACAAAAATACGCTCGATAATCTAAAGAGAAAGAAAACTTGTTTTTGGTGTGATTTTCAATTCTAACTTAAGCGCCTATTTATAGGAAATGCTAAAACGCCATAGGAGACTAAAATAATAAAATAATATTATTCTTATTTAATTTCTACGCCACCCACCATCAGCCATTAAAGGAGCCTTCTTTGAACCAAAATCAGCAGCCCACATGTATCCAACACCAACCAAAGTGGGTCCCACCCATAATTTAATAAAAATTATTTTATTTTCTGAAACTTTAGTAATTCATAGAAAATAGCCCGTTTATCAGAAAAAAACGAATTTTATGTCCATTCTACACGAAATCAAATTATCTACAACTTTGTAGCTTTAGGTTTTTCCAAATTCCAAACAGAAAATATCCGAAATCCATAAACGGACGATTTTCAACACCGTTTCAATACCTTTTAAAATTTATAACAAATCATGCGTTAATTTTCAACTATTCAAAATTTGTGGACATATACTCAACTTATATATGTATAACATATCCAAAAATCACAACGATCCAACGGTTAGATTAAAAATTATAACTCACACAATATATCTCAAGAACAGTGATTTAATTTTTAATACCTCCATTCCGACAAAAATACCTCAACATTAATTCCTTCATTTATAACAACATAAAATAAATAAATCCATCATTTATATCCACCTCAAATAAATATTTTCTTATCATATAAATCAATAATTAATTATTCACAAATAATATTACAGAATCACAATTATGACAACCATACCGTTCCCAGGAAAAAGGGGGCTTTCCAATAAGGATTTCTCCTTACTGGCGCGCAATTAGGTGACCAAACCTCTCCTTGACAGAACTTTCTAGACATTGCCAATAATGCTATCTAATAATATTATTCAAATAATATGAATTATTTATCTGATAATGGGAAATATTGTGCAGTGATAATTATTGAAACAACAATAATATAAAATATCAACGCAATAATTATTGAATCAATAAAATAAAATATTGAACAGTAACTATTGTAACAATTATTGAGTAGTGCCTTCTTACGTACGAATTAATAATTCAACAATACTGTGCAATATCGTGTGCTACTGTGCAACCACGCGTATTGCTGAATTTTAACCACCAGATATTTCAACAATGTTAACGGTAACAACTACGTCGTTATTTATAAAACTAATACTTTGTCATTTTCTTCATCCGACAGTTATTCCGTTATGAGGCCCACAAATGACTGCGCCATCGTACGGATATTCCCGACAAAAAAAATATTCCACGACCAAACGAATATTCCCCGACAGAAATGAATATTTTATAACCACTTGCTTATTTTTTTGTAAAATTTGCACATTTCACCCATAACCAAAGTATTATATCAAATTAACACCTTATTAATTTAGAATAATGAATAGAGAAAATTCAATTTTATTTATAATAAGTTGGGGTCTTACAACCTCCCCTCCTTATAAAATTTCGTCCTCGAAATTGACGTACGTACCTGGTGTTTCGAAAAGGTGAGGATACCTCGCTTTCATTTCTGATTCTAACTCTCATGTCATTTTTTCAATAGCATGGTTCCTCCACAACTATAATATTATATCAAATTCGCACCATAATATTAAAAAAAATATTTCGAGAAAATCAAATATTTATTCGTAAAATTTGGGGTCTCACACTCTATGAAATAAGTAACAGACTTTTATAATTTTTTTTATCAAGATTGTGATAAACTTTTGTATACTTCTAATATATCTTGCAACTTATATTAATTGTTAATTAGCCCATGTGTACAATATCTCCCTCTTTTTTCATGAACTAGAGTAAATCTCATTATATTATTATGGCATGAGATTTTATATATGTTGAAAGCGTTAATATTAGTCTACTCATTTAATAATACATTTGGATACTCGGATACCAATAAAACTTTAGAAATTACATACGCAAGTCACGCAATACAAAAATTAAACTCACTTTTCATTGAGCTATATATACTTTATGCATATGTGTACGCTTATTTAGAATTATTGTTTTTCATTCCAGTCTACGAAAGTTGTCATCAATACTTATTTACGTAACTAACAATTAAAAAATTAATATAAACATTTGCAATATATATCGATTTCCATTCAAATATTTGAATATTACCTCGTCTTAGTATCAAAATTTGCAAATAAAAATAATATATACTTGTTTCATGTATATTTTAAAATAGCAAGTTATTTTTTAAATAAAAAAATATTTTTTTATTTATATTCTTTTTAATAATTTTTTAGTTTAGTAATGTAACATATAATAAAATTATGATAAAATACTTGAAGAACTTATATATTTTATACAACTATATATCACTATAAAGTACGTACTCCTATATAAATTATTTTCCCTCTCTCTCACTTTTTTTCCTTCATTTAACTCTGATTCTAAGTTAATTTACGAAATTATAAAATTTTAAAATATTGTGTATTTATTTTTATTTTTGAAATAATAACGTGTTTATTATTAAATAACAAATAAATTCAAAATTTAAAAATTTTGAATTTTGTACGTTGACTACAAAAACAAAATAAATATTTTATTTTTGTGGGTACAACAGAAGTATTAATTATTCTAGATTATAAAGTAATTAGAAATATTGGATTCATATGAAGTAATTAGAAATATTGGATTCATGTGAATTGTATTTTAAATTTATTTAGTTTATTAAGATGAGATATAAAGTCTTTAGAAATTTTTAGAGATGAGGTCAAACTTTGGATATGTGTTGATAGTTATAATTCTTCTTCTAAAGTCTGTCAAACTCTACCATTTAATATAAATCTGAAAAGTTTATGACTTTTTGAATACCAAAATACTTTTATAGACTTTATAAAAATCTTAATTCAATACCACCTAACTTTTAAATACATTAAAAAAGTTATTATTGATTACCACTAAACTTTTATAAACTCTTTAAAATGTTTTGATTGAATACAACCAAACTTTTAAAAGAATAATGCTAGATATACAAACTATTCTACAAATATTTTACAAACTGCTAATGTGACATACTCCACCTCAGCATATTGTGTGGGGCCGAAGACTACATTGAAACAATTTATTGATCAATATACTGAGGGGGAGTATGCCACATCAGCAGTTTGTAAAATATTTATAAAATAGTTTGTATCTGTAACAGTACTCCTTTTAAAATCTTTAAAAATTTTTAAAAATCTTAATTGAATACACCCCCCCCTTAATATCTCATGTATAAAATTTAAACTCTAATAAAAAGAAATAGAGAATCGATATTTTAACCTTTCATATAAATAATAAATAAGTCTTGTAAAACTATCATTCGTAATTTTTACTTCATACTCGATTACGTTGATATCTTGTAGTTGTAGATCTATTCCTCCCGGTTATAGTCGGGTTTAGGGAAATTAATTGCGGGTCAAAAGGGTAAGTTTGAAATATAACTCTCAAAAGAAAGAAAGGAATGGCAACACAGGGAACAAAATTGAAGAAGGCAAGACTGTTTTGCAACTCAAGGAACTTCTTTTCGCTGGCCAAAAAAGTGCTCTCCTCTTCAATTTTTCTGCTTCAGTATCTACTGAACCCTTTTGTGCAAAGTGTGAGAATTTTCTTAGCCCCCTTTGTTTTTTCTTTATTTATTGGCGCTATCGAATTCTTATTATCATTTATTGATCTGGGTATTCCAGATACTGTAACAATTACATTCTCGAGTGATCCGAAATTTGTTGGATTGTGGGTCTGTTTTATATGATAGATATTAATATTAAATTGGGATCTGTAACCTATATTCTTCTTCTAGTTTAATCCCTTTGTCTTCATTTATTGAAATTTGATTGTGATTGCATATATGACTATTTGTCAATACGTTTTCAATTATTAGTTTACGTTATTATAATGTTTCATGGGTTTCCACAATCATGTGAAGCAAAGTTTTAGACCTTTGTATTATCACAGCCTCTAGAATTTTAAAGGCATCACAATAATTTATTGAACAACAAGATTAGTAGTGAAAAGGTAAGCAAAAGTTCATTGAGCTGCAATGTAGTAAAGACAACTTTGTAAATAGTTTTTCCGTCCCACAAAAAGAGTCCCCATTTGCAAATATTAAGGATGAATTTGTTTCATGTTGACCTCTAAAAATAATAAGTCGTTAGCTTTAGTTGTGGCATGATAATGAAATTAGAATGCGAACATGTGCTTATATTATTATCATAAAGAGGTCTCTTCTTTGCGGGAAAAAATTTATAGACTAATTGGGCTCTTTTTGTGGAACAGGGGGAATATTATTTTGTCTATGTTGTGACTTCTTACAATTCAACTCAATGACAGTTCTTATCTTAAACTAGTTGACATAGGCTTGTAAAAATTTAACCATCTGATGCATGCCATTTCAGAGTTTTGAAGATGGTAGGAAGAAAATACATGAAAGACTTTGGTTGCATTGGAAAAGATTGAGAGGACATAAGATGTTCTGTGTTTCTTGCTGCCTTAAAATGTTGATCATTTTTTTTGGTGTGTTTCAGGATTTTGATTTGATTGGGGAAATCTACTAAGAAGAATGAAGTCTTGTTTTTCCCTTTGAAGATTGCAGAGACAAATAAAAGAGAATATTAAAAAAAGACAGCGATGTTTTCGTTGTTTTATGGATTCTGGAAGTATATGTTCAGTAAGACAGAGTTTCATGTTCTTATTCTTGGAATCGACAAGGCTGGGAAAACTGTAATATGTTTACTTTTATTATTTAGATAGTTTTCCCCCCTTGTCAGGCCACTTTATGGCATTTTTTGGTAGTCATTTATTTTTCTTTTTCAGTTCATTGTTCAACTGTTTATCATGCTCTTTGTTCCCAATCTTATGTACAATACACTATCACACACGAGCACACACACACACACACTTGTTTCTCTGCCTATTGAGCCTCCAACTTAATGCATGTAGTAACTATGTTGTATATTTGTTCTTGTCAGTATTTTGTTTATTGACAGGACTGCAGCTCCTTTACTTTCTTTAAAAAAAGAAAGTTTTTACATAATAAATTTGTGACTCATTGTGATGAAATTGATAGGAAGGACAGATTTGCTGCAGCACAATTTCATAATAGTTGAGCTTAACTTTGGTGTTTTCATCATACCAATAATGTTTCTTTTGGCAACAACTGAGACGTTTAAGTTCATTGTTAATCACTAAATTTGATTAATTGTCCATAGCATACTTGATCCACAAGAGTTTGAACTAAACTTGAAATATTAGGTTCTTTTGACTTGTAATATGTATCATTTGTGCCAAGAAAAATATGGTTTATTATTGGCAGTTAACGAACATCAATTTCGAAAGAAAAATGTTTATAGAAAGGAAATTGTTAAATCCACAACAGAAAATGTTATTTCCACAACAAAAGTGTCGTTATAGATCCTATAGCGACGGTTTTCAGCGACGGTTTTCACCGTCGCTATATATCTACAACGAAACTTTTGTTGTGGAAATAACAAAAAGTGTTGTGGATTTAACAATTTCTTTATAGAAATTATTACCCTTCAATCTGTCATTGGTGCAGCATTAAGACAATGTTTGCTACTTTAAATATGCAAGCATGCAAGAAATATTGAGCTTATCTAAAAGCTATTTATGTGCTCAACTTTTATTGTAGACATTGCTTGAGAAGTTGAAAGAACAATACTCAAATTTAGAAGGCCTTCCTCCTGATCGAATTGTTCCAACCGTGGGACTTAATATTGGTCGTATTGAAGTGTCAAACACGAAAGTTGTATTCTGGGACTTGGGAGGCCAGGTATGTAAATTGGACTTCCAATAGATGTTTGATGTGATTGTTACACCTTGCATCTGTGGATATTTTCCTTTTACTTTTAATGTGTAATGTTAAATAATTTGATACTGGATCCTGAAGTTTTTTTCTTTTAAAATTCCAAAGTTGCTTCTACTTACTAGATCTATCTGTATGTGAGATATTACAAGTGTAATTGTTCCAATTTTGACATAATGAGTGTGAACTCACCATCTTACCAGAAAGAGTCCAGACAGATAATCACACTAATTATAAAGAAGATTTACTGGAAGGCTATTTTTATTGGTGATATGTGCATGTTGTGAAATTCCCATTACTCCCAAATTCACAGACATGGTTGATTTACCTTAAATTGCAACATAATGTGGGTATCGTATGCATAGAAGATTTAAACTGCTTTTGGCATAGTGAAATATTGTTGCAAAACATATGGACACTTGTAAACGCAAGTATACGCGGTCAAAAGTGATAAGTTGAGTGTCAATCCCACGAGAAATATACTAATAATATTAAGCCATGTACTAACTTTGTATCAATTTAATCTTATTTAAACAATTGATTAAATATTATAAAATTAATTATTAAAACTAAATTACTAACAAGGATTAAAAATCATATTTAAAAGTTAAGATTACAATTTCTCCAAATGTCTCGTCTAAATATTATTAAATTGATTATTTAGAATTGCCAACAGAGTTTATATAATCATTTTCCAAATAATTATATAGCATATCTATTATTATTAATTTCACTATATTTCTATGAGAAATAATATGTGGGCAAGGAAATCGTGCCTTGCCAGTTACGGTTTCGTGTTGGCTGAGGAGGAGAGAAATCCACGAAGAGCACGGAATCGATTGGTTGATTGAAGAGGGGAGAACGACAGGTGAGCGATTACTCCAACGACACGTGGCAGAACTCCTAGAATCCAGGAACCGTGTTAGGATAGCAGAGATTCCAAAAGCCTTCTTGAGTCCTTCGAGTTGAGAGGATGTCCAAATCCTTTTTAGTGCTTTTAAGTGGAATATCCAAGCCTTAAGTCACCAAAAGATTCCTTTGATCTTCCAAGAGTCCAAGTCCTGAGTCTGAAGAGTGGTCCCCTTCCCAATGGAATGGAAGGGGTATTTGTAGGGTTTTCTGAAAAGTGGTCATGTGCCAAGAACATGTTTTCAGGAAAATTTCAGAAATACCCTTTAATCATCAGAGTAATGCCCATATCGCCCTGTCCTTCTAGCCACCAATCCAATCTCTCAATCAATTCTCAAAACGAGCCGCCTCCACGAGTCTTCTGCCTCGGGACACGTGGAGGCATCTCTCGGGTCTTGCACATCTATTTCTGACTTTTACGTCTTCATTCAATTATGTCATGTGAACCCTAATTTTGCACTTAGGCCTACATTTCCCCCCTGCGCGAGAGTCGCATTTCCAAATAGACGATCGTGCACGAATACTTCAAGCCTTTGAGCGATTTTGCGGGACTTCAGTCTTGAAGACAATGGTCCTAGTAGAGGGAACCTCTAGGGAGCCAAATCCTTAGGGTAACCCTAGGGAGGCAAAACCTAGTAGGGCTCTTTCTTGGACATATTGGAAAATCTTACAAAAATATTTCCATAACTTGCTCAAGATTTGTTTCCTTATTTTTTCTAGAAATTGAAAACAAGAAAAAATAATCAAATATTACCAAATAAAATTCAATCTAATAAAATCCTTCTTTTGGTAAATCAAATCTTCCCCTTTTACCAAATCAAATCTTAATTTTTATTTTGAAAATAAAGTCAAATCTTAACTTTATTTTGGAAATAAAACCAAATGTCTCTTTATTTTGGAGATAAAATCAAATCTTTCTTTATTTTGGAAATGAAATAAAATCTTTCTTTAATTTATTTTGGAAATGAAATGAAATCTTTCTTTATTTTGAAAATAAAATAAAATCTTTCTTTATTTTGGAAATAAAATCAAATATTTCTTTATTGTAGAAATAAAATAAAATCTTTCTTTATTTGATCTTGAAAGCAAGAGATTTTTTTTATTTTTTTTATCAAATATATACATATATGTGTGTATATATAAATCAGCCATTTTCGAAAATTACCCTTTGTTGGGAATAAAATCAAACTTTTCCTTATATATATATATATATATATATATTCACTTCCCTGATTCTGATTTGCCATATTCACTGACTTGAATCATACATATCCATGTCCCAAACGTAGGTAATCATAATTAGCCACTTGCGAAATTCAGTTGGTGGGATAATCCATTTGACTTGCTTTTAAAATTTTCTTCATCACCAAAAGTGTCTTCTTTTCCTTCTTCCGCAGCTTAGACGTTGACAATATAACTCCAAGGCCTAGACGGTGACAATATAACCCCGAAATCTTGAAGCAACTTTGATCCTCTCAAAAGAGTTCAAGGTAAGTTGTGTTGTCATAATAAATGACTAGGTCAGACTCCTGCGAACAACAAGGTAACCACGCAACATGTCTTGTTTTGTATCACGATGAAAGCACATGGGAGAACCACCATCCCTTCTTTGTACATGATAATTCAAACATTAGCACAACCTTCGTTGGCCAATTCCTCATGATTGTTTCATCTATATATATATTTTCAGGTAATTGTAGCCTTTCTTCTGTTTTCTGAGCCCCATTACCTTGATCATATCTTGGTTTTTTCCCTCGAAATTCATCAGAGAAAGGTTATAATTTTCGCGGCGAAAGGATTCGTTCCAAGCAGGTGATTCGTGGAGCAACAGGACCTTGGAGATATGAAGGAAAAGCCACTAGGTGGCCGAACCCTAGGGGGCCGAAGCCTACATGGCCGAACCCTAGGGGGCCGAAGCCTACATGGCCGAACCCTATAGGCTAAAGGGAACAACCCTAGGCGGGCGAAGCCTACATGGCCAAACCCTAGGAGGTCGAAGCCTACATGGCCGAACCCTATAGGCTTTTTTCTTTCTTTCTTTCTTTTTTGTAAGGATGAAGGGAACAACCCCAAGGTGGCCGAAGCCTACATGGCCGAACCCTAGGGGGCCGAAGCCTACATGGCCGAACCCTATAAGTTATTTTTTTTCTAAAGGAGGAAGGGAACAACCAAGGAGGCCCCGTTTCTCAATGATTGGGGAAGGGCTCCCTTCCTTTGGTCTTTTCGACGTCTTTTGGAAGCAAGTCCAAACTTATGACCGTACAACTTTTCCTCCATCAGCGAAGTAAGGCTTGTTTCTATATCTAGCGGCTTGTAGAAGTTGGGATGACTTTCCCAATTCTGATCGCATTCTCCTTCACTTCTTGTCTTATTCATCTAACCACCTTCAGAAATGGCAACATTGGACCGGCGAGATACTGTGGAATGCTGATTATGTGGATATACTAAAAAGAAGGCTAACATTCTTCGCTACATCCAGCTATGCAGGGACATTCGTATCCAACAGGACCATGGTGCTCTTCTACATGCATATTCATCACTTCTTGGGGGGAATGCACCTCTACTCTGGAGGATGTCTATGTCATCTATCAATAAGCATTTGCCCCCTGCGCGTGAGTCACGCCTTTGGTGAGATGATCGCGCAAAATATTTTTAAGTGTTGAAGTCTTGATTCCAGTTTCTAAACACTTCGCGGGGCTTGATATTTTTTGCAAGCCTCGAAAATGAAAGTCCTAGGAGAGGGAACCTCTAGGGCGAGCTCTAGAGGAGCTCTCCCGGGATATCTTGGAAAATCTTCGATCTAATCTTTCCCCACATGATGTAATCCTTCGAGTCTTGATGCTAAGAATTCTTTGTCTGATGTAAGCTCGGATGGCCTGCTGTGGGTGATGCAACACTCTCTTCACGCCTTTCTACAACTTCTTCACATGACAGTTTTGAGAGTACCGATGAGACTCTTGCTTCTTTGAGAAGGAATCCTTCTGAGACTATTGCTGATGTTCATCCTCCCAAGGAGGATTCCGCCAAGTTGGTGATTGCTCGGGAGGGTATTGTGGATAACACTTTGGGTGTGTTGAATGACCAAGCTTTTGGGAAATTGATTTAGTTGCCCAAGACCTTGAAGGCTTGATAGCCTCAAATACGAAGGCTCGGGGCTCCACCATTGTCGACTTGGAGGCTTTAGCTATTCCCCTCTCTTTAGTTCGACAGGTCATGGCCTTTCGTAGTTTTTTCCATTTCCTGTATCAAAAAATTTATGTACATGTATTCATTCATCAAATTGTAGTTTCTTTAACCTTGTTGATTGCTTTTAATTTGAATGATTCCTTAAAACTCAATACTTATCATTGAATCTCAAGTTATTCAAATTAATACTCCAAGACAACAATAAGTATTATAAACAAGTAAACATGAATTTTATTTAAAAAAACATGTATATATATTTCCTACAAACCACTACTTGAATTTATACTTACTTTTTTTTTTAAAGAAATCAGGAAAACATTCAAGTATAAGTAAAAGTTTGTCAATTCATTGATAATCAGATTGCTTTTAACGAAAAGCATAACGTTTCATATAATAAATCTTGCTTTTATCGAAGAAAGCGTAACGTTCGCCACTTTTAGAGATAAAGTGAAACTTTCTTGCTTTTGTCGAATGAAGCATAACGTTCGCCACTTTTAAAGATAAAATGTAACTTTTGGGGTTGAGGGCTTATACTCAGGTGCCTCAATCACTTTTGAAGTTGAAAATGTAACTTTCGAGGGCTGTTAGTCAGGTACCTCGATTACTTTTGAAGGTGAAAGTATAACTTACGAGGACTTATAGTCAGGTGCCTCATTCACTTTTGATGATAAAGTGTAACACTCGGGTGCCTCATCACTTGGGTCGTCCAATTTCTTGGCAAGTGCGGTCTACGAGGACTTGAAATCGGGTGCCTCATCACTTGGGTCGTCCAATTTCTTGGCAAGTGCAGTCTATGAGGACTTGACCACCATTTAGAGTGGACCACCATCTTGGGTGATTTTTTTTAATTCGTCAATTCTTGTGCCTCCTCCCTTGGTCATCCAATTACTTGGCAAGGGATACTCCTGAGGACTTAAACCACCATTTTGGTGGACCACCATCTTGGGTGAATTTTTAATTCATCTGTAGTTCGGAGTTCTTTCGATGGTTGATCTTGGGTGGATTTTTAATTCATCTGTAGTTTGGAGTTCTTTCGATGTTAGAACCAGTATTTGGGTTATTGACTTACGGGACTGCACCATGGGTGATAATGTTGCACATTTCTTCTCCTAGTTCAATCTCCCCGGCCGCCAGCTTCTCATGGTATATCCTCTACAGACTGTAACAGTCCATAGTGGAATGCCCTGTGTATTGGTGGTATACATAAAAGTCTGGTCTTCTTTTCATCTCTTCCGTCACAACCAACCGGAGCCTTGGAGGTTTCACCACTCCGTGCTCGACCCATTGTTCGTACAGGCTCTTGAATGCCTTCTCGCTGCATGTGATAGCCTTCGGAACTGGCATTCTGGTATACTTGTCCTCATGCTTTTCTCTGGTTCGCTCAAATTTCTCATTCTTCTCCCTCTTGCCCTCTTGTGCTTTTGACTGAGAATCCGCCAAAGGCACGATTGTTGTCCTCTTGCTCTTCCATGTAACTATCGCATGGATGGTGGAAAATGTCATGATTTCTCCCAAGTCTTGTGCAAAAGATGAGAGGGTCGCAAATGAATCACAAGTCTTGGTAATGAAGTGGGGCTTGAAGGCGTCTAAAGCACCATTGTTGCATATGTTAACTGGCTTTGCACACTTCTGTGCTTGGGCCCTGAACCTATCCACGTAATCTGACAGCTCCTTGTTTGGCTTCTGCTTGAATCGCATGAGCTCTACGATGGTTACCTGTTTCTGTACATAGAAAAATTTCTTAAAAAATTGTAATTTTAAATCATCCCAATCATGGACTGATCCCTTCTCCAAGTTGTAGTATTAACTGAAGGCATTATCCGTCAAAGTCTTGTTGAATTCCCTTATCAACAAATTGTGATTGTGATTGTTCATTTCATCATATCCTAACCATGGAGACATCGACTCCACGAACCTGGCAATGTGTTCCCTGACATTTCTTTTCTCTCCATTGTATTTTGGAAATTGCGGGGGATGCTCGATATACCCTGTCTGGTAAGGTTGTCTTCGAATATGTGCCGGGTAGGGTGGAGTAAAGTCTAACTCTGAAGGTCGGAATGTCTGTCTGTGAAGTTGATTGATCACATCGATCATATCATCCTTTGTCACATATTAGCTCGTGGTATGGACTCTCTGTGGTGTTGTGATGTATGGCTGCATTGGTCGTATATATGTACAGAAATTGGTTGTTGTACACTGGCATCATGTAAATTCTGTATCAGTTGTGCTTGTGGGTTGGTTCGTTGGACGAGGCTTGGGATGGTTGGTATCTCCACTTATGAAAATGTGGGGATAGAGGGCGGAATGATGTTTGTCTGAGCCAGTCCAGTCTGGGTTGTGGCACGTCACCGTTGTTCTGAGGTTCCAAGTGGATGATTGGAACGGACTGATTCTCCGTCAATGGGGTGCAGTCTGATTCTCCTTATTGTTGTTATCGTCGTTGTTGTCCTCCACTCCTACTTGTTTTCCCTGTGAATTGTTTGGGAACATGACCTTGAAAGCGGGGATCTGCATCAACTGCTAGTGGAAATTTCCCATTTCTTCTTGCTTCCTTTGCATTTCTAGCATCATAGCCATCATCATCCCTTGTTCTTCCCGTGTTTCTTTCAACGCCTTGAGCATCTCCAGTTGTATAACATTTACCTGCTCTCTGCTTGCATCCTCTCCTTGCTTTCCTGCATTTGTTTGTTGTTGATTGGCCATATGTGGTAATGTTGAACTCCCTTTCGAAGCGTCTTCAAAAAGTGGTTAGTCAAGATCCAGGTTTGCGTCTTGGAAAGCTTGAGTTGCTTGCCTTGGAACCGGATCCGGTGAGGTAATGCTATTTGTTGGTGAAGCAGCTCTTCTTTAGTTCTCCCATTTCGAGTTGTGGGCATACCCTTCACGAATTCTACACCTCCCCAGCAGAATCGCCAAAGAAATGTGGGCAAGGAAATCGTGCCTTGCCAGTTAGGGTTTCGTGTTGGCTGAGGAGGAGAGAAATCCACGAAGAGCACGGAATCGATTGGTTGATTGAAGAGGGGAGAACGACAGGTGAGCGATTACTCCAACGACGCGTGGCAGAACTCCTAGAATCTGGGAACTGTGTTAGGGTAGCAGAGATTCCAAACTTGAGTCCTTTGAGTTGAGAGGATGTCCAAACCCTTTTTAGTGCTTTTAGGTGGAATATCCAAAACTTAAGTCACCAAAATAGTCCTTTGATCTTCCAAGAGTTCAAGTCCCGAGTCTGAAGAGAGGTCCCCTTCCCAATGGAATGGAAGGGGTATTTATAGGGTTTTCTGAAAAGTGGTCATGTGTCAGGCACATGCTCTCAGGGAAATTCCAGAAATACCCTTTAATCATCAGAGTAATGCCCATATTGTCCGGTCCTTCTAGCCACCAATTCAATCCCTCAATCAATTCCCAAAACGAGCCGCTTCCATGAGTCTTCTGCCTTGGGACACGTGGAGGCTTCTCTGGGGTCTAGATCATTTATTTCTGACTTTTCCGTATTCATTCAATTAGGTCTTGTGAACCTTAATTTTGCACTTAGGCCTACACAATAATAATAAATTCATTAAGTATCATTTTCCACACGTTGCTTACGGTCTACAAGTATATTCTTATCTTGTCTACAAATTAGCATTCACTCCAAGCAAGAATTACTAATCACAAGTTATCATATTCATATCTAAACTTATAATACATCGTCCAATTTCATATAAGTTATCACAATAATTGCTAGCTAGATAATCATTCATGAAACACAAAACATGATAAACGATTCAAATATAATCAATAATAACCAACAACGAGAATAAATTAATTTAAACTAGACATTGAGTTCAATTACAATCTCAATAAAAAGCTAAGTCATAGCGTAGGAATAAAACATCATCAATAAACCAAGTAACAACTTAGATTACAAAAATAAAAAGAAGAGAAAAGAAAACAAAAACTGTGTCACGCAGCCTTGCTCTCAAATTTCGCCTTTAATCCTTGTGCTCCTTCTTGCTCCTTGAAAGCTGATGAGAAACCCTTGATTTGATTTGTGTTAGATCATATGTTAGTCTCCTCTCTAGGGTGTTAGTCTCTTCTATAGAGTGCTAGTCTCTCCAAATCATGTCTCTTTATTGGTATTTATAGATCTTTAAGTGAAAATCTATCAAGAGTAGGCATCTCAGTCCAATTCCAAGTCAAAAATCGTGCCAAAACTCGTCCAAACGCGTCCCAACTGAATCCCAGCGTGCCTCAAGTGCCGCGGCTCTCCATCCAGCGCTGTGGCTTCCTCTTCTGCCGGCCGCGACTCCCAACATTCTTTCTACAGAAACTCTGCTGTCGTGATGGAACTTGTCAGCTGTTTTTCTATTAGATAACGACCAAATGTCGACTTGGTCTCTTCTTGAGAGTTGTAGCCCTGGAAATGTAGATGAATTTAGGCTTGAATCACCTCATTTGGAGTCCGGAAGCTCAAGTTATGCCCAATTGAAGTGAACTGGTCCAAAAAAGAATCTAATCCAAGCAAGCACTTTGACACATTGTTCGGAGGTTCAAACGAACTCGAATTTTTGCAGACCACAACTTTCTGAAAAGCTTGAGAAGTCCTCTACAAACTTCAAGAAGACCACTCATTCTAATTTCTAAAACTCTTAACACCATCCAAATCTCAGTTGAAGCTCCGGAGGTCAAATCACCAAAAAACCGAAAATTGCATTATACTTCAATTTGACTCAAAATGCATCTATATAGCTCCAATTTAACTAGAATGCAACCAAATAGCTCCCAACTTCATTTCCTACCTAAACACATAAAAAGGAATAGAAAATACTCGAAAACTCACAAATCATCAAGTCAAAAGTACTCAATTTAGAGGTATAAAAAACCACTCATCAACACTCCATCAGCTTTCATTAACCTAAGACTAGTTTTTCAACATAAATGGCAAAGAACAAGTACAATGTCCTAATTGAGTTGAATAGTTCTTAAAATTAACTGGGGCAGTTCATGTGCTTCCGAGTTCTGTTTTTTTTATCCGTTTTGAGCTCTCATACATTCATTATTCTTTCCTGCTTAAGCTCCTTTCACTAGAAAATGTAAATCTTTTAAAAGGGATGATAAATCAGATGTGTTTCCCCCGTGTTGTCTGGTAGAATTAATCTGCTAGATTGTATTATTATCTAGTAGAAGCTAGTTATCTGTCATGTATATATTTTTAGTAGTTTTTGGAATTTCATCATTGATGCAAGACTGTTAACTGTCATGTCAGCCTGGTCTTCGCTCGATATGGGAGAAATATTATGAAGAGGCACATGCTGTAATATATGTAGTAGATGCTGCTTACCAATCACGCTTTGAAGATTCAAAATCTGCACTTGGTGAGTAATTTTGAAGTTGTTTAGCTTATTGATTGTACAGCTTTATCATGAAATCAGGATGACTATCTGTTATATCATCAGTAAATAGTCCTGCCCATTAAATTTAAAATTCATTGCAGAGAAGGTCCTTCGGCATGAGGATCTGCAAGGAGCCCCTCTTTTGATATTAGCAAACAAGCAGGTGTGTGTAAGCCAAGCTCTTGCACTTTTATCCAGCTACTAAGAGAGTCTGAATTCTTTTGTAATTCAAATGGCAATCAACACTTGATTTTGTATGTGTACCCTCTTTATAACAGGATCTTGCTGAAGCCTTATCGGGGGAAGAACTTGCACGGTATCTGGATCTCAAAAAATTGGATGAAAGGGCATATTCATTTGAAGCTGTTTCGGCATATAATGGGTGAGTAGATAGTGTGGTGCATATCACGTTCTTTATTAAGAAAATGTTTGAAACTGTATATCAATTTGGAATGAAATAGTGTTCATAATATAGGCATTTATTTTTTGATTCAATCTTAATATATGGACACATGTAGAAAGCATTAAAATGTTGTTCTGGTATTTTATTGCAGGTTGGGAATCAAAGAAAGTGTAGACTGGCTAGTTGAGGTTATGGAGAGAAGTAAAAGAACTGAAATGTTGAGAATTCGTGCAGGCCTGACAAACTCGGGGTCTGCTTAGAAGAGCTTATATTAATTTAGTTTTACTCTACCTGCTTTTGTAAGTAATTTAAAAGTTCAACCCGGATCTTACATGATTGATACTTTATCAGTGGATTACACATCTTTTATACCGGTGGTACTTTTTTAATTGCCACAACATGACAATCGAAAGGGCAATACTTGAATATTATATTTATATTTTGAGTTTGATGTAATATTATAAGAAAAAGAGGAGGGATGATCATACATAGAAAAACTGATGTGTTTATGGTTCATGCATAATGTGTAATGCTGCATTCATTCAAGAAAATATGTTGTGATGGTTGTTGGGAACTTGAATGGGTTGTTCGCTGTATGTAATGTCTGCCCTCTTGTCACGTTTCTAATCTATGAAATGTCTTAAATGATTCTTTATAATTTTGTTTCACAATTAACTCATTCAAAGGAAGATGGCAGGACATTTTAAGGTCACCTATAATTGTGGGAAACCAAACGGGTGACTATGATTCTCAGAAGTTTTATTCAGGGCATCAAAAACAGACTAGTAGACGGAGATAAAACTTATTTGAGGAGCTTATGCCGTACACCTACGTCTTTAAAGTCTTTGAAGTAAGCTGACCTATAATGCCTTTTGTTTAGGTATGATTTAATCCAGTTTAGATAATAATGAGGGATCTTTTGTAATCTCCGTAAAGTAAAGTTAGTTTCCAAGAACTTCATTGATCTGTTACTCTACACAGTATACCTACAATCATCCATCGGTGCAAAAATATTAAAAGGGGCAGCAAGCAAATTTTAACTTGACAAGATTCACGATGATAAAAGCTAAAGCACAGACAGAGATGAGATGATCTGGGCATCAAATCTTTGAAGAGAAATTAAAGATGTACAAGGTGAGCAATGAAGCCAACCAGAAACTAAGAATATACAGGGTCACTTAATGTTATTACAACAACAACAGAGATGTGATCAGCTGCAATGGAAACAAATCAAAGGCCGCAGGACCTTAAATTAATTTTCTACATGGCCTACTGAATTAGACAAATTTTTAATAGACTGTCGATTATGGGCGTTCCCCAGAACTTCTCCCTTCAACATGTAGGTGAAGACCAGTACCAGCTGAATTCTGGAAGCTTCTATTGCCGGTGTGAAGTAACTTGGATGCTACAGGAGCCTGTTGTTTATTTTCAACACCATCAAAATGCTGGGATAAATAATCAGTTTGGCTGAAGTTATCTACATTTGGTAGCATACCACCACTGACTCCTTGGCTGTCTGATGAGCTGACATGCTGCTGGAAAAAATTTTGAATGTCCAGATCCTCCCCCACAGGTATTGCACCAGTAAGAGTCTTCACTGCAAATTCAATGCATGGATCCGTCCATAACTCCCCAAAAGGTAAATCCAGAGATGACACGGGATTCTCATCAGCCTTGTTCTCATCCCCAACTGGGATTGCACCTGTTAGAGTTTTTATGGCAAATTCAATGCATGGGTCTGTCCATAAATCTGTCAAAGATAAGTTTAAAGGTGATCCAGGCTTCACACCGACCTCACTAGCAGGTTCCTCGACTCTAGCTTTCTCTTCAGAAATTGGTAAACTTTCTTCCTCTCCACTTAGCTTTTTAGAAATTTGTAGTGGTTCCTCCTCTCCAGCTTGCTCTTCAGAAATTGGTAAAGGTTCTTCCTCTCCAGCTTGCTTTTCAGAAACAGGTAAGCTGGCTAGAGGCAAGACAATCGATAATCCTGACTTCTCATTAGTCGTAGGCTCTAGCACTAGCTTTCCAGAATGCTCTTCTGGAGTAGCCAAGTCATGGAATTTATTGCTGGAATTGGTTTCTGCGTCATCTGACAGTCTAGTTGCAAGTCGGCGAGTTCGAATATTGGTTTTCAATTCTGGTGCTGGGTCTAATTCAATGCCAGCAAGGCGTTTTGAATCTCGACGAGGCATGTCAGGTGCTTTCCTGCCATTTGATTTGTTTGTTCTGCGCTGACTTCCGTTACTCCCCTGGCTTTCCACCCCATTTTCCAATATCTTCCCCGGACAAACCCCAACTACAGGGATAGAAACAGGTGTATGCAAGTTGGATTCTCCTTTCCCTTCTATTTGCTCCAAACTCTTGGTTTGTGGTTCGTTAATACTAGTTAACGCACCTTCGCAACCTGTCACATGCAATAAACTCAAATCAGAAGCAAGGGCTAAATGCAAACCAGCAGAGTGAGGATGGCAACCCAATCTATGCACCCACATTAACATTTGTTCTTCACTTCCTATGAAATATCCTATGTGAATAACATGAAAAATATTTCATACCAGTAGGACTGGTCTTATCATTTAAAAAAACAGATGAATCCTCGTGTATTTGGGTGATATTCTGATCTTTGGGAGGCATGGGGAAATAATGTTTTGAATGTAGGGTGGAGAAGGAAAGCACTCAAAGCAGTAGTTGGGCTCTACAGTAACCCAAAAAAAACACCAACCCAAAGGACATTATTCAATCATGGTATCCAGTAGGAGGACGACCCCAATAGACCTTAACTGGAAGATGTTACCCATACAACCACCCACTAAGGCAGGGCTAATATTATAACAATAAATTTATTCTAAACCTAGTTCCATATGAAGCTGAAAATTTGTTCTTACACAGATCAGAATCATGTTTGGTGAGGCCTATGTGATCATCTCTGCTGGTAAAACTAAGGATTTCTTCATCCTTCACTATTTCAGCCAACTTTGAGGACTGGTTCTTACTAATCTGTCCGTTTGTTCCATTGTCTGATAGTTCCTGTCCCTGTTCAAACAGTAGGGCACAAAAAATTGCAGTTGCTCAGATGAGAATAACACCAAAAATGAGTGCCATTAAAAAAAAAAATTCATGTTAAAAAATTAAGGAAAAGATTCATATTAAGCACATGCAACATGAAAAACAGAAATCCAAATAAACCAGCATTCGAGATCAATCATTAAGTCCAGATTCATCTAACCCTACTTTAACAATTCAACAACCCAACACCTGCATCAGACAAAACAATACCAAGACCTATACAATCTAAATTATGTGGAACAGGAATAAGAGGTACCACATATTTGAAGCAGGCCAGTAACTCCAAGGCCAAAGAAAAAAGGAACTGGTAGATAATAATCCACACAAATTTATATAAGCCGGAAAATGTTCAAAGGTTTATTCCTTGAACTTCAGGCACCACTAGTAAAGTGACTCACCCAGGCAAAGTCACATACCTCTTTGAAGGAATATCGATGATGTAGTGGCAATGCCAACCTATTTATACGGAATAAATAGTACTCCCTCCGTCGCACAAAAAATTCAACATATTATATAAAGACTATTTTATCTTCAAAAGGGCAACTCCTTAAAAAAAAGAATCATTTTGTACTTATTCCATTGTGGATAGAATTGGAAAGAACTTTTGACTACCTCTCTCCACTAATTTCATTTTCTTAATTTGTGTGAAAGAAGTACTTAAGACAGCTTTTATGGGACGGAGGGAGTATTAAAAGTTTCAAAGTTATTATGAACTCATAACACAAGTAAATACACAGGCTATTTTCACATGAGTACTCGTATCATTACTCTTCCCACATTTTGTCAAGTTTGATTGACAAATATTATTTCAAATGAGCTCTCTAGAGTACCAACTCAAATAAAATATATAATATAAAGTGATGAAAAACAGGATAAGTAAAAAAGAAGATAATGAGAAAACTAACAGATAATTTATCATCTCCAAGTTCCACAGTAATTGGTATTTTGTCCTTGGGCTTGTATGCATGCCTTCCCAGTTCTCCAGTTTTGAGATAGCGTTCAACGTCCTTCAGAGAACGGAAGATATGCCCACTGACAGGGTCAGTGTAATACTGTAGAAAATAGATATCAATCAAACTATACTAACATATAATACATAAAAGATACATGTTGTATTGTTACGACTGTAAGCAAGTCCCAAGACGACCATTCTATCGAAATCTAAATGTTTCTCTACAAGCACATAAATATAAAAAAGTTGACCAGAGTGTATCTAAAGAATCAGTACCGAGTCTTTTCTGATGCTACGGCCCTTCTTTGTTACTCTCACTTCCTTAATCCACCCAGGAGGTAGCCCTACGAACTAAATTCTCGAAGAAATTAAAAAAAAATAATCACAGAGCAATATAATATCAACAACTTTTTTTATAACTCATTTTATCGATAATGCTACAACTAAGTTAATAAATATAGATATTTTTTTTTGATAAGTATGAGTAGAAAGGACATATTTACAAACATTTTTCCCAGCGCAATTGACATTTAACTTGTTTTTCTCTTGTGATTTAGGCTCGATGGAATTGTCATTCTTCTCTTGTGATTTAGGATTGTTGAGTTCTTCGTTGTTGAGATAGCGAAGCACCTCTGGCTTCGAATGGAATTTGAGTACATGTGATGGATCAACATAACACTGCATTGAGCACAAAGAATCAAGTTAAAAGTGTCAAGTTTCCATGCCTTGCATTTAATAAAAGGAAAGGAAGAAGATAAATTCACAATTTTCAGCCTCATACTTCCACAGTTGTCAAAACATTTACTAAAAATATGACTATTTTCATCTGAGAAAGGTTTATATACATTCTTTTTCTTTTTACAAAGTTATAAGTAAAAACAGCACTAAAAGCACCAGGAAAATGGGAGCACAGCCCATATACTTCTCAATAAAGAAAGATATGGACATCTTCTAGATTTTTGGCAGTGAATCAGCTATCCATTTTTTTGCAACAGCAACATAAGTTTACAGAATGCTTATCCAATATAATGTGTAGTATCCGCAAAAAGATGGAGAGATGGTGCGGAGCAATAAGGTTAAGAAGATGAATACGTTAGCGTTCCATTCATCTAATCATATGCTGCGCGATTTGAATGTCAACAACATAAACCCTGCAAAAATAGGTTTGCTTATTTACCTAAGTTGCAATGATATTGCAGTTTCCTACAAAAAAGGTCCTTTTTCTAAGATCTATCCTTTTATTTTATTTTTATTTTTTTGATATAAAAAATATACACTGTAACAATACAAGTTGAAAGCTATAAAAGGGCCTATGGTGCAAGACAAGTTCAGTTTTTTAGATAACTATACTCTTACCCAGTATGTAGTAATGCAGAGTGACCTAATAATAATCCCCTTTCACAACAAAGCTGTAGCCCCATTCTTTGGGTTTAAAAATTTAGCATACGACATAGAATATTACTAAACTTAAATCCAATGATCTGATTATATGTAAGAAGAATATGAGGTCCATTGAGTTGAATTAGAGTATGATTCGAGTAGTACCCATAAATCATAATGGTTAGAAAGCTAAAGTAATAAGACCTAGGTAGCAACATAATGAGGGAAAATATTGAGAGTAGAGAGCGATAAAGATGTGTATTTGATTTGATGAAGAGAAAGAAAAAAGTGAGGAAGGGATGTGATTACCTTGTATTTTCTACCATTTCTGTAGAGTTTGACTTCCGTGGTCCAACCAAGCGGAAGCCAGGAGTTATCCTCCGCCATCCACCGGAATCTGAGATAGGTCCTCCGGGAATATTTGAAAAAAGAGGTGAGCTCAACCTAATCGAAGCATGTCCCTGATCTCTCGCTCGCTCGCTCTAGACAGTGAAAGGGGAGGGGAAAGGAGTAAAATGTAAAAAATGAAGAAATTTGGAAGTGGAAGAGGGCAAGCGGAGAAAACACCCACGTGTTGGCCAAACTTTCTGGTGTTAGCAAATCGAGAGACACCCTCCCCTCCCAAGCGTGGCACGCACATACACACATACACATACATACATAGTGAATGGAACTGAATCTGAATAGCTAAATCGATCGGTGCGTTTATTTTAATCTGAATGACTTAAGATGGACGAGCTGAATGATTAAGTCAGATTTTTTTAAACATGGCTAAATGAGCAGCTGAAGGAAGTAAATAAAATTAAAAAATTAAAAAATAAAAAAATATTAACTATTATATTAAGTAATATTAAATAAATTTATAATAATTTTGAATTTTTTCAAAGGGGTATAATAATAAAGTTTTGTCATTTAAATGTTTCAGACATATCAATTATCAATAATTTTTTTCATTCGAATTCAGATTCAGATTCAACTCATTCAGATTCAGATTCAGATTCATTCAATTTTTATCAAACACCCCCTTTGTCTCATTTTCCTTTTGATTCTGTAGTTGACCAAACGAGAACCAAAACGCCAACTAATTCAATTAATAATAAGTCTACTATCACATATAATCGTTTATATACATATTTTGATGATTATATAAGTCATCAAAATATGTATGTGAATATATATGATAATAGACTTATTCTTCAATTAAATTAAATTGATACACCATACACACATACATACATATCCAGGACATACATCTTTATCGTACTATCTCCGTCCCATAATAAGTGATTTTTTAATTTAAATCACACATATCAATACACAAGTTAAAATGACAAAAATACCTTTAATATACTTTCTTTGGAGTTAAAGAGTTAATGAGTGTCATTAAAGGTAGTGAGTAATGGAGGAAACGAAGAGTCAAGAATAATGGAAGACATATGGGAAAATATTATAAAATTTATATTGGAGTTTTAACACATCACTTATTTTGAAAAAAAATATTAAACCTAAAAAATCACTTATTGTAGAACGTAAATAGTACTTAATTTTCTTGATTGACGAGACACCACCACCACCACCACCACCTAATGGGCAATGCCTAATAGTTTAGGAGAGGAGATATATCAGTTTATTTAATAGTCAAAATAGACCCACACAAAAGGGGTGTTGGGTTGGTTGGTTATATGCCATGGATGGATAAGCTCCTTTGAAAGAAAGTGTTTTACCTAACTCATATTTCATCATCATTTTTCAACAAAAGCTGGTTGCTGTTTTTTAGTAATTGCCAGTCAACCTAACTATTCCTCTCGTCTTTTTTTAATTCACGTAAATTAAGGTTTACACATTGTGTAACTTTGAACCACATATTTCTTTTATTTAGTTATTTTTTAGGATGAAGTGAAACAACTCGGGTCAAATCTCGAGTCCAGAACAAATTTTGGGTCAAATCTCAAGTCCGAATCGAATTAAATCCATCTAAATAACTCCGGACCTTCATCTCTCCATTGTGGGATAATATCACCAGCCTTCGTGTCCCCACCTCCGGCAACCCGATCGGATGACTCGACCCGAGCTTTCGAGAACCTGACTTTGATACCATATGAAACAACCCGGGTCAAATCCCGAGTCCGGAACAAATCTTGGGTCAAATCCCAAATCCGAATCGAATCAATCTAAATAAGGCCTCAAACCACTGGCCCAATAGTATCTTCTTTGGTCATCTAGCCCACCAAAGGCTCCCAAAAGGTCATGACTTGAAGGTACTATTGGTAGTAACCTTATTTCCTTATATGCAGACAAATTTTTCCCCTATCTTTCGATGTGGGACTGGGGTGTTACATGAAGTATATAAATTAAGTCGCATTAATCTATAATATGCTATTTCTCATATTGTATAATCTAATTATGATAATCGAGTTCACTTTATTTTTGTTATATATATATATGAAAAAAATCAAGGTGCACAACTCTTTAAGCTCCAAATGTACACAGAAAGTCAAGTCAATATACGTGAGATCGTAAAAAGTAAGTAAATTCTTAGATCATAGAATGACTTATCTATAAGATCGTAAGTAAATTGTACGTACATCACAATTGTGCAATTCTATTAACGCGCGCATATATATATATATATATATATATATATATATATATATATATATATATATATATATATATATATATATATGAAATCCTTCCATAGCAGCCGGTTACCATGAGAACTGTGCAACAACCCCTTTTTGGACCGTTGATAAATTGAATTGAAGGCTGAGATTAGATTTAATATTTGATAAGCCGACACAGGTTCAAACCAACTATTCAACCATTCGCTATTAAACATATTCGAACTCGCGACCTCAAACACCAATCCTTTGTTATATGATCACCCGAGCACCACGGACATAGCTGCTAATTTCAACCAAGGATATATATTTATAGTAAAACTTCACCATCCCCCAAAATCTATATATTATTATTATATTACGATTTATTTTTATATAAATCTATATTATTAATTGGGTTTGTTAAAATAGAAATAAGTTAATTTTTATATGTATTATCATCCCCTTTAATATTTTTTTCTTATTTTTGTAATAATATTAATAAAAGGATTATTAATATATAAAAAATAAATATCATTATTCAATAAAATATAAAGTGATCATTATAAATCTTGCATTATTTGTATTAATAATTTTATTATTAAACAATGATTATTAGTAATGATTTTATATATTAAGTGATTTTATACATTAAGCAATAATTTTATTATTAATAAAATTAGTTCAATTAGTCTAATAATTAATGATGATAATTTTTCAAGACATTTCAGGAAATTAATTTACTTATCGAATTTATAAAAGTAGTGAAGTATTATTATAATAATAATGTGATTATCAATATTAGAAGTAAGATTATACCAGTACTAGTACTGCATAACATTAAGAGGAATAATACATATTACATGTTCATTTTCATAAAATAAAAAAATATATAGCAAGATTAATACAACCGACGCCTATTTTTTTGGCTCAGGAATCCCTAGCACTCGATAGTGATTTCGCTTATCGTGGTCTGTTTCAAAATCACAAATTTCACATTTTCGATGAGGCTTAGAAGGAATGATTTTCTCGAGTGCACTCTTGAATCTAGATTGTTTTTTGCGGCCCTTTGTTTGAGAAATAATAAGCGGTAAAAACTCTTCTTTTGCTTCCACCTCTGCATCTTCATCGTTATTATCGTATCCCATATCATGATTTGGATCTCTAACTGTGCAATCAATGTCGTCATCTGCCAGTTCAGTAATATTCTCATCCGGATCATACTAGTCAACCAACTCTTTTCCTCGTGCATTCAGTTTAAGAACAGTTTTGTAACCTCGGACTAAGCAAGCCGCTTTGTTCGCTAACTCCTGGTAATCACTCATCAAATAATTATAGCGCATTGCTTGATTTTGTTCGAAGTCAGCAGATGTGGAGTTAAAGAGTAAGTCTTCACCATTGCTTTTGTTCGCGTCTCTTGTCCATCGATGAAGGATCATATCGCTCGGTAGTTGTGAAATACTCTTTGCTATGAAATATCTCAAGATGTGCCTGCATAATTCACCAGAGTGAGAAAACATTTGGTAGTTACATGTTACCGATCCCAGTTGACGATTGTTGACAACTTCTTTATATCTTCCACCATTTTCAGTTGCATCTGCATTATACACTGCATAAACCTTAGTATCAGTGACACACAACTCACTAAGTTTATGAACATTGTATTTCATGGAATCGACGAATTGACGTTGGAAACGTCTAAACATCTCTTTTGTGTACACTTGTGCAGCATGAACTTCTAAAGATGAGCCGAGTACTATAATCCTTTTACGATGTTTTGTTATGTAGTCGGCCTTCCTCTCTCTGATAAACTGTCTTTCTACAGCCTTTTGACTCTGCAGTACAAAACATAGCATACATATTGATGCATTAACATACTCATCAAAAAAGACATTCATGCTCTCGCTTCTTCTAGTGGTAGTCATTCCCGCGGCAAAATATCTCTTTGTATATGTTGGAATCCATTTCTGTCGTACATCATACAAACTTCCAAGCCATTCATTGGTATACAATTCATAGGAACTTATTAGAATATGCCAACGCTCTTCAAATTCCTCGATGGACAAAGAGTTATACACACAGTTGTTAAAATCATTTTTGAACGATGGGTGCTCAGAATAAACATGATGAACTTTTTCAGGAAATTTATTGCTAATATGCCAAAAACACAATAAATGATAACTAGAAGGAAGTACCATACCAATAACATTACTCATGGCTTTGTCTTGATCAGTGATGATGGTTGTAGGTGCCTTGTAGTCCATGGCTTCAAACCATATCTATAATACCCAAACGAAAGTGTCCTCTGTCTCGTCTCGTAACAATGCAAATCCAAATAATATAGACTGATAATGGTGGTTGACCCCAAATGATTGACAGCAGCTTGTGCATCATTTTCATCTGCAGAATCACGCCTTAAATCTCGCATCATATTCTCAACATTGGCAGTAAAGAAAGGAACATTTTGCAACCCACCTCCCATTGTGCTCAAAACATTCATCATCTTACTAGTACCAATACCGGACTTAAATTTTTTGCAACAGGAGTAATATTTCTGTGTGTCTATATCAAATCTACTTTGGTGGGGGTCACTAAGTGATGATTGTGCTCTAATTCAACAATAGAAATACTTCAATTGTTTTCTTTCTTATTGTGGACAACATATATTCTAGCTTTGCATATTTTTCGTCCTATTAAGTCTCTCTGTCTAGTTATTTTATTACTACTATCTTCATCATCAGGTAAACTCTTGCCAACAATTGGTGTACCGACTTTCTTACATATATACATCTTAGATCTGATATCATTCGTATTAACATGTTTATGAATAGTTGCAATTCTAATCTCAAATCCATTTTTACGAGCATATGATCTATAAAAATTTTCAACCTCTTCCAACGTACAAAATAATTAACCAACTTACGGAACAATATCAGATTTATTACTTTCAACTTCACTGACAAATTCAGATGTATTATATGACATTTTAAAAAACTTACTTGTGAATAATAGTGATGAATTTTGCTCGATTAGAACTTCAACTTGATTTTCTGAAGTGAAAGTGGGCAACCAGATGAAACAAATTATGAGTAAAAATGAAAAGAGAAATTAATATCCGAGAACAAATTATATGGAAGGATAAGAAGATAACTTGAGAAAATAGCAGCTTCCTAGACAATATTTAAAGGGTAAAAAGACCGGTCGGTACAACTTGTAGCGGTTAATGCTCAAGAAGTCAAATTATCGTACTTTTCTCATATAATCAATGTCAGCTTTTTTCTATTCCCATAATGCTTTATTATTATGTTTAACTACTTATTCACCAGACAGTCTTTATAATAATAATAATAATAATAATAATAATAATGGTAATAAAATAATAAAAAGTACATAAGCCGCTACAATATGTAACGACTTTATACTCAATTCGTAATAATAATAGAATAATAATAATAATCGAATAATTATAATAATAGAAAATGAAATGTTTTAAGATATATCCAAATCAAAGGTAAAATATGACAGCTAGGCCCGTGGTGCTCAGGTGGTCATATGACGAGGGTTTGGAGCTTGAGGTCGCGAGTACGAGTCTGTTTAGCAGCGAAAAAATGGATTTATTCCAAGCCGGTATAGCTTGTACTGGCCGGGCGTTTTTATTAATAATATATTTTAATTTTTTATTGTAAGCCGGTATAGTTTGTACCGGCCGAACATTTTTATTAATAATATATTTTAATTTTTTAATGTAAGCTGGTATAGCCTGTACCGGCCGAGCACTTATTTTAATAATTTCTATTTCCAGCCGATGAAGCCTGTACCGGGCGAGCAAAGGGACAAAGTTTTTTCTGCCACATCGCCTCGGGAAAGGCACCGAATATTTTTTTGACTACTTTTTTGCCACATCGCCTCGGGAAAGAACACCTGCAAGCTTGGTAAACTAAAAAGCTGAGACCCACAACAGTATTAGTGTTTGAATTTGGTCCTAAATTAATTCTATGTAATGGCTTGCATGAGCTTATTTAACCATTTATTGAGAACACACGTTGTTCAAATTAAAGTTCAGTATATAGCTAGATAAAATAAAAATAATAGAGAGTAGAGAGAGAGTATTTCGGAAGAGATGAGCAAAAAACTTCAACAAGTTGAAGCGGCTGGATTCCATTTATTATATTCTGAAGACACCGAATGTTTTGTAAGATATTGTTATTGGTACTCCATTTCATATTATTATTTGCAGCATGTAAGATATTGTTATAGCTGTTGTTGTTATTTGTTTTGTTTGTAATAATTTTTATTTATTGTTATTTGTTCAGTTTTTAATAGTTTCTGCACTTATTTTATTATTTTCGTATAATAATAAAATAATAGTTTTTATTATATATAAATGAAAAAAACTTATTCCAGTGTACTCAATTGTTCCATTATTTTTATTTTATTATTATTTTTCATTTATTGTTTTTATTGTCATTAATACACTTATACACAATTTCAGTGGATTACATGCATGTTATTGTTTTTGTTGTCATTAATGCATGTTATTGTGTATTTTTATTACTGTCATTAATGTATTTGTTTAATACTAATATGTGAATTGATGTTGTATTTTTAGGTAAAAGATGGACAGCTGGGAATATGGGCCAATTGATCCAAGTGTTCTTCATGATGAACAAGATCATGTATCAGATGACATATATCATGGGAAAGATAGGGGAAAACTAGGCTCCAGTCAATATACTGATCAAAAATATAATCAGTGGAATTTGACAAAAGAACAAAAAATCTTTTTAGATAAATGTGGATTTGGAGTATTTAGTTTTCGAGGTGTTGTACACCAAACTGACATTGGTCTAATATCTGCCCTAGTCGAGAGATGGCGCCCGGAGACTAATACTTTTCATTTAAATTGTGGAGAAATAACTATCACGTTAGAGGATGTTCACTTTATTTTTGGGTTACCGGTGGTGGGAAAGCCCTTAACGGGTCCCCTTGCTGTCACCAATTTGAATTATTTTAGGGATTGTTTTGGAGATAAATTAGCCGGTGAATATTTTAATAGTCCCATAATTTTTGCACCAACAACCGAATTCTCTCAATTCAATGAAGGGTTTGGGAAACAAACTAATTATGTTGTACAAGAGAGCTACATACCTACCACACAAGCATGGCAGGAGAGCTCCATTCCCACCTCCCAAGCCCACGAGGAGTGTTACATTCTGACCTCTCTTGCCAATGAGGAGTGTTACGTCCCGACCTTCTAAGCCTATGAGGAGGGTTACATTCCAACCTCCTCTGATTTTGCGGGACTTTCTAACGTCACAAGAGATTGTTCACTTAAGGTATATATAATGAAGGTTTTAATTAAAGCAGGCTTTGCATTATTTATATTCATATTTTTAAATAAAAATGGCATGGACAATAATAATAATGTATATTTGGGTCTCAATCAGGTACAAGATGCGATAGATCACATCTCTTATGGACCAAAAGGGTCCATTACCAAAAAACTGAAAGATTGGAAGGAGACATTTATCAATAAACATATGT
Source organism: Panax japonicus (assembly GCA_020205505.1). Lineage (NCBI taxonomy): Eukaryota > Viridiplantae > Streptophyta > Magnoliopsida > Apiales > Araliaceae > Panax > Panax japonicus. Next base: position 4,373,935 of record CM035093.1, on the reverse strand, counting down.
TTGGAAACGTGGTGGCCTCGAAAGAGAATTTATATCCTTTGTCACATCCACGCGGGTTATATATTTTAGACCACAATGCATTGCATTCCTTAGGACCTGGTGGATGGATTTTTGAGCATGTCTTCGATGCTTATATGTTGTTGCTACGAGACAGGGAGGAATACTACAGGTCGCAAGGAATACAAAGGTGGGCCAAATTTGGTTTCATAAATTCAGTCTTCATGCATATTGGGCAGAGCTATGTGCCCATAACTGGAGAGATTTATGCATGGAGTTTTTGTCATCCGTATGGGAACCAAGATGTTGGCCCATGTAAGACCCCGAATTTTATGAAATAAAAGTATTCAATTTTTCTTATAATTATAATTCAGTAAATGGTTAAATTGATAAAAGGTTAAAGTTAAGGGTGATATATGAATTTTTTTTTTCAAAATAAGCAAGTGGTTATAAAATACTCATTTTTGTCGGGGAATATTCGTTTGGTCGTGAAATATTGTTTCTGTCGGGGAATATTCATACGACGGCGCAGCCTTTTGTGGGCCCCATAACAGAATAACTGTCGGATGAAGAAAATGACAAATTAAAGTTTTTATAAATAACGGCGTAATTGTTACCGTTAACACTGTTGGAATACCCGGTGGGTAAAGTAAAATAATACGCGTTGTTGCACAGTAGCACACGGTATTGAACAATATTTTTGAATTATTGATTCTTACATAAGAAAGCACTACTCAGTAATGGTTACAGTAATTACTGTTCAGTATTTTATTTTATAATTTCTGCGTTGATATTTTATGTTGTTATTGTTTCAATAATTGTCATTACACAGTATTTTTATTATTGAAGCAATAATTCATATTATCTGAATAATATTATTAGATAACATTATTGGCAATGCCTAGAAAGTTCTGTCTAAGGAGAGGTTTGGTCACCTAATTGCGCGCCAGTAAGGAGAAATTCTTATTGGAAAGCCCCCTCTTTCCTGGGAACTGTCTGGTTGTCAATATTGTGATTCTGTAATATTATTTGTGGATAATTAATTATTGATTCATATGATGAGGAAAATATTGATTTTATGTGGATATAGATGAAAAAAAATTTTAATGTGACAATTGTTGAAAATTGAAATTTTATCTTTTTCTGATAAAATAATTTATTTAAATATATTATTATATTTTAATAATATAATAATAAAGATATTTTTACGATAAATGTGGGATATATGAGTATATGTGGAGGAGGAGTATTTTTGTTATCAAAAATATTTAAAGCATGTTTTATGTGTCGGTGGACCCCATTTCTTGACTGAAATTTGATTATAGCATGTAAAATCGCCCGTTTATGGATTTCGGTTAATTTTTGTTTAGAATTTGGAAAAACTTCCTTCAGCAAAGTTGTAGATAATGGAATTTCCAATGAAAAGTCGCGAGTTTTGAATTTTTCTGATAAAATAGCTATTTATTAGGAATTATTGAAGTTTCGGAGTTCCGAAATAAATGATTTTTGGAAGTTTTAATTATTTTATAAAATAAAAACGTTTTTTAGATGTGTGAGCCTCATTTTACATGTGTTAGGTTGCTGATTTCAGATTCTCAAAGGTTGGCGTAGACAAATTTTTATAAATATATTATTATATTAAATTTTCTACTTTGGTGTTCTAAGCATTTTCTTATAAATAGGGTGCTTAGGTTAGAATTGAAAATCACACCAGAAACAGAATTTTTCTCTCTCTATATTATCGAGTGTATTCTTGTGAGTATTTTGAGTATACTTTGAGTATTGTTGCTATACGGTGCAAGTTCAAGTCATAGCTTATATCCGGTGTTTCAACTAGAAGTACTGTCTTTCGAGGTAAGGGATGTTATTTTTTCTAAAATGATATTATTTCTTCAATATCATTATGCCAGAATGTTGGTTGGAATTTTTTTTTATCAAATTTGGAACTTTTTCAAATCAGGGTTACTATTCATGAGTTACTATTCACGAGTTACTATTCATGAGTTACTATTCACGAGTTACTATTCACGAAGCATGATGATGTTTTTTGTGAAATTTCTATCTTTTGGCGTCGGAGTTACTATTCATGTATACGGCACTATTCACGAATACGACATTATTCACCAAAAAATAAAATTTCTTCTTTTCGTCCAAAATATCTATTCTGGATACTAGCTTTGATTGTATCCATTTTTTATCATTCTTGAATTTTACCCCACTCTGGTTATTTATGAAGTATTTTTGAATGAGAATTGTTTAAAGTACGAATCCTTAATATTTGTTCTTTTGCTTCACTGGATTCGTTCTCTTTAAAATATTTTTCATCATCCTCAGTCCTAAACAATGATATAATTGAATATCTTTGGTCTGTAGTGCAAAAATGAATGATTTCTGATGAATATCTTTGGCCCGTAGTGCAAAGATGAACATGTGTTTAGATGAACATGACCAACTGATGAATATCTTTGGCCTGTAGTGCAAAGATGACTTGTTGATGAATATCTTTGGCCTGTAGTGCAAAGATGACTTGTTGATGAATATCTTTGGCCTGTAGTGCAAAGATGACTTGTTGATGTATATCTTTGGCCGTAGTGCAAAGATGAATTTATTAGTATGATTATGAACATGAACTGCGATTTAGTATAACCATAATCTTTGATGTTTCAGGTGATGGAAATTATTTTTGTCCTGGATGAGGAAAGGAATTTAGAACTACAATTATGATTATGAGTTATATACGTGATTGTGGACAGGAATTGTTGATTGATGTTACCCTAAAACATTGTTGGTGGACTTTTAACATGGAGAAGATAATAGATTTTATGGTCTATTTGACTCTTTTAATGGATTGCTCGTTTCGTTGCAAATATGGTTGAATTTTTTTTTATCATCTACCATATGTTCTAAATAATAATTTATTATTGATGAAGGCTATTGATAATTTAATTATCTTTAGTCATGATATTCTTTATTGAGCTAGTTGTGCTCACCCTTTTGCTTCACAATTTCTTTCAGGTAATAAAAGTGTAGCTGGGTCGAGCGGGGGATAACAAGGGAATAGAACGGTGGTCTATAGATGTTGAGGGTGAGGTGAATTTAACTTGGAAGGGTGTTTTGCCACTATCATACAAGATGTCTAATGACATACAACCTCGTGTCATCATAAGATAGAGTTGTGCTCATCCACTTGTTGAGTATATCTACCAGCACTACCTATATGATCTTGGAGTCTATTTGAAATATAACTCTCAATTAGAGACAGTGGAGATAATGATATGTCAAGAGAAAACTCACCATTGGGAAGAATATGATAGTAATCTTCTCGTTTTTCTTAGGGGCCTATTGGGTCAACCAATGATAATTCTGTGGCCATATGATATCTATCATAACCTAGAAGCATGGTCTCCCATGTACGAAGGTTTCCTTGAGTACTTTCCAAAGATTCTAATTTCTAAAACAGTTTTCGACTATACCTTTATATAAGGTGTCATTATGAGGTGTTGTCCACGGTTGAGACAAGAGTCATAGTTGATATATATTTGTATCCAAACTCACAGCATATGTGTTGTTGTATTTTGTACGACAATTGTTGTAATAAAGTTGTAGTTGTTTTCTGTACCATGTATTTGGCGACTCAGAATGGGTTGGATGGAATGGACCTATTTTGGGGGCGTTACAGCCCACCTTTACACGAATGCCAAAACATATTCATGCCGGTGTGTAGTACACATTAACGCCATTTTGTCTTGTTCCTAGTTGGAATTGAAGATTGGATGGTTAAGATAATTGACCCGTACTACAATGATACCAAACATATGACGTTACAGGAAATGTACGCAGAATTCGTTAAAGTTGCGATATGTGTAGTTTTAAAATATTTTACTTTTATAATGTCCTTTAATATTAAAAATTCATTAACCAACTACTTTGTACGTGCAGGTACATTTGATACCATTTTGTTTGCAAAATGGTAATCCGATGCGTGCGTGGCCCAGCGGTAATCCTACCGTGCAGACCGCAAAGATTCGACCGAAACAATACAACGACTTAGACTGTGGCATTTTTGTATGCAAGTATGTTGACTTATTCGTTAATGCTAATAGTGATATTTGCCGCGAGAAGTGGTCCTTGGAAGATGTCACGGTCTTTCGTTACTGCATCGCATGGGAGCTCTACAAGAAATCCGCAAGATTACTTCCGGCCTCTGAGATATAAAACTTGTCAAGCGTTATCTAATGTACATATTAATTAATAAGAATATCTATTTGGTTGAACTGTATGTATATTATTATTCAGTCTAGTTATTAATAATCACATTATTTATATTAATATTAAAAATATTGTTTCATATTATTTACTCATACTCAAATAATAATTAAAATAAATATATGTGTAATAATAAAATAAATTACTATAATCTAAATCCATTTAAATTTCACTCAACCAATTTAATAATAAAATTATTAATACAAATAATGCAAGATTTATAATGATCACTTTATATTTTATTAAAGAATGAAATTAACTTATTTCTATTTTAACAAACCCAATTAATAATATAGATTTATATAAAAATAAATCGTAATATAATAATAATATATAGATTTTGGGGGATGGTGAAGTTTTACTATAAATATATATCTTTGGTTGAAATTAGCAGTTAGACCTGTGGTGCTCGGGTGATCATATGACGAGGGATTGGTGCTTGAGGTTGCGAGTTCGAATTTGTTTAGCAATGAATACTTGGATACAATTTTTTTTTATTTCCCAGCCGTAACAGCTTGGTCCGGCCGGGATCAAAATATTTTTTTAATATTTCTTTATACAAGCCGGTACAAGCTCTTCCGGCCGTAAAAAAAAGAGTAAGCCGGTACAAGCTGTACCAGCCAAATTATTTTAATAATAAATATTCATTTCTTATAACTATACTGACAATATAATTTTACGTGGACCTCTCTTATTAAAATAGAAGCCCATACAAGTAAATAATTAGGCACAACAACCTGTGCCGGCTTATCAAATATTAAATCTAATCTCAGCCTTCAATTCAATTTATCAACGGTCCAAAAAGGGGTTGTTGCACAATTTTCATGGCAACCGATTGCTGTGGATGAAATCTCATATATATATATATATATATATATATATATATATATATATATATATATATATATATATATATATACGGAAAGCTTCAAGAGCATAATTCTTAAATAGCATAATGCCTTAAATAGCATAATTTTATCAAAACGACGTAGTTTTGGAGGGACGCGGTGACATTTTTGTAAATACGCGGTGGCATGGTATTTACAAAAATGCCACCGCGTCCCTCCAAAACTACGTCGTTTTGATAAAATTATGCTATTTAAGGCATTATGCTATTTAAGAATTATGCTCTTGAAACTTCCCGTATATATATATATATATATATATATATATATATATATATATATATATATATATATATATATATATATATATATATATAGAAAGGATCAAGAGTAGAACTCTTAAGTAGTAGAACTCCCTTAAATAATAGAATTGTATCAAAACGACGTAGTTTTGATAAGACGCGGTGACATTTTTGTAAATACCATGCCACCGCATATTTACAAAAATGTCACCGCGTCTTATCAAAACTACGTCGTTTTGATACAATTCTATTATTTAAGGGAGTTCTACTACTTAAGAGTTCTACTCTTGATCCTCTCCCTATATATATATATATATGTATATATATATATATATATATATAGAGAGAGAGGCCGGATCCTGTCCGGACTCCCGGATAGGTTTAAAATCCGGACTTTTTTTTTTTGCTTTTTTTTTTGAAACAACTAAAAAAAAATTATGGAATTGAATTTTTTCCATAATACAGTGTTTTGGGCGTGATTTGGATGCCTATAATACAGTCTGGACAGACTGTACATACATTGGTTGGTGTAGGTATTAAAAACACACCCAAAACACTGTATTATGGAAAAATTTCAGTTCCATAATTTTTTTTTTAGTTCTACAAAAAAAAAAAAAATTAGGTCCGGATTTTCTCCCGTCCGGAAGGTCCGGACCTGATCCTATTTATATATATATATATATATATATATATATATGGGATATGATCCATAGCAAGTATTTGCTATGGATGTAAATTGAGCAAATACCATCATATCCGTCCATTCCATAAATCAAGCGCCCAGATTAAAAAAGGAAAATACCAGTACGCTAGACGATCTATCGTGCGTGTTTAATTCTACACCCCGTACGCTAGTTCAACTAGCGTACACTTAAAAAAAATTCAATAATACTACTTTCCAATATGGGTTCGAAAAAACAGAGGCATACAACAAATGGAAAATTGAACTTTCATTACTGGATGTTTCATGCAGCACAGAAGATACCTGCAGATGACAAACAGTATCGTATCAAAACTACCATCAAAAGGTGTTCAAACTAGCAAAATAATTAACAAGTATAAACTTTTATATCCATAAAGGAAATACTTAACTGGGTAACAAAATCATATGCCATATATAAAAATTATTTAGATTTTTCTCTCTTCCATTTTGTCTCATACGGTTGCTTCATAACTCCCACCAACAGAGATAAACAAGGAGCAGAGTAATATTTTTTTTCACAGTATAACAATTCCATTGCAGAATCTCATCAATTTATTTTGCTTGACTTACAAAATCTGCTTGGCTGTGGTTCAATCGGCAATCCATCCACTTATAGCAGAAAAGTAATAACATTGAAAAGTAATGTGTAAATATCCATAAAAATGGAGTCTTTGTTGTGGAAATTGATAACTGAGTCTGAGATATTGCACCTTGTGAGCAGTACTTTAACAAGGCAAATTTTGAAAAGCACCCAGATGGCAAATGAATTACTAGTAATTAATTACCTGGGGTCCAAGTTCGGGATCGTGCAGCTGGTGGTAATGACGAGCAAGGGCAAGAATGGCATTGAGAGTGGCAGCGCCGGAGCCGATACGATGGCCATCGGGGTCGGGTACGGCGAGGGTAACGGTGGATCGGGCAATTCGGCCCATCCGCTTGGCCCGGCGGAGCTGCCAGTGGTAGAGCTCGGCTTGCTCGGGACTAGCAGCGGTGAGAACGATGGCGTCCCATGTGGGAACTCGAGAAGGGTGGCGCACGGATAACCTGAGGTGGAACCATGATTTGCGTAGAACTCCGGCCAAGTCTACTTGCTCACTCCCCCTCCATCTCTTTTCCATTTTTTAACAACTTTCAAGTGCAGAATTGAGGACCAAACAAACTAAAAATCTAATAATTCAGAAAGAAATGGAGTTCTTGAAATCGGTTAGTTGATTACTATTTGGCAGTGAGAAGTGGGACTACCGACACTGTAAAACCGGTAGCGTGCGGTGAACGAGTGGATTTCGCAGCTCGAAATCGCATAAGTGAGAGACGAAATCGCAGAAGGATGGGTTTGGATTTCGAAATCGCAGAATTGCGATCGTTTGGGGCAGTTTGGGAAGTTTATTCTTCTGTGCTGCATGAAACATCCAGTAATGAAAGTTCAATTTTCCATTTGTTGTATGCCTCTGTTTTTTCGAACCCATATTGGAAAGTAGTATTATTGAATTTTTTTTAAGTGTACGCTAGTTGAACTAGCGTACGGGGTGTAGAATTAAACACGCACGCTAGATCGTCTAGCGTACTGGTATTTTCTTTTTTTAATCTGGGCGCTTGATTTATGGAATGGACGGATATGATGGTATTTGCCCAATTTACATTCATAGCAAATACTTGCTATGGATCATATCCCTATATATATATATATATATATATATATATATAGTACATTATTGCTATTGGGTATGCAAACTATGAACTCAATACTTAAATATCGATGTATTGTTGGAGTGATGATGAGGAAATACGGTTGAGAATTAAGTAGATAGGTAGCCTTAAAATGTTGAAATGAATATGCTTCTAAGTCTATCTTTCCTGCTGCTCATCTATGTATGTATATCTATCTATCTGCCAACTCTGCTAATTCTATTTTATTAGCGGGACTGCGGTACGAGCGGCGGGCAATGTACCGGCAACTAGACATATCAACTCAAAATTATTATGAATGGGATATATAGAATTAACTCTCATTATTTCAAATAACTCTCATAAAAAAGTAGAAAAAGATTTCTCTGCGGGTATCTGGAGGAGGAGTTGTTACGTGTGTTTGAATTGGTTTTGGTTTTACAAGGGAATTAAACTGCCGATCCGATTAGAAAAGTCAGAGCCAAAAAACAACAATTATCTATAATATATATATATATATATATAGAGTCCGGATCAGGTCCGGACTCCCGGATTTTGTTAAAATCCGGACATTTTTTTTTTTTTTTTTGAAACAACTAAAAAAAAAAAAATTTATGGAATTGGAATTTTTATATTATACAGTGTTTTGGGCGTGATTTGGATGCCTATAACAAAACATGTCTGTACAGTCTGGGCAGACTGTACATACATTGGTTGGTGTAGGTATTAAAAACACACCCAAAACATTGTATTATGGAAAAATTTCAGTTCCATAATTTTTTTTTTTTAGTAGTTCTACAAAAAAAAAAGCAAAAAAAAAAAAAAAGGTCCGGATTTTTTCCCGTCCGGGAGGTCCGGACCTGATCCTGTTTATATATATATATAGAGAGAGAGAGAGAATGAATGAATGAAAGGTTGAGCAAACACATCTTATGAAAACTCAGAGGGTTGACTTGGGATTATATTTATTTGTCATCTTATAAATTTCAACTGCACAAAGAAAAAGACTAGTAGCCTTACAAGTCCATTATGCTGTCCCAATTAACGTTGTAATCATGGTATCAACTCTGAAATTTAACAGAATTGATCACCCTTTTTCTTAATTTGCTAAGATATGATCCAATAACTGGTTTTCCTGCAAAGAGATTTAACTATTAACAATTGGGGCTGTTTGTTTAGAATTTAATGGGTTTGAATGACTGAATCGGTAAGTGGCTGAATCATTAAGTGCGTTCGTTTTGAAAAAAAATCGTCTGAATAGCTGAATCGGTCAGATGCGTTGACTAAATGGTTAAGTCTGAATTTTTGGTCTGAATGGCTGAATGATTGGCTGAATGAAGTAAAAAAAATATATTAACTATTATATTATGTAATATTAAATAAATTTACAACAACTTTGAATTTTTTCAGAGGGGTAAAATATTAAAAATATGTCATTCAGATCTTTAAGATATGTCAGTTATCAAACAGTTTTTTTCATTCAGATTCAGCTCATTCAGATTCAGATTCAGATTCAGTTCATTCAATTTTTATCAAACACCCTCTTAGTCTTATCATCTAATTACTTCCATTAATTCAAAATTTGCTTCAATCATTCATCTCAAACTGGTCCACCCTCTATAGTACACCACCAGTCAGTCAGTCACCAGTAATCAATCCAAAATAGGAAGCTATAACTTATTTCAAATTAATAATAACACACTAGTTGCTAAATTATATATATATATATATATATATATGCCTTTCTTTTCCAGCATTGTGGTTGTTGACATTTCATTGTGTGTGGCCGGCCGCCGGCCCCCCATGCGCGTAAGAAGAGGAGAAGAAAATGAAAAAAATTTGGACACACTCCCAATATTGGTAACAGGGTCTCCTGCTGATGGTGGTTAGTGTTCTGTAAAATCTTTTTACCATCTTGCCGCATTAAAAGCATACGTGCTCTATTCTGGTTTTGACCACATTACATATACTCACTCCCCTGTTCCACAAACATAACCTCATTCACTATTTATTTAGTATTTTGTTTCAAAACCTGTTTACAATATTCACAAGTTCCATTCTACCACTACTACTAAACTAAATACTCACTATATCAGGGGTAAAAATGGACTAAACATGCATTTGCAAATTTTGTGTATTTTCCAAGTAACAGCTTTGAGATGACCAGAAACAAATTAACATGACATTGTTCAAAGAGTAACTAAACTTGGCTGATAGTATCAAAGAACAGCATTACTTAGACAATGAATGATAACAAGTTGTTTGATAGTATTCCGTCGTCTCTAGTTCTCCAAATACATAATTCTATCTATCCCACTGGAAAAGCCTACTTCTGGTCGTATTGATTTATGTTTTTCATGGATTACAACATGTAATTAATACTCCTATAATTTTATGAAGTTGATATAGGTTACAGCACAAATTAAGATGCAACTCCTTTAAAACCATATATATACATATATATCTACTCTACTCTACTCTACATGTATAATCTTACTTGTTTACATTACATATATTTGGTTCTACATATTCAGAAACTTTGCATTCCTTTTCACTGGACGAGGAATATAGGATTGTATTATGATTCCTATCAGTTGTGCAGGGGATTTGGTCCTCCCGGGACAACTTCATTTGAAACACTATACACTCGATCACCAACCTTGTCGTTGCTCGACTCTTCAAACCGAGATATGCTGCTGCTTAAACGACGCGATAATGAGAAAGTCGATACGCGTTGTGTTGCCTGATCATCTTCAAAGACGGTTGTGCTGATGAACCGACAATTTACCATATGTAAAGTTGTCAATACGGTAATGAAGATCAGTGCTCGAAGCGCAGAACTTTGAAGTCTCATAATTAATTTAAGATGTTGGGGAAAACAAGTTTTAAGGGTCAGGAAATTAAATACGAGTGTTTTAGATTGTTCGTTTGTTTGTGTGTGAATTGTGATGGTGGTTGGCTGGAACTTGGAGGAAGGCTATCTATTTATTTAAAAGGAATGAGGCAACTTTTAGTGAACTCAGTAGATAGTGCCAAAAGCAAGAATCAATCATCTAGCAATTAATTATATCAACCACTCATCACCTATTCATCTATCTTCCCATCAATTACATTTATAATCAATCAGTCAGAAAATTCAAAACACCCGAAATAGAAATATGTTGGCTCATAATTCCAACCACTGTGAAATTGGCCTGCCTGGCCAGAGAGTTCGTACTGCTTTGTGTGATTTGGTTGTGGCTTATCTGATGTGTTGGGGATAACAAGGTTAGTGGACGAGGGGATACACGATCAGTGTGGTAGGTAGCATGTCAAATAATCAAGTTTTAGTCTAAACTTGTAGGGCAGGGCAGGGCAGGGCAGGGCAGGAGTTGAAAACTACGACTGATCGATTTATCACACGGTAAGTATTCTAAGGTCGGCCTAAGCAGCTGCAGCAGAAAATTGCATTCTGATCAATGTGAAGCTGCACGTATGCACCAAAGAATTTAATTTAGACTAACTACTACTTATATTTGGGCCTTAAACCCAACCGAACAAGCAGCCTCCCCAAGTCACTTTATATTTCAGAAATAAAAATATATATTTAATTTTGAAACAAATAAAAAAATTATATCTTTAATTTTAAAATAATTCGAGTTACACGCTGCTAAGTTGGACTGATATGACCCTGTTGTACTCGGCTAACAAAATCATATAACTACCATAATGCTTATACTATCATCACATCTATAACAATTTAATTGTCCACCATCCTTCAAAGATCGAACATTACTAATGCCATATCATTTGACGCACATTTAACACTAAAATTTGAGACCTTCAACATTATTTACTTTATATTGTACACTTGCTGACTATAAAATAATGTTGTCCTTCAGCGTTTTCAATGGTGAAAAAACAACAAACCATTATTTATAGTCATCCTTAGAAAAGTTTCAAAGGCCATTTAAGAATTCTGACTACCTGTAATATTGATAATAACATAAACTCTATGATGGATTCATTATTTAATACAACAAACTGATTCAAGTTTTGTTTATGCCCTAGGCTAGAAAAATACAATAACATGTATGGAATAAGATAACGCGCGCACACACCCAAATATCACGCCTTCATACGGATCACCATCACAAAGTCGCTGCAACTTGTTTTGCCGCCTTCCAATTGCACTGCTAGGAACATCAACCGCATTACTCTTTGTCAGCTTCACCCCCAGCTGTGGTCTCTTTTGGTTCTATGGCAGCACTCTCTGATGGAGCATCTTCTACAGGCTTAGCATCGCGGTCAGTAGCTTCAGCAGTTTCACTGGTAGTTGAGTCATCGGTCACTGGTACTGTCTGCTTGATGGTTCCAACCTTGACATACTTGCTCATAAACTTGTATTCCCAATCCTGCAAGGCCTCCAGCTCGAATACACCAAGACCAGAGAGATCCCCATTGAGATCTTTGTCCTCAAATGACATCTTTGCTAGTGCTCTGCTAGCATCCTTTCCAGCAAATAGTGCATAAGGTCCACCAGGTCCATAAAACATCCTGCAAGAACAGTTTCAGGTACAAAAAAATGAAATGCATTAGGCAATTGTACTGCATTGATTCAAATATAGCAAATATAAAACTTCAAAACTAAGCAACATTAGCTTGAAGAATTATTAGTGGGTGCAGAACTTTCACAATAATTTATTTTACTTTCATGTTTGATCTACAAGCACTAGCATCACTTACCAAACGTTATCTTGAAAAATGGCAATGAAAAAAGTTATGTATAAGTACACTCCTAAAACTATCATCTGAAAGACTGAGAATAACTTGGACAACTACCTAATCAATTATGTTGAGGAATGTTAACAAACCAAACGTCCAAGACAAAGAGACAATAAAATTATGCAGAAAGTCAAAATTTAGAATACTCCTCCAAAAATTTAACTAAGCAAATCCATAAATTAACTTTAAAAATCATAAATCGTAAACTGAAAATTATGATAAGGAGAGGTCAGTAATAAATTAATTATTTTGAATTAAAAAACAAAAAGCAGAACTATAAATGACAAGCCACACTCCAACTAATCTAATTCCTTTGTTCTAACTATGTAAGTGAGGCCCTGAATCTAAACCACTCCTGAAAAGCATTTTTAAGACGCATCAGATTTATTAGGACTGATGCACATATATTACTTAAGCTTCACTTAGTTGATTTGAGATAATAAGAAATCAAAAACAGGTAGGGTTTTCATAACTATCTCCCCCAAGTGTTTAGAAAGATTATAGATTCAACCTACAACCCATGGATGACCCCACCCCCTCTCCTGCACTCCTCAATAAATATTTATGCCATCTTATATCTCGTGGAGTCAATAAAAAGTCCAACAACAAATTAAATCTATCAAAATCTAGTAGGTAAGTAATCAAAATTATGCATATATACTGAACACCCAAAAAAACCCAGAAAGATGAGCTTTTTCAGAAAATAAAGCATCTAAATAAGATATCTAAGGTTAATAAATCAGCAGGCTGATAAATTAATTTGCTGAAAAACCAAAACTCGCAGTCAATTGACAAAACGGGTCGATTTCAGAATTCACAAAAGTCAAAATGATACCAAATCAATCCAACTGGAAGCTAATACACCTGAATATACCTAAATACAGATAAAATATACCTGCTTTGTGATACATCATATATCTGACCCTTAATCGCCATGAGCAGCGGCTTCTTGGGATCAGCGCCATCATAAGCCTTCAATTCCTCTTCAGAGATCTCTCCGAGCTGAACAGGTGGTGGCAAAGGCTGCACGTCTTCTTCATAATCCCTAGAACTCTGATACTGTGGCTGAGTCGAAGACCCAAAAATCCCCGATACGACGTAATATAAGGCAATACCCAAAGCTAACACTGTAAAAAAGGTTGCCGGAGAAAGTCCGGTGTATATCGTTATAGATTCCTTCAAAGTCTCCCAAAGTTCCAGGGCCATGGCTGATCGGGATGAAGAAGGGAGAGGCAAAATCTGAGTCTGAGGGGAGATAGAGAGAGCAGAGGCGATAGAAACAAAGGGAGTGACTGCCTTTTTTTCTTTCTTTCTTTCTTGAGAATTATTCAACTTATTTATCTACTCAAAATTTCACGGTCTGGTCTTCCTTCGTACTTTTTTGACTCTATGTTTTTAACTGGAAATAATCTTTTTACAAATTAGATTTGCTGGATAAATTAATTACTACAAATTCCTGTTTTTTACTAGTACTTGCTCTCGCTAGTAGCAAACATTTGATAGTTTTTAATTCCATATTCTACCTATTTGATTTATATTATTGTCATTATTTTACTAGTAATGTTAGAGGAGCTAAATTTTAGGACACATGTTATTAATGATTTATGAGAAATTATTACATATCAACAAATTAAATTGAGTTAATAAAATAAAGTAAATACATGCATGTTAATTTTTTAATTTAGTGATATTTAGAATAACGCTACTATTACATAAAATCACTCACATACATATTAGTATGACCCACTTACTTTGCATATGGACTATACCAATATGCATGCGAATGTATGTGAACGATTTTTAGACTTATTGTTATATTTAAAACTGAGGGAGTATAATAAAGTTTTGGAGGTTTGTAATTACTCCTAATTAGATTCTTTATAACAATAACTATCAAATTTCCATTAATTTGTGAAATCTAATTTTTAGAGTTAAGAAAAATTTATTTGATTGTAATAACGTAATTTTTAGTATTATAAATATTATTAAATATAAAATTATTATTTTAATAATTAAAATAATTTTTATTACAATTTAAATTTTAACAATTAATTAAAATGAAACTCAAATGGAATTTTATTTGTAGAATGGATGAAATATCAAATTAAATTACTCCTACCGAATCAAAATTCAAAAATAGTAGTAGACTATAATCAAGATTTTCTAGAAAACAACGGGAACGAAGTGGGAATTAATAGTACTGCGACGTCGTTCAAAATCTATCCCTGATTCGGAAAAACATTGTGGGTGAAAAGCTCCGACCCTTGAACGAATCAGGTAATTAGGGCAGGGCAGGGCAGGGCAGGGCAGTGGGCAGTCTCTGAAACCAACGATCCGATTACAACACAACACTACTATTGTCGTCAATAACTTCTCTACTCTTCACTGTTAGTTGTTGAAGAGGAGGAGAGAGGAAAGAGTCAACCAGAGAAAAATGGGTGGAGATCACGGAGGACACCACACAGATGTGGCTCACGCCGGGGATTTCAGAACCAAAGTTTGGAGTATGCCTGGTGGACCCAATTGTCGCCCCAAGCACTGGAAGCGCAATACTGCCTTCGCCATGGCCGGAATCATTCTCACCTGTATCCCCATCGCCATGATTTCCGTCAAACTCGAGGTCAATTCTTTATTTATTTCATCAATTCTTTTAATTTCTCTTTGTTTGAATGTATATTAAGGGCTGGTTTACATTTCAATCCATTTTACTGGGGCATATTATTCTACCATAGTTGATGATTTTCCAGGATGTTGTAGTTGCTCAATGATATTGGATATCCATCTTGATGCTGGTTTCTTTGTTTGAATTATAAGTATGACACGATCTAATTAAATGGGAACTACTCAATTACAATTGAGATTCATATGTATCAAAGACTATTAATGACCAATTATGAATTTATATATTATAATGTTTTACTTAGTTTTATGATAGTACATTAGATTTAGGTATGTCACGTTTTGTTCAATGTGGTAAAATTATAAAAACATACCCCTTGCAAAAATGATGACCCACCCCTACAATACCACGGTACACGGTACATAGAGAACTCAAGGGGATATAAAATTACTGTAGAAGTGTTATAGAAATCTCTGATATACTACAAACAAAATTTCATTCAAAAGGAGCTTAACACAAGTTGATTATTATTGTAACACCCCAGTTCCCACATCGAAAGATAGGGGGAAAATTTGTCTGCATATAAGGAATTAAGTAACTACCAATAGTACCTTCAAGTCATGACCTTTTGGGAGCCTGTGGTGGGCTAAGATGACCAAAGAAGATACTATTGGGCCAGTGGTTTGAGACCTTATTTTGATTGATTCGATTCGGACTTGGGATTTGACCCAAGATTTGTTCCGGACTCGGGATTTGACCCGGATTGTTACATATGGTATCAGAGCCGACTCTCGAAAGCTCGGGTCGGGTCATCCGATCGAGTTGCCGGAGGTGGGGACACGAAGGCTGGTGGTATTATCCCACAATGGAGAGATGAAGGTCCGGAGGTGGGGACACGAAGCCAGCCGATATTATCCCATAATGGCTAGAGAGGCAAAGATCTTTGGGCCGTGTGTGTGATCGGTTCTGACGGGGACGTCAGAAATTTAAGTGGGGGAGTTTTGTAACACCCCAGTTCCCACATCGAAAGATAGGGGGAAAATTTGTCTGCATATAAGGAATTAAGTAACTACCAATAGTACCTTCAAGTCATGACCTTTTGGGAGCCTGTAGTGGGCTAAGATGACCCAAGAAGATACTATTGGGCCAGTAGTTTGAGGTCTTATTTTGATTGATTCGATTCGGACTTGGGATTTGACCCAAGATTTGTTCCGGACTCGGGATTTGACCCGGGTTGTTACAATTATTCTGCAAATTTATGTAACGAGTTTTTGTGAACTATATGGGCTGTATTCTGATTAAATTACCTGATATACTTATTCAAGCATCATCTAGATTATCATGGGTAGTGTCCCCATTATGGGCTTAACTCATAAGTAATCGTTATGTATTTCTTTTTGCTTTGTCATTCGCTCTGTTCTAAAAATCCCCGCCTAGGCCCCGCCTAGGCGCTAGGCCCCCTCTTGGCGCCCCGCCTAGGACCTAGGCCCCCACTTGGCGCCTCTAAGCCCCCAAGTGCCTCACCTAGGCCCAAGGCGATAAAAAAATCCCTTTATAAAATTAGGCGGGTTCTAGGCAGAGAGATTTTTTATTTTAATAACTACCCAAACCAAATCTTGATATGTTTATTTTTCTAATGATTACTATATTCATAATACAGGTTGTGGCATATCAAATCACAACAAGAAGTGAACAATATCAAGTCAAAATGGATAATTTTATTATAGTTGTAATTTTTTAAACTTGTACCAACTTCAAATTATATAAATGAGAATACATTTGTAATATTTAGTTTAATTCAATTTTATAATTCTTAAATTTATGTTTAGTTTCTTAAGTTTTAATATTGAATTAAATTATTGAAATTTTAAAATTTATTATTTAATAGCAATCTTATTTATAAATAAAACTAATACGTTAAAAATTTGTTTAAACTTTGAACAATTGCATGTTTGTGTTTGAACTTTGACATTAGCAATATGGATGTGTTTGAACTTTGACATTAGCAATATGGATATGTGTTTGAACTTTAAGAAAAGGCCTTTATTATCTTTATTATAGATTGTTTTGCTTTATATTATTATTTTGTTTAGATAAATTAAAATAAAATATTAAAATTACCTTAAAATAAAAAATCCCGCCTAGGCCCCGCCTAGGCCTCCTAGGCGCTAGGCCCCCCTCGGCCGCCCGCCTCCCGCCTAGCGCCTTTTAGAACATTGGTCATTCGTCTAATCCATCATTTATTTGATTAAATCAGTTAACCTTATGCAAGTTTTTAATGTTCTGTTGCCTCAGAAAACCATACAAGATGACTTCCCTTATTCTTACGCATCTTTGATTTCTTCTACCTTTGCAGAGATTGTGAGACATGATGAAAACTCTATTGTTTTGGTTCATGCGCTTGTTTCACTAGTTATAACATTTCAAAGTGTGTTTTTTTTGTAAATCTGTTCTACTCTCTCTATCTCCTTTTAAGTGCGATTAAGTCAATGCCTGGGGGAGTATACAATGAATCAAGTTACTAGTTAATAAATGACGAGAGCTTTCACTGTGAAGTTTGGTAATCTGCTGCCTCTTGTTTACATTTGAAGAAACACATTAATTTTTAGTTTCTTGATCAAGTACGAAATATTGAGAAGTTAGAAACTGAAAAAAGAAATGACAAGCCCCAATTAATTTGGACGAGTTAATTGGTGAGTTTTCAAAGCCTCAGGTACCAGTACTTGGTTAGCATGAATTCATATCCAGAAATAACTGTATCCAAAAATAACTGAATTTCACATTGAAAATATAGAAAAAAATTATCTATTTTATAATTACATTTGTTGTTGTTGGCTTTCTTCTTGTCTTGTTGATAAATTTATTTGAATTCAACTCCGTAATACTCCATAAATTGACTTCACCAAATGAAGTACTGAAAACTGTCTTTAACAGTCCAGCTCAAGGTTCTATGTTTGAACTTATTGCCCAAGTTTAGGACGAAATATAAAACCCTATGTAGCTAAATTTTGTGCAGCTACAAATATAGCTTTACAGTATCGAGCAAACAATGCTTAAACTCTGATGAGCATTTGTTCGTAAGAGCTTCAGCATTTGTCCAATATCCATCTCCAATCAAAACTAGAGCTTAAATTACAAAGCCTGAATATGTCTAAAGGACATGGTATAATTCAAACTTTATGAACATATAAACACAAACAAAGGTACTTTTGATTCTGCAAAACTGTGTTCCTTTTAATTTTAGCCATGAAATTTGCCCGATCAATTTTATCCCAGCTTAACAGATGGTACGAGTGTTGGAATTATCCACGCAGTGCTACATATGGCTAAATCATACATTTATGATTTATGTCACCACTGTAGGATAGACTAGTCCAAAAACAAGAGCCTGTAGTTTCCGTCTCTCTGTTATGACTGAGGTCTGAGTTTGCAGAAAATCTTCCTAGCCTTTCGTTTTGCTCCCTAGTCTCTTCATCTAAACTTACCACTACATTAGTCATTAGTGACTATATGGCATCAGAGCTGTCACCGGACAAGTTTCTTGAAACAAATTCTTGTCTTTCTAGACATGAGTCTCAAAAATATGTATATGGTTGCTCTGGAAACCAATTCTAACTGTCTGAAGTAATGCCTACACTTCTGAATCAATTATCACTTTGTTACTGAATCATATTGCTAGTTTTTGAATACAAAGTACTAACTACATGCACTTTTGGTTTGCGTTGCGCCTCTTAAGGGATTGGGGATTAACTCCACTATTTTCTCCAGAAACCAAGGACTTTGAAATATTCTGAATGTTCTATACAAAATGATTGAATTGTACGTTGGCTTTCTAAGGACTTTTCTGATTTCCTTCCTTCCTCTTGTCTTCTGTAAAGAATGTAAACATCTTGCATATGTAGCTTTATTTGGGTTTTTATACAAACAAGAATATCCATGAACAGTTCTTAGTACAGCACCCCTCCCCCCCCCCCCCCAAATAATTTCAATGAACATTGATATGTATTTATCCTATATAATATATGGATTGTACTGATAATGCTTTCATGTACCAATGAAACTATTTTTCTTGCAGGAACGACCCCATCTTCCAGTTCGTCCAATTCCCTCACAGATCTGGTGCAAGAATTTTGGAAAGAAGGAATACTGAGGTTCATTAATTTGTGAGTAAAACATCTTTTTAAGTTTTCTGTTGGGCAATGAAGTGTCTTGCCTTTTGTAGTGAATTGTAAGAATTCATGTATTTCAAGGATGTGATTCTGCTTATAATTTGCTTTCTTGAACTTCCACCTTTGGGAGCATATCTAATTGAATAAGATGACTCTTGAGCTTACTCAATTATATTTTGAATAATTTTACCTACTACTCCCTCCGTCACATAATATATGATGTTTTTGATGATTTTATTTGTCTTAAATTATTTATCGTTTTATATAATTTAAGAGAATTAATTAAAATATTTTCAAAATTAACTCTCATGAAAAAATGTTACAGATAGAGAATATGAGATAACTATGGTAATTATGATAATTTAAAGGTATTATAATTGATATTATATTTAATATTATACAATTATTTTCTTTAATTCTTATCCACAACTCTAAAACGTATAATACATTATGAAAGTGATGGAGGGTTGGGAGTAATAATTTATGACAATAGTTAATTAATTAGTATAATAACGACATTGATAGTATTTTGAAATTCTACTAACATTGCCTAGGTGTAATGCTTAAAACTTCAAAAACTTTTAGAAAAAAATTAAATAAATTAAATTTAAAAGATTATTGAAACTTTCTTGATTATCATTAAACTAATGATCTAGAAAGCATAGGTGATAAAATCATAATATATATACTTCCTCAATCTCAAATTAATATCCAATTAAATTAAATATTTAATATGGGACGAAGGTAGTATATATATGAAAAAAAATAATATAAGGCATTCTTTAGTCAAAGTTTAGCTAAGACTACTTATAGCATTAATAACAATTTTTCTAATCAATTCTTTATCTTTATTTTGAAGAATACATCAACAAATTATTATCCAACAGTTTCTTTATCCTTATTTGACTCTCTATTTTAATCCCTATATATGATTTTACTCCCGTAGTGTTAGAGAATCAAAAAACTTTTCTTTATATATATACAAAATGACATTTCACACCCTCATTTAAGTGGACAACTCATCAATCATACACATCTTGACATTTTTTTACTTTCAAATTATAAACTTAATATTGACTTTTAAAAAAAATAATTTCAAACGTATTCAAATTTAAAATTGATATAAATTTATGTCAATATAATTATAAATATTATAAAAGTACTATTAACTATAAATTTTATTATTTTTAAAATTTAAATGAATCATATTAAATTTAAATTTTAAAATATCACAAATTAACTTTTTAAAAGTTAATATTGATCTTATATATATTTATAATTACAATCCATTCAATACTCACTCCATAAGTTACTTAAAATTTAAAATAAAATAAATTTTATTTTACAGTGGAATATAATTGATAAATTATACTCACTTTTATAAATTATAAGATTATTATTAATTTGATGTTTTGACTGTTGAAATTTTTAAATTTTATTATTTAAGGAATCAATATAAAGAACATGTTGGGTACATAGTAAAAAAATTAAATCCCTATCTTGCAGAATAATACAATAACACTGCAGAGTATGGATAAAGATAAGGAAACTATTGTGAATGCTTTTAGGAGTTGTTTAATAAAAATTGAATAAAACGGTTATGAATGAGCTGAATGAAGTTGAATACTGAATAAAAAAGTTGTTTGATAATTAATGTGTGACGCCCCAAAAATAGATATACATCACCTATTCTGAGTCGCCAAATACATGGTACAGAATACAAATACAATCTTTAATATATAAAAAGAGAGCTGTGAGTTTTAATACAACTATGGTCTTCTAGACAATATTCACTCTCAGAATAAGTCCTCATTATATATATTGTCACACTATTTAACAAAATAGCGAGGACTACTAATACTATAATCTGGACCGTCACTCCATTCCCCGACTAGTCCCTGCTACATTCTCATTTCCTGAAGAGAACAGTGAAAGAAAGGGTGAGCTCAACTAGCCTAGTAAAAAATATTATGACTAAGATAATGCAGAATAAATTATCATTAGTCTTCAACAATGTTAAACTGATAAAATACAATGGACATCAAGTTTAACTGCAGCGAAACAAGCAATCCATTAAAAAAGTCAAGTAGAGAATAAAATCTACTATCTTTTATGATTTAAAAAAGTATTTCATCACTTTTATTGCTGGGACTCAGCTTAATAAATAATCCACATCATCTCTGCACTACGGCTAAGGATATTCATTAGTATCACAACCATAAATTATCCATGCACTACGGGCCAAGGATATTCGTGTACTCATCAATGGTCATGATCATGCCAACAACTGTCCCTCAATGCACTACGGGCCAATGAGGACTATTACCACACCATTTGTAACATTACGGTTATGATTACACCGAATAATCCCTAGTCATAATCATACCAAGTCCATCTATGCACTACAGGCTACAGATGACTTTCAAAAAAAATATAAACATGAGGATGATGACAATGATAAAAGAATTCAATAAAACAAGTTCAAGAATTAATTTATTCAGGAACTAATAACGTCCAAATTGTCAACATGATACTTATTTGTAGAGAAAAATTCAAGAATGCTCAAAAAAATATTTTCATGAAAAGATACTGGATGAAGCGCAAATATCAAGGATATTCCACTAATTTCATGGAGTATAGAAGTTAAAATTTTAACCAACTGAATATAATAAAGAATGGAATAACAAAAGAAATCATCACGCCTGCGATAGACCGCACAGGCAGGTTATTTCAACAGAATAATAAATAATGAAACCAGGTCCAGCGTAAAACGCACAGACAGGATATTCCAACAGAATAATAATGACGGAACCAGGTCCGGCGTAAAACGCACAGATAGGATGTTTCAACAGAATAATAAAGACGGAATCAGCTCCGACGTAAAACGCACAGACATGACATTCTAACAGAATAATAAAGAATGGAATAACAGAAGAATTTCACCAAGTATAGGGTAGCCCGCGTATACAGGTTATTCCAACAGAATAATAAATAATGGAATAACAGAATAATTTTACCATGTATGCGGTACTTTGTATAGACATGTTATTCCAACATAATAATAAAGAATGTAATAACATAAGTTCTCTTCATGAAGATAAAAGAAAGAAATAATACCCCTTACCTTTTAAAGAAGCTGGATATAGGAGTAGTGAAGTAGCATAATACTTTTCTTCTTTCTCTCTATAGTTTCTCTCTCTAGAGTTTCAGTTAATTCGTAAATAATAATGAAGGAATGAGCTTCTATTTATAGGAGAATGAAAATGATACTATGCAATAAAATATTCTAGTAAAATAAAGACTTTAAATAATATATATATATATATATATATATATATATATATATATATATATATATATATATATTATATTTATCTGTATAACCCGTGATTCCTCCCCTCTCGTGAACCAACAGAACTAATGCTTGTGAATCCTTTATATATATATATATATATATATATATATATATATATATATATATATATATATATATATATATATATATATATATATATATATATATAACAATAATTGTACTCCCATCCTGCACTTTCAAACCAACTATTATATATATATACATATATATATTACATGCAGTACTCCTTCCCAGCCAAAGAAAATTCTTCTCCCAAATTCAATTTTTTTTCCAACACTTATGGGCCCCACATGTGGCCCCCATCTTTATAATATTAAATAATTTTCTACTGATTAATTTGAAAAATGGACAAAATGGGGGTCCATAAAATAAACAAAATTCCATAAAAATCACCTTAATAATTTTAACAACATTTATCACCTTTATTATAATTCACAATATTAATCGACCAGGTCGTTCCCAGGAAAGAGGGGGCTTTCCAATAAGGATTTCTCCCTATTGACGCGCAATTAGGTGACCAAACCTCTCCTTGACAGAACTTCTAGACATCGTTAATATTGCAAATAATAATATTAATAACTCTGTCATCTCAATTATTGATTTAATAATATATAAAATATCGACAATAATTGAATTACATAACTTGAGATACTATGCGACAATTACTGAAGTAATAATTGAACAAAACTGAGTGACTTCTCACGTAAGTATCAATAATCAATACCATGTGCTACTATGCAACCACGCGTATTACTATACTTTTACTATTGAGTAGTTCAACAGTATTAACGGTAAAACTTCCGCCGTTATTTTCATAAAAGACATTTTTATCGTTTTCTCAATCCGACAATAATTCCGTTGTGGGGTCCACCAATGATTGTGATGTCGTACGAATATTCCCTTTTAAAACAAATATTCCTCGACCAATCGAATATTGTATAACAACTTGTGTACTTTTCAAAAATTTTAAATATCACCCACAACTATAACATAATATTAAATTCAATTCAGAATTTTCAAAAATGATAATTATAGAAAATTCATCTTTATTCATAAAGTTGGGGTCTTACATAATGTCTGAAATATCTGATTAATAATCTTTTACTATTTTACCCTCTAAATTATGTTGAACAAGTATATAATTTTTTCTAAAAGTATTAAAAAAATTAAATATAATATTCATTGTATAACAAATAAAAATAAATAATTCAAACAAAATATTGAATAATTCAAACAATTCTAAAATTTTTACGCTTCTTTTTATGGATTAGTGTGTTTGGCTCATATTCAGGGTTGAGATGAGAGTTTAAAAAATAAAATAAAATAAAAGGAAAAAAAGGAACCCTAATCAAAACAATACTTATATTCCTTCGTCTCCTTCCCAAATTTATGTTATTCCTCCACCCTCCTTCCCAATTTTTTGCCAAATTAATATTTCTGCTTCCCAACCCACCCAAACTCCACTGGTCATCATATCCAACGTGAAGAAGATAAAGAGGAATGAATTAAATATAATATACCTGATTCATTCATTAATCATTTTTGAATGATTTATTACTTTTAATTTAGATTTTGAAGTAGGGGACACGAAAAGAGATGGAGCATGGTAATCGAAGAATATCGAAGAAGAAAAAGAAGAAAAAGGACTGGATTGAAGTAAAGAGAAATAGAGTGTCAAGTCTAATTTTGGAATAAAGGAAACACAAAGTTAGTGGCGAAACCAGAATATTTTTAGAGGGAATCAAAATATATCAGTAAAAAAAATTATTTATTGGCACTTGTAGTGCTTATTTCAAATTTATGGGTAAGAAAATCGTACCTTACTAGGATTAGGGTTTCGTGTTGACTGAGGAGGAGAGAAATCCACGAAGAGCACGGAATTGATTGATTGATTGAAGAGGGGAGAAGAACAGGTGAACGATTACTCCAACGACGCATGGCAGAACTCCTAGAATCCGGGAACCGTGTTAGGGTAGCAGGGATTCCAAGAGCCTTCTTCTTGAGTCCTTCCACTCCTAGAATCCGAAAACCTTGTTAGGGTTATTGGGATTCCATGAGTCTTCTTGAGTGTTGAGAGAGAAGAATCTGGAAACCTTATTAAGGTTATTGGGATTCCAAGAGTCTTCTTGAGTGTTGAGAGAGAATGCCCAGGTCCTTCGATCTACCAAGAGTCCAAGTCATGTGTCTAAAAGAGAGGTCCCCTTCCCAATGGAGTGGAAGGGGTATTTATAGTGTAAGACCCCAACTTATTATAAATAAAATCAAATTTCCTCTATTTATTATTTTGAAATAGTAAGGGTTGATTTGATTAATGTGGTTAGTTATGGGTAAAATGCGCAAATATTTTAAATATGCAAGTGGTTATAAAATATTTATTTTTATCGGAGAATATTCATTTTGTCGTGGAATATTCTTACTGTTAGGGAATATTCGTACAACGGCGCAGCCTTGTGTGGGCCCCATAACGGAAAGCGATTGGATGAAGAAAACGACAAATATAAGTTGTTTATAAATAACGGCGTAGTTGTTACCGTTAATACTGTTGGAATACCCGGTGGTTAAAACACAGTAGCACACGGTATTGCACCAATTATTGATTCTTACGTAAGAAGGCACTACTCAATAATTGTTACAGTAGTTACTGTTCAATATTTTATTTTATTGATTCAATAATTGCTACATTGATATTTTATATTATTGTTGTTTCAATAATTGTCACTACACAGTATTTTCATTATCAGATCAATAATTCATATTATTTGAATAATATTATTAGATAACATTATTGGCAATGGCTAGAAAGTTCTGTCTAAGGAGAGGTTTAGGCACCTAATAGCGCGCCAGTAAGGAGAAATTCTTATTGGAAAGTCCCCTCTTTCTTGGGAAATGCCCGGTTGTCAATATTGTGATTCTGTAATATTATTTGTGAATAATTAATTATTGATTTATATGATGAGAAAAATATTGATTTTATGTGGATATAGATGGAGAAATTTTTAATGTGACAATTGTTGAAAATTAATATTTTATCTTTTTCTGATAAAATAATTTATTTAAATATATTATTATATTTTAATAATAAAATAATGATGATATTTTTACGATGAATGTGGGATATATGAGTATATGTGGAGTATGAGTATTTTTGTTATTAAAAATATTTAAAGCATGTTTTATGTGTCGGTGGACCCCATTTCTTTACTGAAATTTGATTATAGCTTGTAAAATCGCCCGTTTATGGATTTCGGTCAATTTCTGTTTGGAATTTGGAAAAACTTTCTTCTGAAAAGTTGTAGAGAATTGAATTTTCTATAAAAACTCACGATATTCAAATTTTCTGACAAAAGGGCTATTTATTGTGAATTATTGAAGTTCTGAAGCTTCGAAATAATTGATTTTTGGAAGTTTTAATTATGTTTTTTTAAGAAAAACATTTTTTACATGCTTGGGACTCATTTAACATGTGTTAGGATGGCTGAGTTCAGATTCATGGATGCGTAGGAAGATGTGGAAAATAATTAATATTAATTTATTAAATTTTCTGCTTTGGTGTTCTAAGCAATTTCCTATAAATAGGGTGCTTAGGTTAGAATTAAAAATCACACCAGAAACTGAAGTTTTCTCTCTCTATAATATCGAGCATATTCTTGTGAGTATTTTGAGTATACTTTGAATATTGCTATACAGTGCAAGTTCAAGTCATAGGCTATATCCGGTGTTTCAACTGGAAATACTGTCTTTCGAGGTAAGGGATGTTATTTTATTCGAAAATGATATTATCCCTTCAATATCATTATGCCGAATTATTGGTTGGAAATTTTTTATCAAAGTTAGAACTTTTTCATGTCAGGGTTACTATTCATGAGTTACTATTCACGAGTTACTATTCATGAGTTACTATTCATGAATTATTATTCACGAGTACTATTCACGAAGCATGATGATATTTTTTGTAAAATTTATATCTTTTGGTGTCGGAGTTACTATTCACGTACACGGTACTATTTACATATATGGTACTATTCACGTATACGGCACTATTCACGAATACGACACTATTCACCGAAAAATAAAATTTCTTCTTTTCGTCCAAAATATCTATTTTGGATACTAGTTTTGATTGTATCCATGTTTTGATCATTCTTGAATTTTACCCCACTCTGGTTATTTATGACGTATTTTTGAATGAGAATTGTTTAAAGTACGAATCCTTAATATTTGTTCTTTTGCTTCACTGGATTCGTAGTGCAAAGATGAACAGGTGTTTAGATGAATATGACCAACTGATGAATATCTTTGGCCTGTAGTGCAAAGATGAATATTTGATTCCAGATATATATTGATTGATGTTACAGGGATAAAATATCGACGATGAACTTTTAAATTCATATATAGAAGATAGTAGTTTGCATTCTCTACTTAACTCTTCTAATGAATTGTTGTTTCCGCTGCAGTTGTTAATTTAAAACTGGTTGTCTATTGTATTCTATTAGATTTTTCCCTGTTGAAGACTAACGATAATTTGTTATATATTATCTTAGTCATAATATTCTTTACTGGCTAGTTGAGCTCACCCTTTTCCATTTTGTTCCATTTTTTTCTCTAGAGGCGAGAATGTAGCGAGTACTAGTCAAGGTATAGAATGAAGGTTCTAGAGAGAGTTGTTTAGTAGTTCTCACCATTTTTGTAAAATAATGTATGAATAATTATGATCGAAATTTATTTACATGTGGATATTGTCTAGACGGCAATATCTGTATTTAAACTCATAGTTTATATGTTGTAATAATAAAGTTGTAGTTATTTTTGTACCATGTATTTGGCGACTCAGAATGGGTTGGATGGAATGGACCTATTTTGGGGGCGTCACACTTTTTTTTGTAGTATCCTTAATATTTGCTCTTTTGTTTCACTGGATTCATTTTTTTAAAAATATTTTTCATCATCCTCAGTCCTAAATGATGGTATTACTGAATATCTTTGGCCTGTAGTGCAAAGATGTACATGTGTTGAGATGAACATGACCGACTGATGAATATCTTTGGCCTGTAGTGCAAAGATGAATATTTGATTCAAGATGAATATTGATTGATGTTAAAGGGATAAAATATTGATGATGGACTTTTAAATTCATAGATAAAAGTAGATTTCATTCTCTACGTAACTCTTCTATGAATTATTATTTCCGTTGCGAATATTGATCTGAAACTTGCCGTCTATTGTATTTTATCAGATTTTTTCCTGTTGAAGACTAAGGATAATTTGTTCTATATTATCTTAGTCATAATATTCTTTACTGCACTAGTTGAGCTCACCCTTTTTCTTTTTGTTCCATTTTTCCTCTCAGGAGGCTAGAATGTAGCGAGTTCTAGTCAGGGTGTGAAATTATAATTCTAAAAAGTTGTTTTAGTAGTCCTCACTATTTTTGTAAAATAATGTACCAATAATTATAATGTGGACTTATTTGGGTGTGAATATTGTCTAGACGGCAATATTTGTATCTAAACTAACAGTTTTCATGTTGTATTAATAAAGTTGTAGTTGTTTCTGTACCATTTTATTGACGACTCAAAATGGGTGATGTATACCTATTTTGGGGGAGTCACATATAGGGTTTTCTGGAGAGTGGTCATATGCTAGGCACATGACCTCGGAGAAATTCCAAATTTACCCTTAGTCATTAGAGTAATGCATGCCTAGATAGTTCTGCCCTTCTAGCCACCAATCCAATCCCTCAATCAATTTCCAAAATGAGTCGCCTCCACGAGTCTTCTGCCTCGGGACACGTGGAGACTTCTCTCGGGTCTCGCATATTTATTCCGACTTTTCTGTTCGTCATTTAATTCTTTAGGTCGTACTTGAACCTTAATTTGCACTTGGGCCCATAAAATTTATGTTGTCCAATTATATTATTTCACAGCTTCATATATATATATATATATATATATATATATATATATATATATATATAGCAAAGATCAAGTGCATACCCCTTATCTTACTCACCCGTGCTCACCCCCTTTAGCGACGGACCCGACGACGGTTTCGGTCATACAACTGTTGTCTATACTTTTAGCGACAGACAACATATAGCGTCGCTAAAAGTATAGATGACGGTTGTATGACCGAACCGTCGTCGGGTCCGTCGCTAAAGGGGGTGAGCACGGGTGAGTAAGATAAGGGGTATGCACTTGATCTGAATTATATATATATATATATATATATTAATTTGCCCCAAACTATGAGACTATTAATCAAACTTTTAATTTTTTTAGTTAACTGATTAGCTATTTTTATAGATAACTAATAAATTATAATATTATATATATTCAAAATATTATATTGTGGTTCTAGTCATCTTTCTTGAAGACAACTAAGAGTAGTCACTCAAAGCAAGAAAATGAATTAAGTTATTCTCATTTACAAAAAAATTGATATTAAGGTATGATTAAGTCAGTAAGACAAATGAGTGCAATATTAAGTAATTAATCATCAAACTTATTTAACATTATTTTATCTTATAATAATATTGTTAATTTATTATAGGTGGAAGGACATAAGGAAGCAAATAAATTAATACCATCTCATAACAAAGATCAAATTTAACTATTATTAACATACTTTAGATTCCAGAGTTGGGGAGTCATATGACCCTTAGCCCCCACTAGTTCCGCCAATGCACAGAGAGTAATATATATTTTAAATTGTGTAAGAGTATTTAAGTAAATGTTCATTCAACTTTCTAACTTATTGATGTAGCCAAAAATTTGAAGTCAATTTGTTGAGGACAATTTCATTCAATTCAGACCTTCATGTATCCAAATCAAACAGTTTGAATGACTTAGCGATTCGGATTTGAAGTCATTCAGACCCATTAAGTACTAATCAAATAGCTTCTTAGTAAAACGACGTAATTTTATCTTTAAGGTTAAATGTTCTTCTATTTTTGAATTTCATATAATAAAAAATTTAATTATTATAATTTTTATACAAAATTACGTCATTTTAATAAAATTTTATTAAATAGCTTTAGTTAAACTTTACTAAATCGTTAAAGCATACTTTATATTATATTTATATATTAATATCAATACCTAACTATAACAAACCATAAGTTCATTCATGAAATGAGTTAAATAGGTAATTTTTTTCAATTTGGCTTATTTTTATCGAGTTACTATCAAGTTAACGATGAAAATAAATTAATTTGGTTTTAACCAAAAGTTTAGTTTCGTTAAATATTTTAAAATATGATTGAATTATTTTTGATTGTACGGTCGAATTTGGATTGAAAAATTAAAGTGTTACTCCTTCATAACAAATCATAGTCTCTAATTTGGATTGTAAAATCGAAAGAGTTTCATAATCTTCTTATTTTCTCCCCAAAAAAAGTCTCATCTTCTCCCCAAAAAAAGTCTCATCTCTCCAATTCACACGCACACACACAACAAACACACACACACACACACACACACACATATATATATATATATATATATATATATATACACACACATACGCACTGATGTTTACCGCCATGACGTATGAGAGAATCATATCATATAAAAAAATAAGAATGATGAAAATTAGATCGGAAAGTAAGAAAGAATGGGGAAAAGATTAGCTATGACTGCCAATTGAAATTGATGATAGCAGATTGAAAATGAATATGGACCGAACTGCGGCGAACGGCTACGGAAGAGGCTGAGGCGACGTCATTTTCTGATGACTTGGAGCTCAACGAGAACAACTTTGTGGTATGGAATCCACGGGAGTTTCCTTGGCTTTTATTTTGTAATCTATTTCAAGCACAATAATTTCTCCAACTTCATCAGATAGACTTCTTAATATTTATTATGTTAATAATATAATATTGACTTATTCTCTCGTGTTATGGAGTTTGAGTTTTGGTTGGTTGTAACGAGAACAAGGGGAAGTGGAAAGGGAAGAAGGAAGTTGGGATGCAATGGGAGGAGGAGGAGGAGGAACACGTACGGAAGCTATGGAGGAGAAACAAAGGGTTGGTGTCTTTTTTCTTTCATCGTTTTTTTTAATATTTAATATAGGTGAATACTCTTTTTATTCTAAAAAAGATTACATTTTTTATGAATTCATTTGTGAAATTCTTAAATTTAAATTATCATGTAATTTCAACATAAAAATTTTATACTTGATAATATTTTGTAATTTGTTTATAATATTAAGTAAAAATCTATATTATTTTAATGTTCAGCTACAAATTTGATGCCAAATTGGTTATATGTTCTCTAAACAACAACAATTCTATTGATCCAGATTATAATTTTATAGATATATATACGAGTAATTTGTTGACTAATAAATTCATATTTTCAATAATTATTTACCAGTATTTTGTACACATACCGTGCTTATATATGTATAATAATAATAATTAGAAAAATGATTACGATTATAAAGCAAACTGGAGTATCATCCAAGAACGTTGATTTAAAATGTGAAGTGCGTAACTGAAAATCCAACTGGGTCGATGCTGATTCCCCAGTCAAGAAAAGAAAACGAAAAGTCAATAAATACTACACAATAACTGCCATTTCAGTCCACCCATTTAAAGCAGTAGCATTACATAGCAATCGTTGTGGTCCGTCCTCTTTCCATCTCAACATATATATAGCATTACAATGAATCGAAGGGGTTGAGGAGAGAAAAGGCTTGGTTTAGACCACGTAAGGAAAATATGTGAAAACAGTCTGTATCCACGTACCACACCACTGTCACCACGCCATCCAATCTTGAAATGAGGTACAAAAGCAACCACCTTATATACATATATCTTTTTGTCCCTCCCTCCTCCACTTGTATCCAAAATATTCTCATTAAATACATCCCCTATTTACCAAATGAACCCTAAAAGGGAAAACATTAGCTAATACTAATTTATAAATAACGATATTAAAAGGGAAAACATATGAAAAATATTAGTTTCTGTAAATATTCTTACAGCATGCATGACAGTTGGTGCATTATTATAATTGGTGATGGTTTTTATTTGTTGACAATAGTATTGAAAGGAATTGTTATTTTCACACACGTAAAAAAAATGATAAATTTTACAATTATTTACTTACATAAATGTGAATCTCATTTACTATTTATGTAAAATTAATCTTATAATTAAAATCATTAAATTAATCTACTTCTAGAAATATTAATTTTCATATTAATTAAATGGTTCTAGCTAGCTATATAATATTTTTATTATTAATATTGAATTTCATGATTAAGTTAGTACCTTTATTCGGTGTACGACATATATTATTCTACTAAGATTCTAATTCTCTATTGAAAAAAATTATTAAAAAAAAGGTGCGAGAGAGCTAATATATATATAATTTACTAGTTGTTATATATATATATATATATATATATATAGAGGAAAGATCAAGAGTATGCTTTTATTTAATATTTTTTTTAAATAATATTTTTTTATTAAAATTACGTTATTTTGAAAAAATTTTAAAAAAATAAGTGGTGTACCAGTTGTCATTAATGTGGTATATAAAAAGTATGGTGTCATTTTGATTGCAAAAAGGTAAACTAAGGGAAAAAAACCAATTAAATGAATGAGAAATATATATAGGCAGGCAGCAAATATTATCCGTTTGGAATATGAGTTGGTTTCATTAGGAAACCTTTCATTGGTTGAATGCACCACAGCGATCTTCAACACTACCACCCAAAATACCAAACACCAATCACCTCACTGATATGAATGGGAAATGAAAAATTTCTCTGCGGCACAAAACCCAGACGACCTACCTTTATTACAAACGTCCCAACAACAAGAAGATGATGATCAGTTTCACCCTAAACCCCGCTCTGAATGGGACTTCAATCTCTCTACTCTCGTTTCATCCACCTCCGTCGCGGCCTCTGACACCCTTGGCGTCACAGAATTCGACCCCTCCGATACCCTCTTGGCCACCGGAGGAATTGCTAGAAAAATCCGGATTTATAATTTCACCTCTTTGTTACCCCATGGTCAAACTCCTCCCAATGTTACTTTTCTCGATCATGCTACTGCATGTGACTACTACATATGCACCCCGGCTAAGCTTAGCAGCCTCAGATGGAAACCCGGATCCAGCGGACTGATTCTTGGCTCTGCCGATTACGATGGGGTTGTTATGGAGTATGATCTTGAAAAGAGAACCCCTGTATTTGAGCGTGACGAGCACGGTGGGAGGCGGGTTTGGAGCATGGATTACTCGCATTTGGATCCGGTAGTAGGTGCATCCGGGTCCGATGATGGCTCCATGCAAATGTGGGACCCGCGCTGCGAAGGTGGAAGATGTGTGGCAAAGGTTACTCCCAGCATATCACGCAGTCCGGTATGCTGCGTAGAGTTTAATCCTTTTGGTGGCTCATCCATAGTCGTTGGATGCGCTGACCGGAGAGTGTACGGCTACGATGTCAGGATGATGCTTGACCCGGTAATGGTGTTGGAGGGGCATCAGAAAACCGTGACATATGGCCGCTACCTGGATCACCGCACCATTGTGACATCGGGTACGGATGGGTGCCTTAAAATGTGGGACACGGATGAACAGCGGCTTGTCCGTACGTTCCGAGGGCACATTAACCGGAGGAGATTTATTGGGTTATCGGTACGGAGGAGTGGTGGACTGATTAGTTGCGGGTCCGAAAGTAATCAAGTGTTTGTGTATGATACACGGTGGGGCGAACCTATATGGGTGCATGGGTTCGAACCGGTGGGCCGCGATGGTGGCGGCTTCGTCAGCAGCGTGGGCTGGAGGCAAGTGGGAGAAGATGAGTGTACACTAGTGGCTGGGGGATCAGATGGAGCACTGCATGTTTTTGTGGGTAAGAGAAAGCCATTTTCATGACAAGGTATATATATATATATATATATATATATATATATAAAGATCGAGACAGAAATACTCCCATATATATTAACAATAATGTACTAAGAAGAGAAAAAAGAGGCCAAATTTTCTCTTTCTTTTTCTTAATTATATATATAGCCTTGATCGATTTCACTAACTGAGAGGTTTAATTAATTTGTGACTTAATTAGTTATATGTACAAACAAATTGTACTCTGTCGTTGTCGTCGTCATCATCATATATATATATATACTAGCTGGGTCCCGTGCCTTTGACACTGTATAGGCAGTGAGATTTATCTCAAACTTAGAACGATCCAGATGATTTATTAAGTGAACGAAAAATTCAAAATCATTATTAGATAGGTTAGATAGATAGATGTATGGACGGTGAGATTTATCTCAAACTTTGGACGGCCCAGATAATTTATTGAGTGAGCGAAAAATTCAAAATCATTTGTATTTTATTAGATAGATATACATGTAATTTGTAAACCTTTAATTAGGCTATTAATTTGGTGGCTTACTAAGCCAGCTTGTATTACATGCATGATACTTCATCACTTGTACGTGACAGATGTCCTCCTCTGCCATTAATCATTTGGTGAAACTTACATAAAATAATCACATATGTTGCTAGGCGTAGGCCATTGCCATTAAAATGTATGTTTATAGATTAGTGATTTACTCCATAACGTGAAGTAGTAGTAGATTGGTCTGATTTTAGGTTAGACTCGGATTAATTTTTATTTATTTTAAAATTAGAGATTATTTTAAAATTATTTTAAAATTAATGATAGATATTTAATTTTAGATACAAAATCTTAACATGTCGTTAATTATTTTTATTTTTTAACAAATTTTCTGAATAAAATTAAAAGAATAATTAATTTCTAAAAAGTCTTTCAAATGTATGCATCCCTAACTAGTTTTTAGAAAAATTAAATAGAGTAATAGTATATGTACGTAATCTCATAAACGAATTCGGTTCATGGTAAGTTAGTCAATTGACAAATACAGTGCTGACACGTAGAGAGAAATCACCTTTCAATATGTGTATCGATACCATATTAATCAATTGACCAAAATTAACTGTATGTTAATCATCCCGCTCAGAAACTCTGCCAATTTTTGTCTTCAAAAGTTAAAGTAGTAACAGACGAAAAATAACAAGCAAAATCTGAATCTTGATCATAACAAGTTTTTGCAAGGGCGAGGCCGCATCAGTAATGCTAATTGGCTTCCCTTTTACTAGTATATAGGTATGGCAAAATATGGTTATGGGTTGGTTTTGATTTTCAAAATATGGTTAGAGCAAATCCAATGGTAATGTCAAAATGGCTATAGTCATTGCTATATTTTGGCACCAAAAAGTGCTTTTTTGGTGCTAAAATAGAACCCAGTCTCCAGTGGTTGGTTCTATTTTAGCACCAAATTGTTTCAAATTTATCTAGATTTCTCATTTTACTATTATTTTATTATTATTATTATTAAAATTATTATTATTATTATTATTATTGTAATAAATTATTATTATTAAAATTATTACTATTATTATTATTATCATTACTATTATAATTATAATTATTATTAGTGTTATTATTATTTTTATTTTTATTACTACTACTATTATTATAATTATTATTATTGTTATTAATATTAATATTATTATAATTACTATTATTGTATTATTATTATTAAAATTATTACTATTATTATTATTATAATTATTGTAATAAATTATTGTTATTAAAATTATTATTATTATTATTACTATTATTATTATTATAATTATTATTATTATTAAAATTATTATTATTATTATTATTAGTGTTATTATTATTTTTATTTTTATTAATACTACTATTATTATAATAATTATTATTATTATTATTATAATTATTATTACTATTATTATTAAAATTATTATTATTATTATTATTATTTTTATTACTACTACTACTACTACTATTATTATTATTATTATTATTATTATTATTATTATTATCATCATCATCATCATCATTGGTTCTATAAGATGACTATAGTCATCCTTGGTTCTATATTTAGAACCAAGTATAGCATTTTGCTATTTTAGAACTAATTATAGAAGTGGGTTGGATTTGAGTTTTTGACATTTGGTGCTATAATTTGACTATAGAACCAATTATAACACCCCCATTGGATTTGCTCTTATGGTTCCATTTAAGAACTAAAACCATATTAACCATTTTTAATATGGATAATGTGGGTTGGAATCATATGGTTATGGTTAAAAATCATATTAACCATTTTAATATTGTTATGGATTTCATGAAGACCTAATTTGACACTAATATTATGTGATTATGTATATACTCCTTACTCCCACCCCATCCCACCCCAACCCCACTACCACTAAAAAAATAATATTATATGATTATGTATATACCCCTTACCCCCACCCCACCCCACCCCACCCCAACCCAACCCAACCCAACCCAACCCAACTCAAGTCAACCCAACCCAACCCAAAATAATAATATAATGTGATTATGTATATACTCTTTACCTCACCACTCCCACCCCTACCCCCACCCCCATCCCCACGTACCTATCCACCCATCCCACCCAACCCCTTACCCCCACCCCACCACCCCCACTACCACTAAAAAAATAATATTTTGTGATTATGTATATACCCCTTATCCCCCACCCCACTCCTTACCCGCATCCCCCCATCCACCCCCACCCACCCCCACCCGCCACGCCCCGTCCCGCCCCGCCCTGCCCCACCCACCCACCCACCCACCCAACAAACACTCCCTCCCAAAAAATGATATTAAGCGATTATGTATACCCCACCCACCTACCTTCTCACCCATCCAATACTCCCTCTCAAAAAAATGATATTAAGCGATTATGTATACCCCACCCACCCCACCCCCTCACCCACCCCTACCCACCTACTCCCACCCCCACCCCCACCCCAAAAAAATAATGTGTACACCACCCACCCCACCCCACCCCCCCCCACCACTCTCTCCCAAAATAAATTAATATTAAGCGATTATGTATACACCACCCACCCTCTACCCCCACCCACTAAAAAAATAATCATGTTTGGTGCGGTTACTGAGAGAGAGAGAGGAGTGTAATTGAATAGAATATGTGTTAAAAAATGATTAACCAGTTAATTAACTATATTTATTTTAAAAATATGGGTTCAAACTTTAACCAACCTGAATAAATAAAAATGGTTAACCGACCCATTTGGTTCCAGTTAATATGGTTTGACCCAACAGTTAACTACTTATATTGTCAGGTCTAGTAGTATATTTATATTTATTATAAGGGTACATAATGTACGTACGTAGTATATTAATTAAAAATACAACTATCATATAATATAATCACATACCGCTCACATATTGTTGACGTGATATTCATGAATTTATTATTGTGTTAAGTGGACCATATCAATAATAAATTCATGGGTGTCACGTCAGTAATATATGAGCGATATGTGATTATTTTATGTTATAGTAGCATTCTCGTATATTAATTGGTTTAATTTCATGCACATCTCTTGAAGTATCAACTTAATGAGGGGGTGTTTGATAAAAATTGAATAAATCTAAATCTGAATAAGCTGAATCTAAATAAAAAAAGTTGTTTGATAATTAACATGTCTGAAACATTTGAATGACAAGATTTTATTATTTTATCTCTCTGAAAAAATTTAAAGTTATTGTAGATTTATTTAATATTACTTAATATAATAGTTAATATTTTTTTGTTTTTTTTTATTTTATTCAGTTGTTCATTCAGCTAAAAAAATATGACTTAGCCATTCAGATCAATCATCTGACCGATTCAGTCATTTAGACGATTTTTTTTCAAAACAAACGCACTGAATGACTGACCGATTCAGCCATTCAGATGTATTCAGTCATAAACAAACAACCCCTTAATCTTTTGTAGAGGAGGATTCTGCAAGTCATATAATTTGGTATGGTCCACAGCTCTATCAGTCTCTATATGGAGTGTTTAGCATGAAGTTAATTTTGATTTGGTTAATTGACTAATACAATGTCGACACGCATGTCAGGAGTTTATCTTTCTCTACGTGTCAGCACTGTATTAGCCAATTAACGAACTTATCATAAAATTAACTTCATGATAACCGGATCCTCGAATTAGCAACCACAATTCCATTACCATTTGTATTTAATTATTATACTTACTTTGTCTGGGAAACTACCGTATCATTTAATTTTCCATACCCACTAATTCATCAACAAATCTTTAATTTAGGTATAAAAAATAAACTTATTTAGTCTAAAAATTAAGTTTTAATAAAATTCAAAAAAAAGTAGGAAGCGAGTTGCTTTTTTGGGATTTATAGATTACGATATATTGGATTTCAGCAGTTTAGTTTAAAAAATACTAAAAATGGTATAAGCATGTGAATTCTAATAAGTCATGAATTACTACGAGACCTGACAGTATGAGGAGACAACAAACTTATCTTTTGGGCCCAGAACCAGAATCATCCATCTCATGTAGGAATGAAACTATGTGGAGTAGTAATTATGTAATGGGCAAGAAACATACACGCTTCCCAAAAGTAGACCAAACATGCATGGTAGAAACCCCCAACCCCCGCCACCTCCAACCTGTACCAGTACCAAAAATGGACCCAACCATGCTAAAAAGATTTCGATTTAAGTGAGATTAAATATACTTTTCTCCACTCTATTAGGAGTCGGTTTATAAATATATTATTAAATTGATTTTTTTAAGGTCCTTTACAATAATATACAATATTTAATAAATAATTACACTATTAGCGGATCATCAAAATAATTACAAAAAATAATAACTTTCCCATATTTATTTACAATATTAGTGTCCTTAATTTAGGTAAAACATTCATCCGCTCATTCTCTTTATCTCCGTTACTGTCTCCTCTCTCCTCCCCTTCGTCTTCCTCTTTCGCCGCCACTTCAACACCTTAAATATGTAGATCTTGTAAGTCTTCTTCACTCTCTTCTTCTTTATAAATTATATTTTAAACCTCTTTTCTGTTTAGGAGTCATGTTCTACAGCATATATTGGATAACCTCATTTTGTGACGTCCCCAAAATAGGTATACATCACTCATTTTGAGTCATCAATAATATAGTATAGAAACAACTATAACTTTATTAATACAATACATAAACTGTGAGTTTAAATACAAATATTGTGATCTAGACAATATTTATACTCAAATAAGTCATCATTATAATTATTGATAATTTTACAAAAATGATGAGGCACTACTAAAATAACTTCCTAGGACCTTCATTCCATACCCCGACTAGTACTTGCTACATTCTCGCCTCCTGAAAAGAAAAATGGAACAAAAAGGAAAAGGGTGAGCTGTAAGACCCCAACTTAATATTAATGAAATTTAATTTTCTCTATTTATTACTTTGAAATAGTAAGAGTTGATTTGATTAATGTGGATAGTTATGGGTAAAATACGCAAATATTTCGAATAAACAAGTGGTTATAAAATATTCATTATTGTCGGGGAATATTCGTACGACGGCGCAGTCTTTTGTGGGCCCCATAACGGAAAGCGATTGGATGAAGAAAACGACAAATATAAGTTGTTTAAAAATAACGGCGTAATTGTTACCGTTAACACTGTTGGAATACCCGGTGGTTAAAACACAGTAATACGCGTTGTTGCACAATAGCTCACGGTATTGCACCAATTATTGATTCTTACGTAAGAAGGCATTACTCAATAATTGTTACAGTAATTACTGTTTACTATTTTATTTTATTGATTCAATAATTGCTGCATTGATATTTTATATTAATGTTGTTTCAATAAATTGTCATTACACAGTATTTTTCACTATCGAAGCAATAATTCATATTATCTGAATAATATTATTAGATAACATTATTGGCAATGTCTAGAAAGTTCTGTCTAATGAGAGGTTTGGTCACCTAATTGCGCGCCAGTAGGAAAAAATTCTTATTGGAAAACCCTCTCTTTCCTGGGAACGGCTTGGTTGCCAGTACTGTGATTCTGTAATATTATTTGTGAATAATTGATTATTGATTTATATGATGAGAAAAATATTGATTTTATGTGGATATAGATGGAGAAAATTTTTAATGTGACAATTGTTGAAAATTAATATTTTATCTTTTTCTGATAAAATAATTCATTTAAATATATTATTATATTATAATAATATAATAATGATGATATTTTTACAATAAATGTGTGATATATGAATAAATGAAGAGGAAGAGTATTTTTGTTACAATCAATTATTTCGGAGCATCGGAACTTCAATAATTCACAATAAATTGTCCTTTTGTCAGAAAATTCGAATCTCACATTCATTGTAAAAATATCATCATTATTATATTATTATGATATAATAATATATTTAAATGAATTATTTTATCAGAAAAAGATAAAATATTAATTTTCAATAATTTTCAAATTAAAAATTTTCTCCATCTATATCCACATAAAATGAATATTTTCCTCATTATATAAATTAATAATTAATTATTCATAAATAATATTACAAAATTATAATACTGACAACCAGGCAGTTCCCAGGAAAGAGGGAGCTTTCCAATAAGGATTTCTCCTTACTGGCGCGCAATTAGATGACCAAACCTCTCTTAGACAGAATTTTCTAGACATTGCCAATATTGTTATCTAATAATATAATTCAAATAATATGAATTATTGATTCGATAATAAAAAATACTGTGTAATGACAATTATTGAAACAACAATAATATAAAATATCAACGCATCAATTATTGAATCAATAAAATAAAATATTGAACAGTAATTACTGTAACAATTATTGAGTAGTGCCTTCTTACGTAAGAATTAATAATTGGTGCAATACCGTGTGCTACTGTGTTTTAACCACTGAGTATTTCAACAGTAACAACTACGCCGTTATTTATAAATAACTTATACTTGTCGTTTTCTTCATTTAATCGCTTTCCGTTATGGGGCCCACACAAGACTGCGCCGTCGTACGAATATTCCCCACAATAAGAATATTTCACGACCAAAGGAATATTCTCCGATAAAAATGAATATTTTATAACCACTTTGAAATATTTATGCATTTTACCCATAACTAAACACTTTAATCAAATCAACCCTTACTATTTCAAAATAATAAATAGAGGAAATTTAATTTCATTTATAATAAGTTGTGGTCTTACACCTTTAGTGTGGCTTTCTGATCTTCACTACAGTTCCACAACTGAGGAACAACATATCTTCCGCTAGGATTATTCTCATTAACTTCTAACAAGGCTGTTGTAACAGCCTTGTAAATCCAAAATCCCAATTCCTTCTTCAGGGCTTTTAAGTTTTGGATCTTTCTTGTCCAATATTTCCAGCATATGATTTTTGTAATAAAAAAATGTAATTATTAGCATTTACATAACTGATGTTGATTTAGTCCATAAATTAAAAAGACAAGAAGATAAATTTTAGTGCAGTTGGTAGCCAAACATTTATACAACGGTAACCATTTTAGTTTTTGTGGGTAACCCAGAGAAATTTTCGTGCAGTTGGTAGCCAAAACTTTCATATAAAGGTAACCATTTTAGGTTTTGTTGGTTATATTTGTATTAAGGTTTGGCTACCAGGTGCACTATGGAAAAAAAATATTCTATAATAGATTTTTTATAATTAATTTGTAACCCAATAAAACTGAATTGGTTACCTTTGTATTAAGGTTTGGCTACCAACTGCATCATGAAAAAAAATTCTATAATAGATTTTTTTTAATTAATTGGTAACCCAATTAAACTGAATTGGTTATATTTGTATAAAGGTTTGGCTACCAACTGCACTATGAAATAAAAAAATTAATAATATATTTTTTGATATTTGTTTGTTGAGAAGAGAGAGAAATAAAAACATTTAATGTTTATGAAGATAAAGTTCTGAAAAATTTTGTTGTCATTTATGGATGGTTATGGAAAGGAGTTCGGCAGAGGGGGATAGAAGGGAAGAGAGAGAAGTGTTGAATTGCAACATATTAAAACACTCAACTAAATTAAAGAGATAAAAAAAATACACTAATTTTGTAAATAAAACTTTAAATGCATTAATTGTGTAAATATTTTGTGAGTGCACTATTGTTGTAATAATTTTTAAAAATATAATTGTTCCTTTTTTTTACAATTAACTCATTAAATTATACGTTATTTATAAAAAATGACTGTCTATGTCTGTTAACCATTTAACAGAAAAAGACGTGACAATCAATTAAATCTATGTGTCACTGACAAAGAGAGAAGATAAGTTTAATAATTAATTAAATTAAACTACACTCAATTTTATAATATAATAAGAGAAAAATGTATATACACAGCTGTGTATTACACAGTAGATTATGACGACGGTTTTTTGGACTATAGCGACGGTTTCACCCGTCGTTATAGCTATTCTGGGCTATAGCGACAGTTTACCGTCGCTATAGCCCAAAAAATCTGTCGCCATAGACTTACTGTGTAATACACAGCTGTGTATATACATATAGCCCATATAATAAATAGTTAAACAAATTAAACCATCACTCATTTTCATTTCTTTCACTTTATTACTTGAATCTATTTGTGCTTTTCCGGCGACCTATCAAAAATTTATCTACCGATTTATGTTTGCAAAGTTCGGAGCTTCTATAATTTGAAGTGAGGCCGGGGAGTATGGGATTGGCTTCAGGGATTTCAGATTTGTAGGGGTGGGGTTTTGGAAGTTGATCCACTCGAATCTGATTTTGTTCTTCACAAATCAGTTCAAGATCTATTTTGTGTGTACATATTCTACAGTTACCCATATGTTGTTATGTTGTGTTATAGAAAGTTTTCATTCTATTTTACTTGGCTCTTTTGTTTGCCGGTGATTGGAGTTTGGTGATATATTTTTATGGTCAATTTTTGTTATTGACAAACTATTTTACAAACTGTTGATGTGACATACTTCATTTCAGCAT
Organism: Panax japonicus; assembly: GCA_020205505.1. Lineage (NCBI taxonomy): Eukaryota > Viridiplantae > Streptophyta > Magnoliopsida > Apiales > Araliaceae > Panax > Panax japonicus. The sequence continues at coordinate 4,331,308 of CM035093.1, read as the reverse complement.
ATTGATCAACAAATTGTTTCAATATAGTCTTCGGCCCTACACAATATGCTGAGGTGGAGTATGTCATCTTTATCAAATATCTCTCATCTCTGTTCTTGGTTTGCTTCCGATTTTTTTTTTGTTTGATTAGCATAATATGGTATGACTAGATTGAAAAGTTCTTGTGTTGATGTTTATTTTGTTGAATATAATTTATTGTTAACACAATTGGATAGTCTACCCACTGTTTTGGCTTTCTCTTGTTCCCCTCGTATTCACTTTTCTATTCTACCATCTTCCTCTTAGTTTATGTTGGATATCTGACTTTGTTTTCTCATCTGGGTGGTGGGATTTATGATGTTGTGTATATGGATTCTTTTTGGGTGGGGGGATTGATTATTTGATGGATTTGTATTTTAATAATTAAAATATGAAATTATCAATTTTCGGACAGGTATAACACTAGTTTCTCTAAATTAGAGATAATTTTACCTTTTATTTTTTTAATGACTGAAAACGGTGATTTTAAAAAAAATTATAAATTAATAATAAAATATATTAATGTATAATGTTTACATATGTATTTATATAAAATTAATGAATTCATATTTTTTATAAGTTTTAAATATTTTAGGTTATCTTTCTCTCTTTATATCTAATGGTTTCGGATTTAAAAAATAATAATAATAATTGATGTTTGAAGTGTTTTAATATTTTTTCTTTTATGTTTAAGCCTAGATTTAATGTTTTCATGATATAAATAATAATTATATAAATTTTTAAAAATCAAAATAATAATTAATTTTCAAAATTTTAGTTATATTTTTGAAGTTTGAATTTATTTTTATGAATTTTAATTTTAAATTTTTGCTTATTATGAAAATATTTATGAATAATGTTAAAGACATTACTCAAATTCAAAATTTACTCAAATTTCTCTTATTTTAATAATATATGTAATATATCTGAATATAATAAAAGACAAATTAGTCCAAAAAAATATTAACAATTTTTAATTATTAATATTGAGGGTATTATGATAAAATTAGTAATATAACAGGTCAGACATTTATATGTTAGTTTTATCTGAAGATGAGTTAATTAAATAAATGAATTTAATGAGTTATTTAAATTAAAAAAATTTATATATTTATGTGTAATTTATATATTTTATTTAAAATTGCACCATATTGAAAAAATAAATTTTTTTGTATGCTATAATACCAAAGTTTTACCATATTAAACAAATATTAATGATTAAAATAAATTTTTAAAAAATATTTTTATTGTACTTTTATTTTCAATGGATTATTTTATTTGATTTTGATTAATTTATCATTAAATTTAAACAAGTTTCTATCTAGGCATCCCAGAAATTAAGAAAAATGTTTGACATGTAGGTTTCACGTGGTAATTTATGTAATTTTTCTGTCTAAAGTCAAACAATTTAACAGAATTTGTAACAATTTGTAAAATGTGATGTACAATACTTGTACAAGAGTTTTCTGCAATTAAGAATCACATTAGAAATTAAAGTTTGATGTGTTTTTTTGGTTTTTAAAATTTACTAAGGTTACGTATAGAAATTAGTATTACATTTTTTTTTAAAGAACTATGTCTAATTACTTTTATAATATTTATACAAATTAAATTTCATAATTAATATCAATTATCTTATTCACATGAAGCCCAATTACAAATAGCTCCCTCTTCTAAAACCTTTGATCTTCAAGAATATCATCTCCCATCTTTCTTTTGGATTTTTACTATAAAAATCTTATTTATCTATTTATTTATTATTATGCTGGAAATTGATTTATTAATAAAATTATATCATTCATTAAATGGTTGTTTAGTTTATCTATATAAATCTATGTTATGGTTTATGCATATAAATAAATGTTATACACAGAAGATATAAATCATATGTAATATATAAATAAAGAAATAATAGTTTATAACCTAAGATGATTTGAAAATATTATTTTAATTTTGAAATAATAATAAACTTAATATATATATATATAGGGCTATATGTATATACACAACTGTGTATTACACAATCGGGCTATGGCGAAGGGTTTTTTAGGATATGGTGACGGTTTACCCGCCAGAATAGTTATGATGACGGGTGAAACCGTCATTATAGTCCAAAAATTCGTTGCCATAACCGACTGTGTAACACACAGCTGTGCACATACATTTTTCCCATATATATATATATATATATATATATATATTTAATGTTCTAATGAATGAGATTACACCGTGTTAATCAATACCTCATAATGTCTATTAATACATTTAAGTAATATTATGAACATTATTATTATCAAGAACATTATTATTATCCTATAAAAATTTTCATAAGACAATTTATCATTGATTATATAAATTTGGTCGAGTCTTTTAATATTTATTATTAAAAAGATTAATTTAGTTGTTAAATCAATTTATGATTAAAGATAGATAAATTATAGACTTATGAAATTATTTTAAATGTATCATAATTGTATTAATTGAATATGAAATATTTATGTACATTTATAGAGAAAATATTTACAAATTAATAAAGAGTTTATTTAATTTATAATTCCTAGAATTGAAGTACAATTACACTTAATTAGTGGAATTAATTGTAATTAATATTTATTCTAAATATTATTATTAGATGGAGTCAGAGGAATCCTAGCCTAATTGGATCCAAATTCTTAAGAGATGCATTTCGTTATAAAGATGATTATGGTTTTATTTTTATAAAAAAAAAGGGGGAAATTTTATCAACATTCTTCATAGATCCGGTGTCAGACCGGCAGCCTCCGGTTAGAGGAGACGAAGAGAATTTGAATAGAGAGTTACAATGGTGTCATCGCCTGTGGTAAATACATACCCACTGTCGAGCTACACTTTTGGAACAAAGGAGCCCAAGATGGAGAAAGACACCTCCGTCGCTGATCGCCTTGCTCGCATGAAAGTCAAGTTAGTTTCTTTTTTCTTATCTTTTGAAACCTAAATTAGAAAAAAAAAGATTGTCCCTGGATACATGTTTTAGGCTTAAAATTATATGTACTGGTTTTATGGCGAAACCCTAGATCGAAACAACTAATATTAGATTTTTTCTTATTTTCCTTTTGTTTCCGAGCGATAATTCTTGAACTTAATTTGTTTTTGCAGTTATACGAAAGAGGGCATGAGGACCAGCGTCGAAGGAATCTTATTGGTACTCCTCTTTCTCACACGCACACTCATGAAATTATTTGTGCATTTCATTAAACAGTTGTATAGTGGGAAGTTAAAGAAAAACATTGGGATCTCTCTGAGATGGTATTGTTATTTACTTTTAAAACTACAGCCTAATTTTAAATAAATATTTAATTGGTAAATATATTAAACTCACAGCATCATAATAGAATGAGTTAATTCGGAGGGGTGTAATCAAGCTCGAACCATAAAAGATTAATTATGTGGATAGTGCAAGGTTCATTAATGATCAAAGCATTACTTAGATGGCATCCTAGATCAAGTCATTGGATTATTGCTAATAAATAAGCTATAAAACAACGCCTTCCTTAGTTAATTGAATCATCTACTAAGTTCCGTTGTAATTAGTTTTCTTACAGTTGATAGTGTTCTGTGACTGCCTATGTTAGCATGCATATTAAATAAACACTATAGTGCACCGCAATTTGTCAAAGTGACGACTTTGTAGAAAAGCATTCTCTCTGATTATATGACCAGGACTATTGTAGGATGGAGAAGTTCATAGACAGTAAGGACTTGCCTACTCTCATTCTCAATCCTTCACTGACATATAACCCCTTTGTCCGAATTTGAGTTCCATCTAGTTCAAATCTTGAGCCCTGATAGATGAGATTATTTTAGTAAATCTAATAGTATTAGCTCTTTGTTTTTTTGTGGACATGTCATTTCCTTTTAGTGTACCCATTAACTAATTTAATTGGAGTGTATGTACATGTCTGTATGCAGTCAATACTAATATGCATCCCTCTCCTGGCACCTTTTTATTTCTTCTGATAATTATCTCTCTACCGTCTCTTAGTAGATTTTATAATATTTTATTACGTGATGAAGAGGCAAAATATGGCACATATCTAGTAGTCTTTTTCAATGTACACAAACATTATACATGGTTTTGGCTTTGCAGGTGCAGGAACATAATCACCCCCATATTCTTCTCCTGCAAATTGGAAACACTTTTTGCAAACTTCCTGGTGGGCGCCTCAAGCCAGGAGAGAATGGTATTATGCTTTACTTATGGGGTTCTCATTAAATTTAATGGTCTGTACTTTCTGAGGGCAGTTCATTCTTTTTTTTAAAAAGATTATTAATAGCTATGCTTTTCTCTTGATGCTTCAGAAATTGAGGGCTTGAAAAGAAAACTCTCTAGCAAGCTTGCTGCTGCTTCTGCTGGTTTTCAGCCTGAGTGGCAGGTACTACTTCCTATGTACTGTTGTAATTAAGAGTTTCAGAATTAGTTTAGGGGACAAAATTCTGATAAATGTATGCAAAAGCATGATCTATAGCTATTCTGTGAGTAGTGGGATACAAATAAAAATTGCAACGGAATGCTATATTTTCTGGACTGAGATTCCATAAATTTATGCTGAGATGTGAAACTTATCCAGATGTTATCTTTCTCACTTCGTACCTGTTTTTTCAAGGATCGCATATTCATTCTCTGCGTCTAGGAATATATTTCTGCAGGCTTCATTAATCTTTACTTATGTCATTGTAGATAGGCGAATGCGTGGGTATCTGGTGGAGGCCAAATTTTGAAACCATAATGTACCCATACTGCCCTCCCCATATAACAAAATCCAAGGTAAACTGCAAATGGAAATCATATTAACACGAATAACATATTTTTACCTGTATATATTTTGAATTTCCCTGCTCTCTTCCCATCCTCTTCTTTATCTAATGTTATTAGCTGGCACCTTTCTGGTAATGCAGGAGTGTAAGAAGCTTTTCCTTGTTCATTTGTCTGAGAGAGAGTATTTTGCTGTGCCAAAGAATTTGAAACTTCTTGCAGTTCCGTTGTTTGAACTCTATGATAATGTTCAGGTATGTTGAATACAACATTTTTCTCCTCAAAGGTAAATTGGTGTTGGATTGTATTACTTAACATGATTACACGAATACCAACAGGTGGTATACTTGAAAAAGGCTATTATATGGTCAAGGTCTTGCATAGGCGTATTAAGTCCTCTCTTAAATTATATCATATGGAAAGCTTTTGTGATCAGCTTTGATTTTGTTTCTCAAGCAATATGTTGTCTTAGAAATGGCAAGACCATGCGTGTTTTTTCCCCATATTTTATAAACTTATCGTTCTACTGATGTGGTTCTTATAGTAATTCTTATTCACTTCTGCTGGCAGAGATATGGTCCCGTTATATCCACAATTCCGCAGCAGTTGTCTAGATTCCAGTTTAACATGATGCAGACATAAATGATGGACTTCAAGAGCTCATACCCAGATAGGAATTATAGGAGACATTTGATTTGGTAGGTTTGTAGGTCCTTAATTTTGCAGATAACTAAAGAGAGTTTGACTAGGACTTATGACATATTTTATCCTTCTAGGCTGAATAGTTTTAGCTTCTCATTTCTCTGTAATTGTGTGATCTTTTTACCGGAACAAGTTCTGTTCTTTACCGTGCTACTTTGTCATTTGAGTAATCACATTGATGTTATGAACAAAAAGTAGTTCTCCAATAGTTTATGACTTATTGGTTGCTACGCCGAGATGGGTTTGCTACAGTGCTCTTTTTGACAAATTTTGTTGCAACTATTGTTTGCCCATGGCACTGTAGACAATAGTTACTTGTGTTATGGATGCGGCGTCCTGCCTGCTACGTTGCCAGTTCCTACTAGTGTCAAATAATTTTACCCATCAACAACATTTTTCTACCTCTGAATAATTTTTTTTTATTATAAGCAATAAAATTATACATGATTTTTTTTAAAAAGAAAAATTAAAGTAGTTGTTCGGATCATTTGGCAAACAGAACAGGCAGGACACCAAATCCAGGAGTGCCGACCATTTCATATTAAGACCGATTCTGTACCTCATATTTTTGAACCGGTTTTGATAGAAATGCAATTCCACATTTTTGAAATATGTTAAATTTCAAATAAATATTCGTTTCAATAAATATCCTACATATCTTTTTTCTACGACATCAAAAGTTTCTTCAGGTGAATCTCATAGGAGACTACTGCACCCTGTTCTCTTCCATATATTCTTTTGTTCCATCTCGTCTCTTACATCTGTGGCCTCTTTCCACCGACCCCTAGAAGCATGAATGTGAGACAAGAGCACGAATACTCCAGATTCATTTACATTCACCCCAGTCCCCATGACCCATCTCTATCACAAGCTCCGCCAATTTAAGATCACCTCTGACCTTGCAACCGCCAAGTAATGCTCCCCAAATAGCAATATCAGGCTCTAATGGCATCTCCTTAACCATAATCAGTGCTTCCTCAACCTTATCATTTCGGCTTAGTAAATCTATCATGGATCCATAGTGCTCTAATTTTGGACTTGCCCCAATTTTTTTCTTAATACTAGAAAAGATTTCACGACCTTCGTCTACCAGGCCTCCATGACTACACGCAAACAAAGCACTAGTAAATGTGAAGTCATTTGGCTCCAAACCTTTCTCCTGCATCAAATAGAAAATTTTGATAGCATCTTGTGTTCTTCCATGAATTGCTAGTGATCTGATCATAACATTATAGGAAAACACATCCTTATTTTGGATTTTTATAAAAACTGTGAAGGATCTATTAACATCTCCACATTTAGCATACATTTCTACAAGAGCAGTCCCTACTGAAACTGCCAAATTCAGCCAATCTTCAATTAGAGAATGTATCCAACTCCCAAACTCTAAAGCACCTAAGTGAGAGCAAGCTGAGAGAGCTGAAACAAAAGTGTACCCATCTGAATCAACACCTTCAAACTTCATTCGAGTAAAAAGATCCAATGCTTCTTCAAATTTCCCGTTACAGGTATAACTTGAAATCATGGAATTCCAGGAAACCACATTCCTCTCGGGAATTTCCTCGAAAAAATTTCTAGCCCTTTCAAGATCTCCACAATCGGCATATGCTCCAATCATTGAAGTCCAAGACACAACATTCTTTTCTGGCATCAGGTCAAACAAATCTATTGCATTTGCCACATCCCCGACTCGGACATAACCAGAAATAACCGAATTCCAGGAAACAATATCTCTTTCAGGCATATTATCAAACAGCTGTCTCGCACACTTAATGTCACCAACAACAGTATACCCAGTAATTAAACGGTTCCATAAATCAACCGGCTTATTGCACATATCACTGAAAATCTTTCGAGCATCATTCATTCTGTCGTTTTTTGGTACACCCAATTGAAAAGCTTCGACCATCTTCAAGTACAAATTAAAAAGTGAATTGGCAACTGGAAAAGCAGACTCAAACCCAGCTTTTATAATTTGACAGTGCACCTTCTTCCCGGTTCTAAACCATCGCAATGCAGTGCATGAATTTATAACATACGGGAATGTGAAATTATTGGATTGCAGCCCTCTTTGACGCATTTCATGGTACATTGATATGCATTTGTCAAAGGGACCATTATAAGCGAAGCCTCTAATGATAGCATTCCAAAGGGTGATCTCTTTATTAAAACAATGCCCACCCATTTGAGAGAAAATCCTAGTGGGATACTCCATTTCCCCGAATTCGGTGCTCCGGCGAAGAAACTTTAATCGAATCTGTATATTTTGATGGAGGAGGGAAGTTGTGACAATGAATGCATGAATCTGTTTCAACTGCTTGAAGGTGCATTGTTGCAGAAAGTATGAAACTTTGGCTTCTAAAGGATAAGGCATATGTTATGTGTAAGTATTGGTTTAAAGTTTAAACCATCTAAACAACTTATAATTGAATGTATCAGTACTCTTTCTTAGAAGACTATATATATATATATATCTAGTAAGTATATCCTTAAGTGAGTACTTGCTACAAATACATAAGAGTCCGGTGCATATATTATCACGCACGCACGCAAGGCAGGCAGATGAAAAATACTGATTAAACTGGTCGAGTTAAAATCTGATACTAATTGGTCTGGTATCAAAGGAGAAAAACTAGACGCAAAACAGATGTAGTGGAAGTACCGAGTCCAATGTAAATTGGAATGCAATTTGTTTTGGTTCGTAGAACCGACCGATAAAGTTACATATGTTCAACAGTTCTATATTGTTGAATGTTCTTCTGTTAGAATTTTGATGCAATAAATAAAACTTACTACTACATTTTACTATAATAAAAGATTTTTAGTTGAATCACAAGTCCTACTACCTCCGTTCCTAAAAGATTATTGTTTAAGGTTTTGGCACATGGATTAAGAAAGTATCATTTACCAAGTAAAATTTGTTTGAAATTCCATCACTACTCCTTTATGGGAAATTAAAAACTACTAATATAATGAAGAAAATTTCTTGGGACAATGAGAGAAGGTAGGAGTAATATAAGAAAATAAATAATTTATTCTCCTTAAAAGTTATAAACGACAAACTTTTTAGAACAATTTTTTTTTCTAAAACGACAATCTTTTAAGAACGGATAGAATATAATTTAATAAGTACAAATGAAATATTTGGGCATATATATATCCGATATATTAATATATATTTATGATGTTTGGTATGTAATATATATATTACATATATATATATATATATATATATATATATATATAGAATAAAGATCAGGTCCGGACTCCCGGACGGGAGAAAATCCGGACCTGAAAAAATTTTTTTTTTTTTTTTTTTTTTTTTGTAGAACAACTAAAAAAAAAAAAAAAATTTATGGAAGTGAAATTTTTCCAAAATAAAGTGTTTTGGGTGTGTTTTTAACACCCACACCAACCAATGTATGTACAGTCTGCCCAGACTGTACAGACATGTTTTGTTATAGGCATCCAAATCACGCCCAAAACACTGTATAATGTAAAAATTCCAATTCCATAAATTTTTTTTTTTTTTTTTAGTTGTTTCAAAAAAAAAAAAGCGAAAAAAAAAAAAAAAAAAAGGTCCGGATTTTACACCTGTCCGGGAGTCCGGACAGGATCCGGACCCTATATATATATATATATATATATATATATATATATATATATATATATCCGATATATCCATATTCATGAATATTTGGAGAATAAGTTGAGGAGGCGGAGGTAGCTAGTTTAGCAAGGGTAACAGCAGACATGCTTGCTATGTACCGGTAATAAAAGCGACCTTTAAACTCTTACAAAAGCAAATACTAATAATAATATTTTTTCGTTCTTAAAAGATTATCGTTTAAGATTTTTGTATATGAAATAAAAAAGTCATTTAATACTATCATTTACTAATAGCAATTAAAATTTATTTGGAATTTTATCACTACCCGTTTATGAGAAGTTGAAAACTATTAATACAAGAAAAAAAAATTCTTGAAACAATGAGAGAAAATCCCTAGGGATAATATAAGAACCTAAACAATTCATTCTCCTAAAAAGTTATAAACAACAAATATTTTGAAATAAATTTTTTCTTCTAAAACGATAATTTTTAGGCAGACAAACAGGCAAAGAGCCAGGTCTCCCTTTGATTTACAACCACGCTTCTTTGAAATTTTCTTCAAATCTACTCTATTTTAGTATTGAAGTACTAGTAATCAGTTTAATTAGTCAAAGAAAGAGCTAGGGTTGGTACGTACATAACGGTTTGTCGGTTTAGTCTCATGATCACATATATACTATCAAATTAATTCATCCTATAAATAACAATTCCAAAAATCGAAACAAATTTTTTCATAATTTAGTCCTAACAAATACTCAGAAGATAGTGCATAAAACTTGATAGCCCAAACCCAAATGTTGCTGGCCAGTACGTGGGTTCAGTACTGTTGGCCCAATTTTTAAGTACAATTACAAAACTCTAACAGATGGTTTGAGGCCCAACTAAAATTACCGCCAGCCCAAAAGCGCAGTTACTTCGATATAAAAATGATATTTTGAGACATCCTATTTTTAATCTCTGTTAAAAATTTATTAATTGACAACATGGTAATATTCAATTTATAGAAAATAGGTAATGTCATTTTATAATATAAAATTAAAAATATATTTTTAATTTATAAAAAATATAATTATATATATAAAAAGAAGGGAGTAAAGTCTTTAATATTCTTAGATTTAGAGTATGATCTATTTATATAAAATTTGTTCAGTGCAAGGCATGACCAAGTCTATAATTAATTTATTTATTGATTCAAAAATATTATATCTGATCACATAGTTTGGTGAAGGAGTCCATGGGTTAGAATGTATAACAATATTATTAATTCTGATGAGAAATTAAAAAATTATTTACTTATTTAATTCATTTGCGGATCAATTTAAGTAATGATAAACTTAAATGGAGGAGGCCACCCACACCACACCACACCACACCACACAAATGGAAATGTTGAAATCGTGACACTCATATTTTTAATGCAAAATAGATACAAAGCGAAGCGAGGGCTCCACGCAAGGAAAGAGATGGGGAGAGAGGAAAGACTTCACAATAACTTAATCATCCAAATTAGCTTTAAACGTTATTAGCATTATGTTTATTTTTGAGTAAGTTGGTCAATTGGTGAATAGAGTGCTGACACGCAGGCGAGACTTAATGTGTGTCAATATTTTATTGGTCAATTGACCAACTTACCAAAAAAATAAATTCATGCTAACTGGATCCGTTTTTGTCCACCGGTGCTAAATATCTTACGCAAAAGGAAATAATTTATTTTTTATAAATAATTGTAGTGATATAATAGTATTTATTTATAATTATGTTGTATGAGATTAAACTATTTATAATATTTTTAGGAAACTAATAAATTTATAAGAAAAAATAATATTTCTATAACAAAACCGTCGCTATAAATTCTACCGAGTGTTGTAAATATCAATTTCCTTTTTTTATACATTTAAACGTTTTCTTTTTAATCTTTCAATCAATTCAAATGGTAGTCTCATAATTTTTTAATTACTTTTTTAAAAATCATTTATTAAGCTCTTAAAGGGAATTGTAGGATTAAATAATATCTTTATTGATACATCAAATGACTTTATAAATAAAAATTGATATATGAATTGCCATGAAAAAGTGATTTATGATATTAAAAATAATACAAATAAAAATAAATAAATAGTTCAATCGGATGTGTCAATATAATTTATAATAATTGTGTCAACTAAAATTAAATAAATTTAAATTTAATATGCTTGAAAACGAGGAAGTACTATCGTTAGAATTTTATGTAGTCAAAAACTTACAAACTAATGTGTATTATGATAATGATTAATTATAATAATTGAATTTACTAATAAATGTTAAAATATTAATTAATTATAAATTGACCCGTTATTTTGTATTTATATTTTTATAAATAATTTTTTTGTCCCCGTAGCATTATTCTTAAAAAAACATCCACTTAATCACAAAGTGGGTCATGAAACTTACGGAAAAAAGAAAATGGGGGCCATTTAATTTTAAGAGTTGGATAGTAGTATTTGATAAAATTGTGTAATAAGAACTTATTAAAATAGATGTTTGGTATAAAATAAAGATTTTTTTTAAAATAAAATTTAAATGTAAAAGAGTTATTTAATAATTTGTCTTTATTATATGTATGAATACAATATTTTACTATTTTATCATTATATCAAATTATAAAAAAGATAATAAATATTAAATAATTTATTCAAACAAAATCTCAAATAATGTATAACTAATAAAATATTTGAAGTAATAAAACATAATAATAATTATGATAATTTTAAGTAATTACTAAGTATAATATATGGTGATGGTGATAGCGGTGATGGGTGGCGAGTGATTATAGTGACGGGTGGTGGTGGTAGTTGGTGATGGTGGTGGTGGGTAGTGGATGATGGTGGGCGGTGAATGGTAGTGATGGAGAGTCGTGGTGGTGTAGTGAGAAAAATATAATAAAAAAATTTTAAAAAAAAATATACTAATAAATATAAAAGTAATGAAAAGTCTCTTTAAAAAAAAGACTTGTCTAATTATTTTTTGAGTCAAAAAGAGGTGACTAAATTTTTATCAGACAAGATTAGCTCTTTACCTACACATTGATGAGTCCTGTCTAATGTCACAGTACCCTCGGCTCCAGGAAATGAAAAGACCGTACACGTGTAATTTAAATCAAGCGGCTATCAACATTCAAAAACCCCGAAGTGACCAGCCGTAACCATATCATAATTGGTCCTTCACTCTTCACACTATTTTTGTTTTTCTTTGAGCGCACATAAAGCATAATTGAAACAATTAAGTTTCGGCGGACACGTTTGTCTCACCGGAATTTTGGATCGATCCATTTAAAATAAATAAATAAATTTATATGTATTTTTTTAAAAATATATAATATTTATTCTAATTAAAAATTTTATTTTAATTATAATTTAGATATATATACAAAATATAATTGTATAATTCTGAATAACTTTATTTTGTATATATATCTAAATTATACTTAAAATATTATATTATATAAAAATTTTAATTAAAATAAATATTATACATTTTTCAAGGATTGCATGCAAAAAATATAAAAAAAAATTAAACCCGTCCAAATAATCATGTCCAATTGCCGGCAGTAACCTCTGCCTAGCCTAGCCTACATTCATCACCCAGCCAAGAGAAAAAGAGCAATAGAGAAAAATTTTCAAAAGAACATATATATATATATATATATACTAGCGATAACCCGTGCCTTCATGTAACGAAAAATTAAATTAAAATTTAAAAAATATTACATTATCTAAAGACATACATACTCAATCATCAATACATATCCAACCACCAAAACATCGAGCTAGTCGGTACTAATTTCACGAAATTTCGGCAGAATTTCCTTTAAAAATAGATATCCGGAAAATTCTAAACTTATCTACAAAACTTACAATCATCAATACATATCCAAACCACCAAAAAAACCATCATTCCATACCATATTTCTGAATCACAGCTAAACTGCATACTCAAACTCTCAAATATTAGCAGCTTGTCAAGATATTAAATGACCTAACCACTCGACAAGATTAATTATCAAAGACACACCATAGATATCACATTCTCAACAAATGCTAAAGACAGTTTGAGGAAATGCACAAGCCATGACTTCCAACTACAAATGATTTCTGTTATTCTAAAATATATTATATGCAAAAGGGCTCTCAGATTTGCTTGTGCTGATCTTCGAGGTGTTTGCTAGTTATACTCATAAAATAACCTTTATGAAGGATCACCATACTCACTACAGGCTCAACACCCGCAAGTTTAGCAGTCATTCTAGACATCACAGAACATAACCTTCATGCTGACCTAATATTCTTCTAAGACTTGAGCCAAGCTCAGCATGCAATTTACAGTAAGTAAAACAATCTAAGATTGCTCAACTGATTAGAAGTATGTAAATGAAACAGAATTTTAATTGATCAAGTGAGCAACATCATGTGAAACTAAGTACTCAATGTGGAGTTAACAAATGATTTATGCATAACAACAGGTCAGATCCAATTTCCAAGAAGAATGTAAAAATCTCCAAAGCCCAAATCGCATAAAAAGTGTACTTATAGACACAACAGTACAGGATCCACAAAAACAATTAAATTAGAAAAAATATAACCAATTTATAACCCATATAATATCAGTTGAAGCTTAATAAATTAAGTGGATTCAGTTAGTCAAATTCATGGTATATGTACACATATCCCCTTAGTAGGCTCAATCATCTGGATTGAAAATAGCTTACAAATAAGAAATTACCTCATCCACCCTTCACATTACTCTAAAAAAGAGTTCATTTCAAGACAATAAGTCCTCCTTATTTCATAAGGCTCTTCAAATGCAGCAAAAACCTATGACCCATCTGCCATCTCCTTCTTCACTACAGACTGCTCACTTGGTCTAATCGCCACAACCTCATATTCAAAGTTGGCACAAGTGTCCTCTTGATACAGAAATACGGGTAAAAAAAGCCCAAATAAAAAAAATTGTTACCTGTTTACCCCCAACAATTGCGAATTCAAAGAGGGTCTCAAACCCATTTTCAGATCATTAAAAATACCTTCAAATTAGTCCCAGAAACTTCAGTTAACTTCTTTGATTAGCCCCAAAAGTGAGTTACGTGTGCGACCCATAGCTTCCATCATCGGCGGCGACTCTATAGCTTCAGTCGGAGTTGTTACGTGTTTCGTTTTGAATCCATGTCAATCAACATCGGCGACTCTATAGCTTCAGTCGGAGACGAATCTATGTCCAACTAAAGTCATACAGGATTGTGGCCTCACAGTAGGTATTTGATGTAGTAAAGATGAGGAATAAGAACTCTGTGTGTGTGGGTTCGAAATTTGAATAAGGAGGACAAGAGAGAGAGCTGATGACGTGTATTTTGATGTGACATTTATGTATTTTCTCTCTCTGCTCTGTTTTATATTATATATATAATATATATAATATATATATATATATATATATATATATATATATATATATTTACTGTCGGTTCAGCTCAGCTCAGCTCCGCTCCGCCGCCTCCGCTCCTGGAAATATAAATTTCTTCTTTCTTTATTAATAGCTGCTAGTTTCAGTTCTCAATTCTTCAAATTTGTAAAATTCCCCAATCTTTTTTTACCAGTAAGTTTCCGTCGCCCTCACTTTGATCTCGTCTCTCTCTCTCCCTCTCTCTCTCTCTCTATATATATAAATCTTTTGAGTTAGTGTGACTGTGGTAGGGAATTGTTAATTCCACAAATTATTTTGGTGGTATAACTATGTCCCACATTCATTAAGAGGGCACCTGGTCTAACTAGCTATGTAATTCATGAAAATACCAATCCCTTGTGTATATATGATATATATACTTGTATGAAGAAGAAACATGCATCAATTTGTACGCATTTGGTGTAATCACAATAGGTTAAAATGGTTGGTTATTAGTTGTTTGATTTTGGTTTGGTTTTTATCCTCATTTAAGTAGCTTTAAGCTATGGAATTTTTTCACACATTAAAGTGTGGGGTGGCAGAGACTAAATATTTGAGAGTACAAAAGCTAAGTAAATGCAAAAGGACAGAGGTGGAAGATAAGTCATTTATATGTAATTATATGGTCCTTTAGTAATCCGGGTGTCAGCGATAATGGCTTCTTCTTCTATCATTAATGTTGATGTGATCCAGAAGCATTTATTACTTAACTTTGACATCTCTCAATTGATCCTATCAATAATGTCCCTTTCTCTCTCTCTTAATTAGTTTAATCACTGTCATTTTACAGGATATCTTTAACCACTGGTTTAATTTGACTGGGGGAATTTGAAGAAGAAGAAGAAGAAGATGGGAAGAAGACCTTGCTGTGACAAAGGTGGTGTAAAGAAAGGTGCTTGGACTCCTGAAGAGGACAAGATTCTTGTTGATTACATAACCACACATGGCCATGGTACCTGGCGATCTCTCCCTAAACATGCAGGTATTTTGTCTTAACTCTATTTTTTTCGCCCTTATTTATTATCATCTCTTTTAGTTTCTTAAACTCGTATACAGAGTTCTCTGTTCTTCAATTTTATTTTGAGATTGCTAATTTTTGGGCCAGGGTTTCAACGTGTTTGATGACTTATCTCTGTTAATGGACATTTGTTTGTGATGATTGCATCAAAACATTACACTGTATTATGATGTATGTGTTTCTTGATAGATTTCTTATGCTTCAGGGAATTGTTTCTGTATTTTTTGACAGATAAGAAACTTGTGACATTTTAAGGTTACTATTGGCTTCTTTCATAGTTCCTGCAGTAGCTTTACATATAATAATATGAGCAGCACTACTCAATCGAGTTTTTTCCTGTAAGAACCATAAAATATTATGTCTTTTATTTCATTTAACTCTTACTCAACAGTCTTGATATTTCAAATGTCACATTATTTGCCAAATTTGCCTACACAAATTTTATGTCATGAAATTTCTTAAAAGAAATTTCTTATTTTTTTTTTCATCCTTGAATCATTTTTTTACTTCAAGTTTCCATATAAATATATAATTGTTAGAAATATTGTGTTACTTTCTGCTTATTTTTCCTATCTTGCTTTCCCCCAGCTTTGGTTGTGGTTGCTGGGAAATGTAGTGGTAAAACTAAATTCTGGTTGCTGCTGTAGAAATTGTGGTTCTAAAACAGTCCACGTGCACTAGTTATCAACATGTTATGCGGGATAGTAAAGTAACTAAACCATTATTTCTTGGTCTCTCGATTCAATTATAGAATGGTTCATAATTTTTTTCTTTAAAGTTGTTTCATAATGCTCAGGGATGCAACTCTCGGTTGTAGGCTCCAACAGATGCATAGTAGCCTGTTTGTATCAATTAAATAAAATTTTATTAATTAGATCTGCAGAAGACATGTATACTTCATCTGTCGGTATTAGGTTCCATCAATTGATTGGACCATGGAGACAACACCACAGAAACAAAGCTAAGTTGTTATCGACACAGCGTAATCAGCTCGAAGAACTTTGCAATCTGCACTGATGAAAGAATTGCACCAAAACTTTGCCACTCTTGTAGAACCCTAAGGAGAGTTTGCTCTAGTAGTCTGGTGTGTGTGTATATATGCATGTAGTATTATTGCATCTGTTATTGGATATCCTTTTGGATAATGTAATCTCTATAATCTTCTATTGTGAGGAGTAAGGTAATAGCCATCTTATAGGTATTAGACCTGCAAACTTTAATTGATGGACTATATTGTTTGCTAGGTCTCCTCCGCTGTGGGAAAAGCTGCCGGCTTCGTTGGACAAACTATCTTCGACCTGACATTATACGTGGTCCATTCACTCCTGAAGAAGAGAATACTATCATCCGCTTGCATGGCATGCTTGGTAACAAGTAATCACTTGCTTCAGTTTATTTCTTTTAGACTCCTTTTACTTGCAGAATATGTCTTGGGTATCATAATAATATTTAGATATACTGATTTGTTGATTTTGGTATTTATTATCTTTTATGTATAATATGTGGTCCATGTAGCCAGCAGGCTGCAGGAGATATGATTACAGGTCACTTGTATTTTTATGCTCTTCCGTTGATAGCTTTGTTTCAATTTGCACCCGACATATACGATAGCAACTAGATAATGACATAACTTGTGGGCTTCATCTCCTTGTTAATCGGTAGAGTGCTGATATGCCTTGCATATTCACTTGGTGATCATAATTTTTAGAATTTATGGTCAGAGGACATTATTTATGTGCAGTGAGAACTAGTAAATTCTTTTACTCACGCGAAAGGGGAAAGAAAAATAGGGAAAAAAAACACTTGTTCATTCTTGCATATTAAAGTTTAATAGATGAAAGGTTCTTAGCTGTTTGTGTAAATATCTAACAATAAGATAACACCATTAACCAGACAATGAGATAGACGAGGAAATCTCAAACCCATAGTTTCAGCCTAATTGCATTCTGTCCCATGCCACCCATGTGTCGGCTCAACTGAAAAGTTAGAATCCCATTAAGAAATCCTTACTGCATCCTAGAGAATGGAGAATGATAAAGAACTTCTTAGTATTTGTGTGTAGCAAGTCTTACAAATACAGGCTTCCTGAGCATCACTTTTGATGCCTCAATCAGATGAGAAAAGTTAGTTTGGATGCCTATCTTGTTCCACAAGTGTTCCTCCTAGCCATGTTCTAAAGGAAAATTTCTTGTTAATGATTCACTAGCTGGTCAATAAAATTAATACGTCACCTTTATTTTGGGTTTATGTAGACAGTGGATTATTAAGTTCAGTATTTGGTTCCTGATCCTATAGGACTTGTTCCTAAAAGTGAATATGGTTGAAATGGTGGGAATCTTCTGGAGTTGTTCTTTCTTGCACAGACTGAGCACAAAAATTTTCAGGTGGGCTTCTATAGCATCCCATCTAGCAGGAAGAACAGACAATGAGATAAAAAACTTCTGGAATACACATCTGAAGAAGAAGGTACCCAACACAGGCCTTAACCTGCACATGCTCCAGCCGTCCTCCATTTCTAAGTCAGTTGATGTTAAATCTGAATCCCCATCAACTAGCCACATGGTACAATGGGAAAGTGCGAGAGTTGAGGCTGAGGCCCGGCTTTCCATGAATTCATTGCCTCCTAGCAGCCCATCACCAGAAGTTAAACCCTATTGTGACCACGTTCTGAAATTATGGAATTCTGAAGTCGGGGAATCGTTTCGAAAGATTAAGAACCAAGATGGAATGGCATGCCAATGGCCAAAGTGGGAGACTTCCTCATCAACAAAAGTTGAATTAGACTCCGGAGTCACGACTGAAGCTGCAGGCTGGACCCTAACCCCCAGTGACGTGGCTGATAATGAAAAAGAGACGGACCGCAAAAAGAATGATGAAGACATGGCAGTTGGCTCAGACTCCTCAAATTCATATGAACTGGATAGTTGCTCAGATGCAGCATTGAAGCTGCTGCTAGATATTCCGGGTGGCAACTACATGGATTTCCTACTAGAGGATACAGCTGATGTCTCCATTTATCACCAACATCAAATTTGAGAGCGTAGTCATATCGCAGTTTTGATGGTTTTTTGTTGCTCTATCAAGAAACCTATAGTTAACATAGTAGGTTTTGTAATTTTCACCTTACATATGCTAAAAACTTAGGGCTTTAGAATTACTTTTTTTGATGGTATGTTCAAGACTAGTATCTGACATATACAATGGGAGCCCCTTTTGATAGCTGACTTGCAATCAAATCATCTTCATGGCCAATGTCAAGAAAGCACACAAGATGCACTCTTTGTTTCTTTCTTCCTTTCATTTTAAACTTCATGAAATTGAAAATCTAAATCAAACTAGTTTTACAACTATTAAGTTTCTTTTCCTCCGCATGGTATATATACACAAATATACCACTATGCACACAACATTATAAATAATAACAAATCATCTACCAAATTAGCAATAGCACGCACATCTTTAACAACAAATAAATCCCAATCAAGAAAATACTAATGCAACTTCTGCCATTGTCAAATTAGACCTGAAAAATATTCTTCCTTTAAAAAATTCCAAGGAGTTTCTTTGGACCTGTTCCTGTAGCACGGTATTTTGCCGCCAACTCCTCTGCCTTGAGTAAATCTTCCCCTTGTTTGGCTTCAATCAACGCCCTCTTTTCTTCTGCTGCCTTGTGGATAGAAGCTACTTTGTTTTTCAATTTTTCGACATATTCTGCCTTTTTCTTCTCCAATTTCTCCTGCTCAATTTGCATATGTAATGTACAACACCATAAGCTTTGATTAAGCAAAGACTTTTCACTACCCTAAACCAGTTGAAAAACTAAGCATGTATAATTAATTAAAATAGAGTAATGCAATGTTTGGATTAAATACTTATGTATATCATTAGATTAATCAATTCTTCTTGTAGAACTTAGGAAATTTAAATATGGTTAGACTTATATTATGTATGTTAGTGTTAGGTTTTCATAAGTCATGAAATCTAACTCAAGAACAAAAACGGTAACAAGTTGAAGAAATCGAAACCATGAAATGAGAAATCCTAATATGATCTGTTTTTGTAAAAATCATATGTTTAGAATTTGGACATGAAATAAAAAAGAAAAGTTGTAGATATGGAAGTTATCTAGCCTATCCCAGAGTTTGAACAATATCTACCATGTAAATTATTTTGTATGAATTAATTAGTGGGACGCAGAGCCTAAAAACATACTGCGGAAGCGCTGCATAAGCACAACGTTTTAAGTTCGAGAATTTTGGGTTCCTAAAACTTATAGAATAGATAGACCATGTTATACATAGGTCACTATCCGAAGATAAGCCAATTCCGATTTGAAATGAATTTATTATGAATAAAACAGTTTTGAAATAAAAAACCGTAAAAATTGAAGAATCGAAGTTAAGAGCATGATCTATGGCTAAAACTTTAGATTTGAGCTCTCTGTGATTATTTAAGATCACTGTCCAAAAATAAGAATTTTTGAAATTAATTTTGAATTTTAATGACATACAATTTTGCCCAGAAATGATATATTAAAAATAATCAAACTCATTTGGAAAAATCTGAAACAATTACAGTAATTCTAATTTGACATTATGTACTACTGTCCAAAAGGGATAAGCCAACTAAATTATAGTTAAAACTTAAACGCTAGCGTATAAAGTTGGAAAAATTAATAAAAGCTATTTAAAGTGAACTAAAATAATGTACAATAGTTTTTACAGTAGAGATGAGTTAAGAAAAAAAACTAGAGAGCTTAAGTTTACAAAAAAAAAGGTTATATATGTTGAAATGCAAAGTTAGGAAGAAACGACACGTAAAACGAGGTAAAAACGCGTTAATACGGGGTCAGTAAAACGAGAAGTTACCGGCAATAACAAGTCGTGACTAATTAGTATGTCAACCTTCATTACCTATGTAGGTTGTACGTGGATCGAAAAATTAGCGTAAACGTATAAAAGACGAATCAGACAAGTTTTTCTACGCTTTGTGCAACGTGATTTTAACTATTCGAGTTTCATTTAATTCTTATTTAAATTGTGAAATTCATTCTTATTTGTGAAATGATTTAAATTAATGATATTATGCCATTTTATTTTGCTAAACTCGATTCATTTCGGAATAATTATTGGTTGAAATATTGAATGGTTAAAATTCTTTATTTGAGCAAGTTTATTGTGTCAAACTAACTTGTTTTGGAGCAGAATATGTGTGTTAGTAACTGAGCTAAACATCCCTCGGAGGAATTTAAGATGTGTCGGGAAACCGACTTAAATACTGTTAATACGGTGTAGTAGGTGTTATGCATAACATAAGATATTATTAGGTCAATCCCCTATAAATATCTACGGAGAGTTCTCAGACTGTGTGACTGTTAGACAAAACTGAAGAGTTTTAAGTCTTTATGACTGACAAACATTATTAGTTCTCGGTTTAACAACCACTTAGTTTACTATATTGACAATTGTTGAAATCTTTTGTTGAGCTGTTATTTCTTTGAATCAGAAAAAATTGTGAGTTATTTAATATTTATATCTTTAAGACTTGTTGAGCAATCTGTTGTTCATTCTTGCAAATATTTTACTTCTGGCTTTGGAGCTAAGGAAGAATTATCAGAAGGAACTGACAGTAAGGGAAATGGAAAGAAAAGTAATTACGTCAAGAAGCATTCTTTATATTTACTATGACTCAAGTTGTAATGACTTTTGGAAATGAGATTAAGAAGTGGGGAATTGTAATATTATTATGGTATTGTATTGTGTATTTAGTTTACATTGTGGAATGTTAAGGTTGTTAGATAGCGAGCACCTGGTCACTTTAGCAAGTACAGGATTTGGGGCGTCACAGTTACCTCAATCTTTTTGAGGTCAGCCTCTAGAGTTGCTTTCTTGCTGTTTTCCCATGATCCAACGTCAGATAACTTTTTCTGAGCTCTGTACAATAATTTTAAAAAACTTAGATTTAGTACATATAATAATCATGACTCAAAACAAAAAAAAAAGTTTAGTAGTAAATATAATGAACATTAAAATCGCACAAAATTAAAGTTATTTTTATCTCAAGCTCGTATGAGTCATCTATAGTAATTAGGTATTCTGAATTTTGTAAAATTCTGAAATTTTGATTTTATTTTGAACATAGATGATATTAAGAAGTATTCGGAGCAGAAAACATGATAGTCTAATAGCAGCAGCTTCAACATATTCTTACTTGTTTTCTGCTTTTGATTTCTCACTTTCTTCCCATG
Source organism: Panax japonicus (assembly GCA_020205505.1). NCBI lineage: Eukaryota > Viridiplantae > Streptophyta > Magnoliopsida > Apiales > Araliaceae > Panax > Panax japonicus. Next base: position 4,309,446 of record CM035093.1, on the reverse strand, counting down.
CTCTGATCAGTGCCAACCTTTTCTCTGTTGCTACCCGTTCAAGCACAGCATCTGTTGAGTAATTAATTAAAAATCATCATTAATTTTCCTTTAATAATGAAATTAAAATTTTAATGTTGATAAATTAATTTACCTCTGTTAACAGAACCCTCCAAAACTTTTTTCTCAACAGGCTCAGGTGCCTCTGCCATATGCACAAACGTAAGTTGACACGTATTAAAGAAACAAATTCGTATTAATAAACTAAAAATCAAGCACAGATATCTAATAGCTTAGAAAAATTGAAGTTGAGTGTCAAATTCAAAGCTTCAACAATTGGTTAATTGTAGATCTGAAGTAAGCTTTAGTACAGTAGGCGGACGAGACAGAGACAGAGACAGAGACAGAGAGAGGGAGAGAGAGTGGGGAGGGTCAAGGGTGGTTTACTTTCGATAACGGCGAGAGTTTTGGAGTCGTCGGGCTTGTCTTCTTGGGTAACAGGAACAGGAATGACGGCTTTCTCTTCGGTTGGAGTTTCAAGGGGTGCTTTTGGCGCGGGAGGAGGCTCCGACGTAGACTCCGATTCTACCTTCTTTGGTTCCAGTTCTGCCATAAATTAGAAATATGAATTATTGGGGGTTGGGTTGTAATTACTTGTAATAAGGAAGAAAGGATGATATAGAGAGAGAGAGGGGGGTAAATCATCATAAATATAATAAAGTTGGAGGAACGTAACTGTCAATCTGGAAGAGCAAGCTGGACGATTGTTATTTGTTCCACTTATTATGAGTTGGCATTCCGGTCCACACACTCTGTCTGCCCAACAACACATTTTATTTTATTTTATATTTTATTTTTATCTAGTCTAGTGACAGTCCCCGAAAGGAGATATTTTCGGTAAAAATAAATTAATATTTAAAAATATTTTATCTCACCCCCACCCCTCCATTAGAGGAGAGCAGATCTTTTATTAATTAATTTTAAAATTAAATAAAAAAAATATGTATCAAACAGTACTGTACTGCTATTTATAACTCATCTATTTTGTTATAATCACTACACAGACCATCACATGTTTCTATATTTTGTTTTAATTTTCGAAAAAAATCTGCTTATTTAGCAATTCTGACTTGTTTAAAATTAATTAGAGATTTTTAAAATTTTAATTTAATATTAGAAAATAATTTTTTTATAATTACTAGCAATATTAAGATATTTTTCGATATTTGTAATCATATTAACTATAATGAAATGTGTTTATATTAATTATAAATTTGAAAATATCTCAAAAAAAAAGAGTCAAAATAATTTCTTTATTTTTAAATCAAGAAGGATTACAGAACTACTCATATAATATATATAGTGAGATACTAGATTCAAATGAATTATTATTCTAGTCTTTTTCAACCGTAATTATGGATTTAGAATAAGAATATAAAGAACCTTAGCTAATTCGCTTGCTTTATTTATGCATATTATTTATAGTATGAAAAACGTGATTGCTTTAAATAAACATAATTACATCTTTGCTTATCCCCTAAGTTAACTAACAAGTGTTTGATAATAACTAAATGATAATTGCTAATGATGTAAATAATTCTGTCTTACTTTTTCCATAAATTCTTTTTTTTTAAATACACACTCTCGTAATGACAGTTAATAACAATAGGGGAGCACTATTTATTTCAGTTGAGACTGTGAAAATATCAAAAATAAACGTGAAAAATATTAGTTTCCTTAACAAGAAGTCATTCCATTCCAACTGTATCGTTCATGCCTGCTCCCTCTTACCCTTTACAGCTAGCTAGCTAGCTATATATATCTATCTAATAAAATACAAATGATTTTGAATTTCCCGCTCACTCAATAAATCATCTGGGCCGTCCAAAATTTGAGATAAATCTCACCGTTCATATATCTATCTAATAAAATACATCTATCTATCTAATAATCTAATAATAATTTAATAAAATACAAATGACTTTAAATTTTCCGCTCACTCAATAAATTATTTTGGTCGTTCAAAGTTTGAGATAAATCATATTGTTCATACAGTGCCGGAGGCACGGGACCCAGCTAGTATATATATAGAAATTGGATCAGGTCCGGACCTCCCGGACGGGAGAAAATCCGGACCCGAAAAAAATATATATTTTTTTTTTAGAACTAAAAAAAAAAAAATTTATGGAACTGAAATTTTTCAATAATACAGTGTTTTGGGTGTGTTTTTAATACCTACACCAACCAATGTATGTACAGTCTGCCCAAACTGTACAGACATATTTTGTTATAGGCATCCAAATCACGCCCAAAACACTGTATAATGTAAAAATTCCAATTCCATAAAAAAAAAAAAAATTTAGTTGTTTCAAAAAAAAAGCAACAAAAAAAAAAGGTCCGAATTTTAACAAAATCCGGGAGTCCGGACCTGATCCGGACTCTATATATATATATATATATATATATATATATATAGGATCAAGAGCATTCTCCTTAAATAGCACTCCGCCTTAAATAGCACTCTACAATCAAAACGACGTAGTTTTTGGAGGACGCGGTGGCATTGTATTTACAAAAATGTCACCGCGTCCTCCAAAAACTACGTCGTTTTGATTGTATAGTGCTATTTAAGGCAGAGTGCTATTTAAGGAGGGTGCTCTTGATCCTGACCGTATATATATATATATATATATATATATATATATATATATAGGAGACAGAAATGAAACATCAAGTTTCAAAGAATATATATTTAGGAAAAACAAAAAGAAAAAACATGTGCTGGGCAACAAGAATCCACGTGCGTGCCGAAACAAATCCTATATAGAGATCGGTAAGTAACACTAAAAACAACTGTACGGGGCAGGAAGCCAGTGTGAGAGTACAAGTAATAACTAAGATACATCCCCTACCCTTACCCTTCCTTTATAATCATCCCATAGAGTAATGAATTTAGGTCCAAACAGAAATAGTAGAAACTCTTGCTTCACTTGTTCCATTCCAGCTTTATCCATACTACTATGTATGTATCAATATATAACAATTGACTTTTACAGATCGTGATGAATTTAGGTACATGCAAATAATAGAAATGCAAGCTTGCTTCACTAGGCCATTCCAGCTTCCCTTGATACTTATCATCAACCCATAACAATGACTTACATTTATATAGCCTGGTAGCTGTAGTCATCCTCCCCAGGGGCTTGAGAAAGAACTGTCAACAGTACAAAAGTCCCAAACAAAACGGTAACAATCGCAGTGAAGTTGACAAGGAATGCCTCAGATCCATACTTGGCAAGCCCAGAATTCTCAAGAAACGTAAGCTTTTCAAGAAATCCTAGTGTGGCATTGCCAACAGCCAAGACATAAACAAATAGCCCAAATAGCACGTGCCATGGAAGCGATTCCTTTCTAATAAGAGGAATACCCCCGGGGTAGAAGAATACCACAAAACCATAAATCCACTGCAAATCATCCCAACATTTTCAGATAAAAGATCTCTTAGAAACAAATTTGAACTGTTCACTTTAAACTCTGCTAGTTGGTAAGATTGAAGTAATATAGCAGATAAATATAAATGTGCAAGAGCTTGAAATCTGATTCTTCATTATCAAGAAACGCGCTTTTGGCTTTATGGGCTAGAGAAACTGGAAAATCTAGCATACAAGTATAAATGCAAGAGTTTGACAGGTGATTTTTCATCACTTCTAGCTTTATGGGCTAGAGAAGCTGGAAAAGCTAGTATAAAAGCCCATATGCTCTCGTGGGTTGTCACTTGTTAATCTTGTTAGTTGTTGCTAGCAGTACTTCAACTAAAATTAGCAGCCATGCAGAAAATAGATAGTGAAAACCAAACAATATGAATAGGCCCCATTTATAAGCCTAATGATGCGGAACAAAACAATAAGATCATGAAAATGGCAAGCAAGGGCGGATCCAGTACCTTAGTTCAATGGGGTCAATTTTTTAAAAACAAAAATTTACAAGGAAATAAAATAAAGGCAAAAAACGATGCGAGGGACATTGCAAGTAATTGTGTGAGCTATCATATAAAACCGATGTCGTTTTATGTAATTGAATACACTTCCTACCATATTATGTACAAAATGATATTTTATAATTGTTTAAAACATTGTTATTATAAGAGCCACCTCGCGCAACAACGTGAGGTATCTCTCAGACTCTCACCTCCCGTGTCCTCTAAAATAAATTGCAAAATTAAATAATATTGTTAAAATATTATTTATAATAACATTTATGGAGACTTCATTGCTTTCAAACTATTGCAATGATAGCCTCATTTCAATAGATGCAAAAATATCATGTTTAATGTAAGTTACTAAACTATATAAAAGAGTGGAGTATTGATGTTAATAGATTTGAGACTCTTAATAGTCTTTTAGTTTGAATTTTTTATTTTCACTAAACGTTTTATAAAATTAAAAATAAATAAAAAATTGTCTCTTCAAAATTCAATGGGGTAAGGGTACATCCGCCAGTGATGGCAAGAGATTATTAGTAAATTCTTTTGTACAGTTTTCCTATATCTATTGATTGCAATTATTTTAGATCTTTTAATTATAGGGGGGTAATAATTATCAGTTTGTTTCCTTTTGGAGGTAGGTTTCCTAAGTGGCTAAGTTATACTAGCTTTTCTTGTTTCCTATTTTAAATAATGTGACCCCCTCTCCCTAGGGGTGTTCAAGATACCGGTTTTTTCGGTTTTTCAATTTTTCGGACCGAACCGGTCGGTTCGGTATAAAAAAAAACCGTTCCGGTTCGGTACAAAAACGGTATATACCGATTTTTCGATACCGGTTTCGGTCCGACGTTTTTATGGTTCGGTTTTATACCGGTTTTCTAATTTTTTATTATTATTTATAATTTATTAATAATAATAATAAAATAATGATTATAATAATAAAAATAATAATATTAATAAAAATAATAATAATAATAAAAATAATAATAATAATAATAATTATTATTATATTACTTTTCAGTAAAAATCGGTACCGAACCGGCGGTGCCGGTTCAACCGGTACGGTACGGGTCAGTCTGGTCCGGTCCGGTTTTTTACCGATAAACACCCCTACCTCTCCCCACAACAAAAAAACTTTAGAATATATAGTAAAAAACTGATTTGAGAATAGAGAGCTTGTGCCATTGTGACCTTCGGACATGTTTCTTCTTCCTCTTTTCCCCATCTTTTTTCTTTTTTTCTCCCTTCACTAATCCCTTCTAAAACTTGTCCATGGTAATTGATGAACTACAAGTGAGGTTGCTTTCAATAATTAAATCAAATTCTAGTATTGAATATTTATAATTTTGAGAGGGCAAAACTAAGAAAAATCTCACTATAATTGGCACGTTTTATTTATTACACCATTAAATTTTTAAAAATTAAAATTACCCCAATGAACTGATTAAAATTTTAAAATTACAACATTCCGTTAATAAGATTGGACATACGTTAAATTGATTTAAATATTTTCATACGTGGAAGACAAAAAATAGGAAAACAATGTAAAAATGACGTGCCAGCTACATTTAGCTTGGTCTTATAAAATAAATTTAAAATGTAAATTAACAAAAAAATAATGGCGTGACTTTAATTTAGTACACCATAAGTTAATGGAGCGCCGATCGATTTTACAGCCTATTTCCAACAGTGTTCTAAAAATCCCCGCCTAGGCAGGGCCTAGGCGCTAGGCCTCCCTTGGCGTCTCGCCTTGTTGTTAGGTCCCCCTGACACCTCACCTAGGCCTAAGGTGTCAAAAAAATCCCTCTAAGAAATTAGGAGGGTCTAGGCGGAGAGTTTTTATTTTATTTTAATAACTGCCCAAACTAGATCTTGATATATTTATTTTTTTAATGATTTACCATATTTACAATACAAATTGTAGCATATCAAATCACAACAAGAAGTGAACAATATCAAGTTAAAATGGATAATTTTATTATAGTTGTAATTTTTTGTACTTGTACCAACTTTAAATTATATAAATGATGATACATTTGTAATATTTAATTTAATTCAATATAATTCTTAAATTTATGTTTAGTTTCTTAAGTTTTAATATTGAATTAAATTCTTGAAATTTTAAATTTTATTATTTAATAGCAATCTTATTTATGAATAAAACTAATACGTTGAAAATATGTTTGAACTTTGAACAATTGCATGCTTGTGTTTGAACTTTGACATTAGCAATATGGATATGTGTTTGAACTTCAAGCAAATGCATTTATTATCTTTATTATAGATTGTTTTGCTTTATATTATTGTTTTGTTTGGATAAATGTTAGATACAATATTAAAATTGGCTTAAAATAAAAAAATTCACATAGGCCCCCCTAAGCGCTAGGCCTCCTCCGCCCGCCTACCTAGCGCCTTTTAGAACATTGATTTCCAAGCACTTGACCTTCCTATCAAACATTAACCTCATTTGACCATCAAACAAGTTTTGGAGTTCTTATATAGATACAGACATGGTCATAATTGGTTCTTCTTGTCATCATTTTGCATCGGTGCAAACACTCTATATCTCTAAAGAAACTTTTTAATAATCTGATGCATTCAGTTACAAATCGACCATTAATTTTATTATACTTCTTCAAGCTCTACCAAATTTATTTTCCTAATTTTTTCTGTCGGCCATAGTCGGAATCATAAATCAACCGCCATCACGCACCTACATCACAGTAAAAAAAACCCAAATTTTCTATCGCGGCTGGAATTGAGCAGAGGTTGGAACCCTAATTCTTTTGTAAATATGTAAATTTTAAAATTGGACTCCTTTAGGGCTTTGGAATTCCTTTTTAAATATGAAATTTTAAAAAATTGGACTCAATTAGGGTTTTGAATTTGAGGGAAGTTGGGAATTCCTTTTGAAAATTGATGATTTACCTTTTCATCTCATCAAATATGCTTGTTGTAGGGCCACCATGTCGACCCCTCACTAATTATGCAAGGCTTCGCTATACTGCAACTTTTTTGTTTATTTGGAAACAGTAGTTCAGCACATATACTTCTCCGGGCATAACGGTGGATGAGCTCTACGTGGTGTCAGATCAGGGTTGGCTCGGATAGACAAGCTAAAGAACACCACCCGCGGCCACTACCAGAAGTTGCCGCTGCCGTTGATGCTCCGGTCAGCATGACGATGAGAAGAAAAATACAATGAAAGAGGAATGGGAAAAGGGTTTCTATTTTTTTCATGACAAATTTTATACATATAAGAAGACCCAATTTGTGAGTCCAAAAAGAAGAGATAGAGATGGAAGAGAAGAGAGAGAAAAAGGAAGACTGAGAAGAGAGGAAGTGGTTACGTGTTTTTTTCTTTTTCTCTTTTTCGTGCCACGTAGGAAAATGTAAGACCAATTTAGATGGTTGCTAGATAAATTTGACGGAATGGGTTAATTGCATTTTTTTAGTTGAATGGGATAATTTCAATTTTTAAAAGTTTAATGGTATAATAAATAAAATGTGTCAACTATAGCATGATTTTTTTTAGTTTAGCCATTTTGAGAGTCATAGGAAAAGCTTCAACAATGGCTATGCACCGTAAGAACAAGTATGCACCTATATATAGGAAGTGTGAAGTGATATGATTATATACAAAAGTATAAATCAATTATGAAAAGACATGAGGCAAACGAAAGACCAAGAAACAAGTACCTGTATGCCATAGAGGGATATAATCCCGATCCCCAGCCAGGAATGTAAACTGTATAGATTGGAAATATTACTTTCATTATGAAATTTGAATGCCAAATAAACTCCGATAATGCCAAGTATCAGGGCTATCCCGTGCAGAACTAGATGTATTAGTTTCTTCTCCTGCTTCTTTAAGGGGAGAAATTTGTAACTTATAATGGCTGCATTTAGAAAACAATTGAAAAATAAAAATCAGAGGTTAAAATAGTTAAATCATGAAGTAATAGCAGTCATATTTCGTACAAATTTATTACTTACCTTCGCCTCCGATGATAATTAAGCCAATTAGAATCAGAACAGGATGAAGCTGCAAAAAGAAAGAAAATGTTAGATTCATGCTGCAATTTGCCATCTGACATGTGTAAGTTGAGAGCTATACCCCATGAAACATATACCTATACAATTGACTGATTTTTCAGTATGACAAAGAAAATAAACTTGATGCCAATCTTTGGAATTTCCCTGTTTTCTTTTTCTTGACTGGAAGGCAAAAACTTAACTTGGTCCATATATGACCCTGGACCGCTCAAGATAAGAGACTCTCTCTCTCTCTCATACTCTTACATCATTCTTCAATACCTACTTGTTTTGCCTAAAATGTTGATTGATATATGTTAAAAATTTACATGGCAGTGTAGCAGTAGTACAATAAAAGACCCCAATTTAAACCAAAATAGACCTTAGTTAGATTGATTTCTATTACATTGCTCGAGTGGTTTTTTAAAAGCTTGTTTTGGTAGGAGGAAATGGATGTGAAAACAAGGAAAATGGAAGATGCACTGTGAATTCCCTTTCTCTGGAACTAAATTTGGGAGAGACGTGAAGGGAAGGACCCATTTTTCCTTTCCCCCAAACTAGAACATTGGAGTAAAAGGAAAATGAGTTAAAGAAAAAAGAATGTCCAGTAGCTTATAACAAATAATTTCTGAATTTTATCATGTCGGTTTAAAAGCAAAAGGTCTATTTCCCCCCCCCCCCTCCACCCTCTGCCCTCTGCACTTAATAACTCCTTGAAAATGTAACTAAAGATTACTTTTCCCATCACTATCTGGAAAAAAAAAACAAGTGCAAATATGCGATCTTATTGCTTACTTACTTTTCTCTTTTCAAGAGAAAGTTATCACTTCCTTACCACAAACAATCAGTAAGTGAAGTAAATACAATAATGTGACTAATAGCTAGGTATGAATCCGCACTCTGGACTATTCTAAAATATCCAACACTTTTTTCTTTAAATTTTCTTTAAGACGAGAGAGAAAAGTACATTTACAGAAGATGTTTAGGGACTAAGAAACCTAGAGCCACATAGTGACAGATTGCAGAACAATAATTTGATTAAACAAATCAATAATTGTCAACAAGACAAAACGATAACAAAAAGTTTGGGCCATGTAAGACAAGATTTTGTAGTGCATGCAGCCAAACAAATGTTCATCAGAATTATCCATTCATTCGATCATTTATCTATATTATCTTGTAATGATCAATTCTGATATAATAGTTAATACTGTAAAAAAATATCATTCAGCTAAAAAAATGGGACTAAACCATTCAGGCCAAATTGTCTAAATGACTGACTGGTTCAGCCATTCAGACGATTTTTTTAAAAAAACAAACGCACTAAATGGCTGAATTAGTCAGCCATTAAGCAGAAAACAAATAGCCCCTAAGTCTACTATACACAATTGCACATCATGTAATCAATTTTGAGCATTTTAGGTTAAAATTTATATTGTCGTTGTAATATTTTACATTTGTCCGGTTGGCTTACCAAGTACACCTACATAACTAGGTCGCAAATGATTAATGAAACAGTGTAATCCATAAAAAAAATCATTACTTTCCTATTTGCGATGCATGGGAACCTACACTTTCTGTAACAAGATAAACAGCTTAAACCTACGCATCAAAACCAAGAAGGTCAAATATTCATGTGAAGGCATAGGTGGTGAAAAGCTAATACGTTTTATCACTTGGTAATGGAATTTACTACTGCCTTGCATTAAAAAATACTACCATGGGCAGGCAGCATTATGTCAAGCGACAAAAGAAACTCAAAGCATTAAAAGATAGTCTAAGATCTATTAATTCACATACACCTGTAACTCTTTTATCAATTTGAGCGGACCTGGTTAACTGGGAACCATTTATTCAATTTCCACCAAAAACATGTTTTTTAAATGCAAATATCAACATAAATGGAAACAATACTTACCCAAAAGATAGACGGACTTAAATAAAAAAAACACACACACGTCAAAGTTTATTTAAATTAAACAACTTGTTGATATTGGACATCAAGTCAAAATCTACTATCCCAGCAAGCAAGAAATTAAATTCAGATAATCCATTATAAGACTTGCACAGCTTATCTTTGAAAATATCAACAAATAAGAACACAAATGTATCAAAAAGACTACAAACCCAGAAGTTCTCTCCGACTACCTATTGCATTATGAAAAGTAAAATTTTAGAAAGAAAACCTTAAAATTGAGTACCGAGTGATTACTACCGATTACCAAAAGAAACCAAATAACAAATTGAAAAATAATACTAATAATAAACAGAGTCAAACTCGATCAAATACAGTAGTAGAAAACTTCACAAGGAAAACTAATCAATACCCACAATTGAAGGCAGGGAGAGAAAGAGAAAATTAAATAAAGGAAGGGTGGGATTTACATTGAAGATGAGACTTTTATTGGAATCTTCCCAAGCTAAACCTCCTCTGAAGTGGATGGTCCAAACTAGAACCAGAACCGCGGCGGCTATGCCCAGCACGTGCGTCACATATGAGAAAGCAATTGCCTTAACCTCAATCGCCATTCTCTCCCTCTCTCTGCTTCTTCTACTACCTTGGTCTGGTCTCTTGATGGAAAGTAGATTAATGAACCATATTAAAATGATGATAATTGGATAAAGTTCAATTTTTTTTTTCTAATTTTCCTTTCTCTAGTAATTTGAAATTCTGAGCGTCAGATCTGTCCATCGTGTGAAGGCGATATGTATGTAACGTGGCGTTTCATGATTGGGTGGAGTTGAAACCCAACTCAATCCATACCCGGTTCGTGTCTATATATCTAACCGCTTGGCTAATGTAAGATCTTGACCATTCCAGACCTTTTTATTATGGCTATTCATTATATCAAAGTAATACTAGTAATTTTTTGTTAATATAAAATATGTCGTTAAAATTTTAAAATATTATTAAAATAAATATAAATATCTTGTTACTTTAATATTATCAACTGTTTTTAAAATTAATGATGTGACATTATCGACTGTCTTTATTATTTGAATTTACATCAGATCAGTCACGGTTGTTTCATGTTTGAATGAATGTTGCACAAAATAAAATAAAAAATTGATATAATACAAAATAATAATTTTACATAAAAATCGTGATTATATAAAAATATCAATTTCTAAATTCACATTATAATCACGAGTTTTATACTACATGCTAAACTTATAAAAAAGAAGAAAAAAAAAAACTCAAAAGGCGTCTACATTCACAGAGCAAGTGAAGTCATCTGTGACGTCAATGGGGATCGTTAGAACGTTAGGAGTGGATTGCTCTGCTTGCTACGCCGGCTATTATTTCCTCTTTATAATCATTACCAGTCCAGGCCCACAGCTCGTCCAGGTCAGATCATCAATATGAGCACAACATTTCAGAAAAATAAAAATAATATGTGTATATGTATATATAGTCTGAATTTTAAATTTACTCCTTATTTAACGTATCTTGCATACCCTCTTAGCGACGGACCGGGCGACGTTTAAGTCCGTCGCTATATATAGAACCGTCATCTTAATTATTAGCGACAGACAACATATAGCGACGGACCCGATTCTCCCGATCCGTCGCTAAAAGCATGGGCGGATCTACTCTAGAGGCAGGGGGCACCTTGTGACACCCCCAAAATAGATATACATCACTCATCTTGAGTCGCCAAATACATGGTATAAAATTTAAATACAACTAAATTATACAACAGTAGTGTATAGTACGTCAAAATACATGCTATGAGTTTTAATACAAATATTATCTTTTAAACAATATCCACTCTCAGAAAAAATTCTCATTACATTTATTGTCACACTATTTAACAGAATAGTGAGGACTACTAGCTAATATTATCATCAGGACCATCATTCCGTTCCCCAACTCGTCCCAGCTACGTTCTCATTTTCTGAAGAGAACAGTGAAAGGAAGGGTAAGCTCAACTAGCCCAATAAGAAATATTATAACTAAGATAATGCAGAATAAATTATCATTAGTCTTCAACAATGTTAAACTGATAATATACAATAGACATCAAGTTTAACTACAGAGGACATGCAATCCATTAAAAGAGTCAAGTAGATAATAAAATCTACTATCTTTTATGATTTAAAAGGTTTTTCATCACTTTTATCGCTGAGACTCAGCTTATTAAATAATTCATATCATCTCTGCACTACGGCCAAGGATATTCATCAAGGTCACGACCACAAATTATCCATGCACTACGGGCCAAGGATATTCGTGTATTCATCAATGGTCATGATCATGTCGATAATTGTCCATCAATGCACTACGGGCCAATAAGGACTTTTACCAAATTATTTGTAACATTACGGTCATGATTACACCGAATAATCCCTTGTCATAATTATACCAAGTCTATCTATGCACTACAGGCCACATATGACTTTAAAAAAAATATAAACATGAGGATGATGACAATGATATAAGAATTCAATAAAACAAGTTCACAAATTAATTTATTCAGGAACTAATAACGTCCAAATTGTCAACATGATACTGCTTTGTAGAGTAAAATTCAAGAATGCTTAGAAGAATATTTTTATGAAAGATACTGGATAAAGCGCAAATATCAAGGATATTCCACTAATTTCATGGAGTATAGAAGTCAAAACTTTAACCAACTGAGTATAATAAAGAATTGAATAACAAAAGAAATTACCATGCATGTGGTACTTCGTATAGACAGGTTATTCAACAGAATAATAATAACGGAACCAGGTCAGGTGAAATTCACACCGACGGTATGTTCCAACAGAATAATAAGTGCAGAATAATAAATAATGGAACCAGGTCCGGTGTAAAACACACAGACAGGATATTCCGACAGAATAATAAAGACGGAATAATAAATAATGGAACCAGGTCCGGTGTAAAACACACAGACATGATATTCCGACAAAATATTAAAGACTGGATAATAATTAATGGAACCAGGTCCGGTGTAAAACACACAGACAGGATATTCCAACAGAATAATAAAGACAGAATAATAGAAGAATGTCACCAAGTATAGGGTAGACCGCGTATACAGGTTATTCCAACAGAATAATAAGAAATTGAATAACAACAGTTCTCTTCATGAATAAGAAAGAATAACACCCCTTACCGTAAAAGAAACTGAATATAAGAGTAGAGAAGTAGCAGAATACTTTTCTATAGTTTCTCTATAATTTCTCTCTCTAGAGTTTCAGTGAATTTGTAAGAAATAATAAAAGAATAAGCTTCTATTTATAGGAGAATGGAAGTGTACTGTTTATGAACGATTTATTTTTGCAGAATTATTTCTTCAAACAAATACAATAAAGTCAATCAACTAACCAATAAAATCACAACAAAAATTAAAATATAATATATATATATAAACACATGTTTTCAACTTATATATATCAATATTATATATACACCACTTAATTTTTCTCCCCAATAACCAACATCTATCCCCCACCCACCCACCCACCCACCCAATAATTAAATTCACTACACTCTTACACATCACTATCACACTACCACTTTTTCATCATTTTTCACTCACACACCCATCACTTTCACATCTCATTTTCTCCCACCATATACTCAATACACACATATACTTCTATACGTATACTCTCCATTTCCAAAATCATTTTTCCAACACATATGGGCCCCACATGTGGCCCCCACTTTTAAAAATTTTCTACCGATTATTTTGAAAAATGGGTAAATAGGAATCCATAAAATAAGCAGACTTCAAAAAAAATCACCTTAATAATTTTAACAACATTTATCATCTTTATTACAATTCACAATATTAATTGACCAGGTCGTTCCCAGGAAAGAGGGGGTTTTCCAATAAGAATTTTTTTCTATTGGCGCGCAATTAGGTGATCAAACCTCTCTTTGACAGAATTTTTAGACATTGTTAATATTGTAATTTATAATATTAATAACTCTGTCATCTCAATTATTGATTTAATAATATATAAAATATCGACAATAATTGAATCAAATAACGTGAGATACTATGCAACAATTACTATAGCAATAATCGAACAAAACTGAGTGACTTCTCACGTAAGCATTAATAATCAATACCGTGTGCTACTATGCAACCACGTGTATTACTGTACTTTTACTACCGAGTAGTTCAACGGTATCAACGGTAAAACTTCAGCCGTTATTTTCAACAGAAATATTTTTGTCGTTTTCTTAATCCGATAAAAATTCCGTTGTGGGGTCCACCAATGATTGTACCGTCGTACGGATATTCCCTGATAAAAAAAATATTCCCTGACCAATCGAATATAATACAACAACTTGCATATTTTGCTAAATTTATAAATACTACCCATAATTATAACATTATATCAAATCCACACCATAATATTTAAAAAAATATTTTGAGAAATTTAAATCTTTATTTTTAAAATCTGGGGTCTCACAATCTCCCCTCCTTATGGAATTTCGCCCTCGAAATTTACGTACGTGCCTAATATATCGAACAGGTGAGGATACCATAGTATTTTTGTTGAAAAATTGTTTAAAACATGTTAAACATGTCTGTGGGCCCATTTCTTGACTGAAATTTGATTATAGCCTGTAAAATCGTCCGTATGTGGATTTCGGTCAATTTCTGTTTGGAATTTGGAAAAAATTTCTTCTGCAAAGTTTTAGAGAATAAAATTTTCTATGGGAATGACATAAGGTTTGAATTTTTCTGATAAAAGTGCTATTTATTATGAATTATTGAAGTTTCGTAGTTCCGAAATAATTGATTTTTAAAAGTTATAATTATTTTTAATAACAAAAACGTTTTTTTTGTTTTTGTCATTAGTGGTGGCTGAATTCAGATGGTCAAGGTGGGCGTAAGAATTTAAAAAAATATATTAATATTATATTAAATTTTCTGCTTTGGTGTTCTAAACATTTTCCTATAAATAGGGTGCTTAGGTTAGAATTGAAAATCACACCAGAAACTGAAGTTTTCTCTCTCTTTCTCTCTCTACATTATCAAGCGTATTCTTGTGAGTATTTTAATACTTTGAGTATTGTTACACGGTGCAAGTTCCCTTAAGCACTATCTCCAGTATTCTTGTTAGAAGTACCGTCTTTTCGAGGTAAGGGACATTATTTTTTTTAAAATGATATTATTTCTTCAAATATAATTATGCCGAAATATTGGTAAGATTTTTCTTGTGAAATTTTTGTCTTTTCGTGTTGGATTACTATTCACGTATACTGCATTATTCACGTATACGACACTATTTACGAATACAGGCCATAGATGACTTTCAACATAATATAAACATGAGGATGATGACAATGATATAAGAATTCAATAAAACATGTTTAAGAATTAATTTATCCAGGAACTAATAACGTCCAAATTGTTAACATAATATTTCTTTGTACAGTAAAATTCAAGAATGCTAAGAAGAATATTTCCATGAGAAGATACTGGATGAAACGCAAATATCAAAGATATTTCACTAATTTCATGGAGTATAGAAGTCAAAACTTTAACCAACTGAGTATAATAAAGAATGGAATAACAAAAGAAATCATCATGCATGCGGTACTTCGCATAGACAGGTTATTCCAACAGAATAATAAATAAGGTCAGGTGTAATACGCACCGACATGATATTCCAACAGAATAATAAAGAATGAAATAACACCAGAAATCATCATGCATGCGGTACTTCGCATAGACAGGTTATTCTAACAGAATAATAAATAACGGAACCAGGTCCGGCGTAAAACGCACAGACAGGATATTCCAACAGAATAATAAAGACGGAACTAGGTCCGGCGTAAAATGCACAGACAGGATATTCTAACAGAATAATAAAGAATGGAACCAGGTCCGGCGTATAACGCATAGACAGGATATTCCAACAGAATAATAACGAATGGAATAACAACAGAAATCACCAAGTATAGGGTAGACCGCGTATACAGGTTATTCCGACAGAATAATAAAGAATGAAATAACAAATGTTCTCTTTATGAATATGAAAAAAATAATACCCCTTACCTTATATGGAAGAGTACTCCAACAGTAGGGCGGGGATATACTTGAAAAAACTTGCACTACGCTCAAAGCTTTCTTAAACGCTAAAGAAATACGCTCAAGATTATAAAAGAATAATTCTCTCTATAGTTTCTCTCTCTAGAGTTTCAGTGAATTCGTAATAAATAATGAAGAAATGAGCTTCTATTTATAGAAGAATGGACTGAATAGTAACCAATCCATGAACGGTCCAGATCGATTCACTTTAAACGGACGGTCCAGATTGGCTTACAATAAAATATAATATTTTCTATTTATAATCTAATAAAATGAATAACTTTAAAAAAAAATTACAATACAAACACTATGCATAATAAAATATAATATAATCTAATTATTGTCTAATAAAATAGATAACTTTATAAAAGTATTCTGTTTTATATAAAAAGATTTTACTATTAGCCTAATAAAACGAATAACTTTATAAAAGTATTTTGTTTTATATAAAAAAAAATTCTGTTTTATTACATTAATAATACCAATAAAACAAAACTTATATATAATATATATATATAACAATCAACAATAATTGAATCAAATAACGTGAGATACTATGCAGCAATTACTGTAGCAATAAATGAACAAAACTGAGTGACTTCTCACATAAGCATCAATAATCAATACCGTGTGCTACTATGCAACCACGCGTATTACTGTACTTTTACTACCGAGTAGTTCAACAGTATCAACGGTAAAACTTCCGCAATTATTTTCATAAAAATATTTTTATCGTTTTTTCAATCCGACAATAATTCTGTTGCGGGGTCCACCAATGATTGTGCCGTCATACGAATATTCCCTGACACAAAGAATATTCTCCCACCAATCGAATAATATAAAAACTTGCATACATTGCAAAATTTATAAATATTACCTACAACTATAACATTATATTAAATCCACACCATAATATTAAAAAAAAATCAAAAAATTTAAATCTTTATTCGTAAAATTTGGGATTTTACAGCTCCCACTAATTTTTTTGTGCCCTCCTTGACTCCTTCCCTTTCTCAATAATACACATCCCATCATCACTCTTTTTTTGTATAAGTGCCTTTTTAAAGTAATGATAATTTTGTACTACTTCTTTTATTCATCTCTCCATGTGTAAAGTAAGTATTCTCCTCTACTTTCTTTTCTTTTTTAACTAATATCCTGCAAAGTTTTTTAGTTGTAGAAAAAAAATGAGAAATTTTTTTTTGACTCGAAATACACTTATTTTTTATATTTTTTTCTGATTAAAACTAAAAAACACCACTTTTCTTTAAAAAAATCTCTTTTATTACAAATTTGACATTATCTCTTTTTATTTTCATTCGCTTCCTTTTCTTTTATCACCAAATTAAAACTCAAAGACAAAGACAATGTGTTAAAACTCCAAAACTATTTACTTAATTTTCTTTATCTCGTGTAGCCTTATCCATCTCTTTTGAATTTGTCACATTTATACCATATTGGGATTTTAATAAAAAAATTTGTTGATAAAATAAATCATTCTAATATTTTTCTTATAAGAAAATTATGAATATACATATATATATATATATATATATATATATATTAAACTTAATGACTAAAGTGTTGAGAAATTATATTGAATTTAAAAAAGTATATATATAGTTATAATTTTTATTCTTAATAAAAAAAATTAAATTTGACCCCACTGAACTTTGTGGCTGGATCCGCCTCTGGCTAAAGGGAGGAATGCAAAATATGTTAAAAAAGGAGTGATCTTAATATCCGGATCGTATATATATATATATATATATATATATATAATCATCCATACAGAAAAGAACAAGTGCATACTCCTTTATTTAATATATTTTGCTTACCAACTTTAGCGATGGACCGGGCGACAGTTCGGTTCATCGTGTATATCAAAGAACCATCGTTTTAATTTTTAGTGACGCGTCGAATCGTTGCCGTAACATATAGACTATTTATCTGTTCTATAGCGACGAACTAAATCGTCGTCCGATTCTTTCCGTTGCAAAAAGGAAGTATGTAAGGTATGTTAAATAAGAGGCAAGTTTAAGATCCAGACATTATATATATATATAGGGCTATATGTATATACACAACTGTGTAATACACAGTAGGCCTAGGACGACAGATTTTTTGGGTTATAGCGACGGTAAACTGTCACCATAACCCAGAATAGCTATGACGAAGGGTGAACCGTTGCTATAGCAAAAAAAATCGTCGCTATAGCCTACTGTGTAATACACAGTTGTGTACACACATTTTTTCCATATATATATATATAAATCTTTAAACATATAGCCCAAACGATTGGAACAGAAGCGTGGTGGCCCAAGTGAAATTTCTCATTTAATTTCGGAACAATTACATTTTATAGTACATTTAAAAATATAATTACAAGAAAAGTGCCCTCATTAAATATTTACATAATTAATATCTTTAAATTTTATTTTCATTATTAGTACATATTTATGATTCCTTTAATTATGGGATGTGTTTTAATTCTCAACCATCTCTCCCACAATTTTCTCCCCATCTCTCCCACGATTTTCTCCCACTCCATTTATGTTTCCCTTCCTCTTCTTCTTCTCCCCCCGCCTCCTCCTCCTCCTCCTCCTGTCCAACCCCTCCCCACCCTCCGCCTCCCCTTCCTCCCGCCTCCCGCCTCCCGCCTCCCCTCCTCCTCTCCTCCCGCCTCTGCCCCCGCCACTACTCCTCCCGCCCCAGCCCCAGCCCCAGCCCCACACCCTCTCCTTCCTCTTCCTCCGCCTCCTTTCTCCACCCACCGCCTATGCCCCACCCCCTCACTCCGCCACCCCCTCCTCCCCCTCCCTCTCCCTCTCCCTCCGCCCCTCTCCTCCTCCTCCCCCTCCCCCTCCATTCGCTACCCCACCCCCTCCCTTCTCCCCCTCCCTCCGCCCCTCTCCTCCTCCTCCCCCCCTCCATCCGCTACCCCCACCCCCTCCCTCTTCCCCCCTCCCTCCTCCCCCTCCCTCCGCCTCCCTCCTCCTCCCCCCTCCCTCCGCCACCCCTCATCCTCCCCCCTCCCTCCGCCACCCCCTCCTCCTCCTCCCACTGCCCACGCCCCACCCTCTCCCTCTGCCATCGTCGCTCTGTTTCTGCAATTTTTTTATAATGCAGTTGGTAGCCAAACATTTATATTAAGGTAACTAATTCTGTTTTATTAAGTTTTCAATTTATTTTGCATGTAATACAGTTAGTAGCCAAACCTTCGTGCAGTTGGTTGCCAAACTTTCAGATCAAGGTAACTAATTCATACTGCAGGTGTGAAGGTAGATTGATTATCTTGGTATAAAAGTTTGATTACCTTGGTATAAAAGTTTGGTTACCTTGGTATAAAGTTTTGGTTACCTTGGTATAAATATGCAGTGTTCTATTTTTTATTTACCAACATGAAATTGGTTGTCAAACTTTTAGACCAAGGTAACCAATTCAGTTATATTTGATTACTAATTTTATTTTAAATGTGATGCAGTTATTAGTCAATTTTTGTGGCGACGGCGGCGGCGATGTGGCGGCGGCGGCGGTTGCGGCGAGAGAGGAGGATGATGAACATTAGCTCCTTCATAATTTTTTATTTTTAATTTTCTCATTTTGATTTGAATTTTGAAATATGGATTTGAAATTGTTGTTAGAGACAAGATTTGAATTTGAATTTGAATTATTAGTTATCCTTGATTTTAGGTTTCTTTATTAATGTGAATTGTACTATTTTTGTAATATGAGTCTTAATTACACTCTTTTTGTAATTATTTAGTTGATGCACTTTTCTTGTAATTACTTTCTATTTGTTGTATACTTATGTAAAGGACCCTTTAATTTCCTAGTTATACAGCAGGGATGAACACATTAATGCTTACCCAAACTCAAAGAAAGTCTTGAACCAGAAAGCCCAAATTATATCCTAAATAAATGTCATATAAAGTTTTTGTATATGGATTAAGAAAGTCATTTAATAGTTAAAATATATGTAAAATTTTATTATTACCCTTTTATGGGAAGTTGAAAACTATTAATACTAAGGATGAAAATTTTTTGAGATAATAAGAGAAGGTAGAAATGATATAAAAAAGTAAATAATTTATTCTTCTAGAAAGTTGTAAACGATAAATACGTTAAAACACATTTTTTCTTCTAAAACGTCAAATGGAGGGAGTATTTACTAATGAAGGTTTGTTTCTGTCAAAAAAAAATGTTAGATAACATGATATACTACTTGGGATAAATAATGTTTTGGTCACTGTACTGGGGTCCGTTTTTCATTGTGGTTGCTGAATTTTTTTTTGTTATAATCGAATAACTGTACTTTCAAAAACTTACAAAATGGTCATCCCGTTCAATTTTCCGTCCAAAAAACAGAAGGAATGCTGACTGTGCAAGTTGACTCCATTTTTTTTACTTACGTGGAGCATAGAAAAGGCAAGCAGGTGGATTATTATAGCACAAACCAACAAAACTATTAACTATTTCACCTAAACAATTCTAAAACTAATAATAATAATAATAATAATAAAAAAAAATAATTTCAAAATAATAATAATAAAATACTATTAATAGTAATAATTTTAAAATAATAATAATTTTTAAATAATAATAATAATAATAATTTTTAAATAAAAATAATAATTTCTTTTTATTTTATTTTAATGGAGAATAAAAAATGATTTTTCAAATTTACCCTTACTCAAATAATTTAAATTAATAAAAATATTTTTTTAAATACAATTATTCTTAATATCTATAATATTAAGAATATTCTTAATATCTCATAGATATTAAGAATAATTGTATCTTAATAATAATTTTAAAATAATAATAATAAAAATAATATTATTAAGAATAATAATAATAATATTAAGAATAATAATACTAATTTCAAAATAATAATAATAACAATAATAATAATTTTTAATTAAGAAAAATAATAATAATTACAAAATAATAATAATAATTTCACAATAATAATTTACTATCTGTCTATTTCACAATATTATTATTACAATTACTATTATTTTATACCATTTGGAATCCAAGAGTCACTGCAGTTTTAGTTTCCGGATCTAAAAATATTTTCGTATCTCATTCGTCATTTTTTTTATTACAAAAAAGGAGTTTAATTTATGTTAATATTAATATAAATTATAAATTATATAAATTATAGTAATAATTATAATAATAATTTTTAAAAATTTAAAATTTTAAAAAAAAGATTATATAAATTATAAAAATATTTTTATATGAAGCTGATGTGTATTTAGAAAAAATATTTTTATTATTTTATTAATTTAAATTATTTGAGTAAGGGTAAATTTGACAAATCATTTTTTATTCTTCATTAAAATAAAATAAAAAGAAATTATTATTATTATTTAAAAATTATGAGTAATACTATTATTATTATTAAAAATTATTATTATTATTTTAAAATTATTACTATTAATAGTATTTTATTATTATTATTATTATTATTATTATTATTATTTTGAAATTATTATTATTATTATTATTATTAGTTTTGGAATTGTTTAGGTGAAGTAGTTAATAGTTTTGTTGGTTTGTACTATAATAATCCGTCTGCTTGCCTTTTTTGTGCTCCACGTAAGTAAAAAAATGGAGTCAACTTATACAGTCAGCATTACGTCCGTTTTTTAGACGGAAAATTGAATGGAATGACCATTTTGTAAGTTTTTGAAAGTACAGTTATTCAATTGTAAAAAAAAATCGATAATCATAATAAAAATCGGACCCAGTACAATGACCAAAACGTTATTTATCCCTATACTACTTCTTTGGGGGACATGCGATTTTATTAGTTTTTTTGAACCTTTTTAATTTCCTTGTGCACTTCCAATAAACTTCTCACAACTAGTATTACGAGCATGCTTGTTTTATTGTACGAACTATACAACAATTTGACAGTTGATAAAAGTTCATATTCTGGTTTGCTGTTATGAAGAATTTTATCGGCTTCAATGCTTTTGGATAAGTAAAATTATCTGATCTGGAGCAAACTGGGCAGCACATATATGATGTAATCAATTTAAAGCTTATCAAAATATGCCTGGAGACTGGAATAAGTACATGCTGCAAAGTACAAACTAGTTATCGCATGCTTGAACGGCCCTAACTGAGTATATAAACCAATGTCCAGAAGAATTATGATACCAATAAAACCGCTACTCAATATTTAGAAACCAACATGTGACAAATGGCTCTGGATTGTGTTGATTTTACTTGCATGCGCAATGTTAGAATTGTCTTTTGAGAGTTTCTGTTTGAGCATTCTTATCACCCCAGACCAGCTTACTTTGCCCTCCGCTTCCACTTGTTGCAAAAGCTAGTCTCTGCAGTCGATCAATAATGTCCAATTCAACTAAATAATAATAATAATGATACTATTCATCATTTACCAAAGAGTAGTTTACTAAACACACACCTGTCTTGCTCTCTTATCAATTGGAGTCACTGCCGGAATAAAGGAAGGTAAAGTCTTCTCATTCTTGGATGAACACGATGGTTGTAAAGAATGTTTTTGCCTCTTTTGTTTCATTATTTTATTTGGGGTGCTTCCTCTTTGGTATTTGTAGAAGTCAAGGATTGATGGACTTTTCCTCTTAGTAACCTTTGATATATTTCCCGAGTACCCAAGGCAAGGGACACATAAGTCTTGTGGAAGAGATTGCTGACGCAGTCTGCTCTTTTCCCTAATTCTGTTGAGAAATTCTATTGTCCAGGGTGATCCCTGGTGCGGTTCAGAAAAACGAATAGCATTTGAGAGTGGTGTACCACCATAATGTGGTACATCCTTCTCTAGGAAGGAATGGGAATTTCTTACTGCTTTCGGCAATGTATCCTTTTGCTCTAAGAGCACGCCCTTATTGTTTAACCCTTTGTCTGAATGCTGAAAGATTTGTTCCCCTAATTTTTGTCTATTCAAGGCATCGGAGTCACAGCTGATCTCAGCCGCTGTCGGAAAGGTGGGTAAACTGCTATTGCCAAATGACAGTTTTCTTGCAGTTCTAGAATATCTCACAGCAGGATCTCTTTCCATCTCCGCCAACAAATGCGAGAAATCTAGGGAATTTGCAATAGAAGAGTGCTCAACTGATGGGCAGCTATCATCAATGTCCATAACCTCCCCAATAAAATCCTTCCACAGATTTCCAGAGCAATTGTTATTCGATCCATCAAATCTGATCATCGTAGCAGTATCCAGTCTCCGATTTTGGGAAAACAAGGCATCGTTCCCAAGTACAGGTTGATTTTCTTTCTCCTCAGACATCACATGACCTTTTGACCTCTGAAAATCACATGGCTTAGACACCCTAGAGGGAGTTTTCTTCATATTTATTTTTGATCCCAGTTTTCGACTGAACAGTTTATCTTCAAATGATACACTGGAATTCCCGACCTCATAAAAAATATCAGGACCTTCTGATAACCAAGAATTATATGGCTTGGACATTTTGGTAGGAGTCTCCCTCCCTTCTATGAATAACTTTAATGGCTCAAAATGAAAAACATCATCCATGGGCATGTCACCATTGAGAACACTACCAGTGTATTTCCTTTTCCTTATCTCAGAGACACTCTTAGTCAGACAATTAATTGAGTCAGGAGCAGACGATACTGAGGAGGAGCAGTCTGTCGTTCCAGATTTGCAATCCTCCCGCTCCCCGTATCTGCAAAACGTACTTAATAAAGCAACACTTTCATCAGGAACATGATACTTTTGAACTGCACGAACTCTATCCTCATGTGACCATTCAAGGAATTTAATGAACACGCCTGCTGATGACAGTATTGCATGAGATGAGAGTGGATTAATTGAAGGAAATGTGGTAAGAAAAGATTCTGCTAGAGTTTGTGATTCAGGCATTCTAGGATAAATGCCTCTAGAAGACTTGGTGGCATGTCTGATACAGCTCAAAATAATTTCATCAGTCATCTCAAATGAATATGAGCAAAAGAGCTGCAAATCCATCCCCAGGCTGGCTGCTGCAGCATATAGTTCATCTGATGATTCCATTACCCCAGCAAGGAAGCTGCTCTCTCCTTCAAAGATCTGAAAAATAGCTATAGATTAAAGTCGAAGACAACATTGACAAGGAAAGAATTTTCATGAATACAATAGCTCAAACAGAAGGATGGAATTCACTTTACAGAGATATGCCATAACAAATCCCCTGTTAATAAAGTTTCTCATCTGTTTCAAATCAAGAAATTCGAAGTTGAATGAATGAGAGACCAATAGATACTTTTTAACAGTCCCTAATTTCATATCAATGCAAAGTTACAGCAGTATATACAAAAACACTATTTTGCCACCATTACACTTGGATTTCCTGTCCCTTATAATTTTCTAGAAGGACAACAGCTTCCTATAATGGTAAAAGCCATTTTATTTCTGGAACAAAATTGTACTTTGAGGACTAAACTAAATGGCAGACCTTCAAGAAAACAATATGAAAGTGGTCACGTCTCAACTATACAAAAAGTAAGCTAAGCCTAATCATTCATAAGATAACAATATGGTCAGGAACTCAATTAACCACTAAGACCAAATCAAGTACCAACACAAAATGGGACAACTCCTTTGTGATCAACTAAACAGTCAATCATATGAAACTCCATAGAAATATCAAATTACTTTGATCTCAAATCAAAGAGGCTG
The DNA here is from genome assembly GCA_020205505.1 of Panax japonicus. Taxonomy (NCBI): domain Eukaryota; kingdom Viridiplantae; phylum Streptophyta; class Magnoliopsida; order Apiales; family Araliaceae; genus Panax; species Panax japonicus. Next base: position 4,284,704 of record CM035093.1, on the reverse strand, counting down.
CATGAACCGAGGAACAAGTCAAGCAAGGTTGGGTGTAGTCTAGGCGTACTATATGCTACTAACAACAATGGGAAAAAACTTCATACAACCTTTCCCTAAGAACAAACTAAAACAACCTAGAATTTTCATTTTCAAGAAATAGTTTTACTTATAAATAAACAAAGGGTTACAAGTACAGAAAGGTAGCTCAGACATGCCTAGGAGTATCAGCCAGCATGGATGTGACCCATATGGGCCAACTATATTCCAATTCACCTCTTACACCTAAGCTGCATGAACAACCCATTTGGACTTTTTTATCCAACTTTTGAATCTCTGCGCACCCGGGAGATGCCACAATATGCTTCCCAAAACATGCACATCTCCTCTCTATACTTATCTCCCATGGGATGTTCCCATGCCAGTCACCTATCAATCTCTAACTCAATCCAGCTTAAAAGAGGGAAAGTACACTTTCTATTTCAAGATTCTGCTTTGTTGTAGATATGAAGAAGCACTCCAATTTTTGTAAAAAGTAGGTGCAAAAGAAGAATCAATAAGATGAGAGAGGTCTTCATGACATCAGAAAACCTCATTTGGACAAATGGCATTTTACCTCCATGTGCTTTGCCTATATGGCAAAGTCCCCCCTGTGGTTCATAAAGAAGCACATAAGCACCACATACGGTAGGCCTAAGTGCAACAGCTAGCATTCCGCTAAGTTTTTAGATAAAAAATATAAAATGACTTAAAGATCCTAACTGTATGGTTGTATGCTTAGGGATTTGGGGGTACTTAAGTAATTTGCATTCTCAATCTAAAAGATTAATGAGTATCAACAGTTGCACTTTGGTCCAAAATACATGGGGTTACGTACCTATTACTCTATTAATGAATTACAGGGTTGGGCCCATTACCATCAAGGTAAAGCACACGGGGTAAAGCGCCATTTTCCATTTAATCTTAGTTAAATAAGCAAGACTAGTACCAGAATGCAGCCACTGAAAGTGAAACTAAGTGATGTCAGAACATTTGCTGCAATATTCTCAACGCATAAAGGTAAGGATGAAGAAGTCTCATTTGGAGCAGTTGCTTTCTTGCCAATGTTTCTGCAATCATACCACACTAGGCAAACAGCAGCACTGACAATAACATCTACACACAGATTTAGATCGCGCTCAACAACTTGTGTTCCTTCTTTCTCCATTGCAAGAATTCTTTGGTATGTGCTTCTCCTCGAAATTATCATTTCACTATCAACACTTTGCGTGTTCACGATAATGATAGCATCAGGGAAAGATGACATGCTTGCGCTAATCTGAGTTGAATCCATATCCAACGGCATACATGGAACTGGCAGATGGATAGTGCAAGGTTTAACAATATCTGCAGCTTCCAGAGATCCCGAGCTGTACTCATCAACAGGCATGAAGTTTAGCAGTTCTTCCAACTTCTGGTAGCTCTCACTCTGGACTGGAACAGAATTAGGATCTCTCTCCTAATATATGACAAATGCCAGCTTAGTGATATTAACTTCTTAAGCACCACCTCAATTATTAAGTAAAAAGTGATTATGAAAATTAAATCAACTTAACAAGCAACAATGGATAAATTATGTTATCCATCCTACAAAGAGTTGAAACAACTAGTTCAATTCATTTCTATAAAACTGAAATAAGTGTAGAAAAGTGATGACATTATTGAGGTGCTTATCCATGTAAATATTCTGTATGAGTTTCCTAACTACTCTAGTCATTATTCTGAAGCACAATTACAAAGAACATAAAGGTTTTGGTAGTTGCCTTTCCTATACAAAGAAATATCTTCAAGTTTCCCCGTGTTTGTCTTCAGAAGAGATAATCTAACCAAAAACAACTTGTTCTTTATAGAATCTCTCTTCCACCATTATATGACATCCTTGGAGGAATTTTTCTTGTTCTTTCCCACCTCAAATTTGTTAAGATAACAAATACTTTCAATTTTATGGAAAATTTTCTCATATTAGTAGTTGTTGCCTTTTAAATCTGTACCTTTCAAGCCAATTTTGAGCGGTTATTGTTATGTCTTTTGACAATGCAACAAATTCACCAAACTAAAGGCCACTTTGGAGTTTGGATACTAAATATGAAGAGTTAGAGGATTATAGGAAATTAGGAAGAAGAGTATAATAGTGTCGGAAGTCGGAACAATCTAAGTAAAGGTGGGTTGAGCCTGACCATTCATAACAACAAATATATTACAGTATACTCGCTAAATACAAAAGTTAGGCTGTTCCATCATCCATCAAGTAAAACATAAGCCGCTGCAGAAAGAATGTGCCACTTATCTAAAGTGTAATACCTATTCAACAAAACTGGGGTGACCTGATCACTATATTTCAAACTCATTTTTCCCTTGTACCAAAATATTATTGAAGTAACACAATCACCATGAGGAATATATGTTTGTTCTACATTGTCATACCTATTCACCCAAACTGAGGTGACCTGATCACTATATTTCAAACTCATTTTTTTCCTTGTACCAAAATAATATTGAAGTAATGCAATCAACATGAGGAATATGTGTTTGTGGATAATAAGTTTAGGTGTTTAATGTGCCTCCATGGAATAGGAAACGCTCTTTCTAAAAAGACTTAATAATTTTCCTTTGTTCATGAGAAATAACCAACCTCAACTTTGTAATGTAGTAGGAAGAAAATGGAAACAAAAATATCAAACCCCAACAAAGCTCTTGAAATATTATATTTATGTCATAAATGAAGCAAACTAATACATATTTATAACAATGACATGTCATGGTTTTGGCATACACAACATATGGATTATACTTAAATAAGAAGAAGAAAGAAACAGTGGAGTCATGCATGAAGATAGAGACTTGCCATTTCAACTTCACCATACTTGGGTGTGTCAACACTTTCACAAAACGCTTTTAAAACACTCGAGTCCTCCAGGTCAACCTTGAGAAAATGAAGAACAGGGAAACCAACTCCCTTTGGGGAAATAGTACAAAGTCTAGATGATCCATATGAACCGCCATATTCCAAAATAATCCCGAATTTATCAAATGGAAATGATGCAGAAATATACCTTCAATTAAGGCCAAAAAGTGTTTTTCACTGCTTTAGGACTCATTAGCAATTAATGGAACTTAAACAGTGCGAGTGAAATCAACGAAATGCAGTTAAATAACCATGGCACCAATTAAAATAAAGTACAATAGCATGATATAAGTACAGAAACACTTTGAATATCATCTTCTAGCATTAAATGTTGGTGACTAAACGCAAAGTCGCACATTATAGTCCAGCAGGTTCATAGAGTAGGTTTCACATTTTTGCCTTGTATTTTTTTACCAATTCAAGTGCTGAAATCCACTATAGAAAGCAACAGCTACGAGAACATTCACATAAAACCAAAATGAAAATCATTCTGGATGCAGTATACAGTAGTTTAATCTCAAAATGTGTTGACAGGCTTAAGTTGGAAAACTACACTAACAATATTTAGAAGAACAAAGTAAATTATTTAACATTGAACTTTGTGGTTTTCAAGATACAATGCAAACTCAAGGATAATTCATAATTAAGGAGAAAAAAATTCAAGCTTTGTTTTTGTGGAGCTCTGAATGCATAAAAAAAGCTAAGAGTAATTTATGTTTAGAAATCTGAATAATATTTTATGCCCATGATCCTATATCTTATTATGATTTAAGACTATGGACTAACCTAACAAGTTTTCTGTGATTTAGTATAAAATTTTACAACTACATCATGTTTTCATGTCACAAGGTTAACGAGCAAGATATCAAAGAGAATACATTTGTTTCAATGTTGATTCATTTATAAAAGGTAGATAGTATATAACATTCCAAAATAGGTTATCTATTATGAGTTATAAAATCAACTTACTCGAGGGATACTAAGCAGCAATCTGAATGAAGCACAGCATCCATTACAGTATCTGTACACTCATAGTCATAACACACACCATGCTGACTTGTATGAGTATGGGAGATTTGTGGACTGATGCATGATATTGATATCTCCATTGAAGTTAACAAACTCTTCAGTGGCCACCAGAAAACTCGCTCAGCCACAATCAATATTTTCAACCTACTCCGCCTTAAGTTTGATTGCAAAATCCCATGGATGACAGAAAGCGATGGATGGGACTTTATCATTTCTTTGTTCGTCTTCTCGAGTGCATCTAACATCAGGGTCTGGAGAGAATGTAGTCTAAATTTTAAGCACTGCAAGCTTTGATATAACTTATCTATGTACAGATATGTAGTATGGATGCCATAGTAACACAGGTACCAAACCATCTGTTTAATTGCATACAAAGTGAAAAATGTCATCATATTATCATCATGATAGGCCAAGGAAGGTCTTTCGGCGCGTGTTTCTTTAATGCAGTCCACCAGTTTTTGTTTTGGAAGGGTGAGTAAGGTGAAATCATCTGCAGCTAGATATGAATATTTTGTCTTTCTTAGCTCTGTGTCATTCTTCAAGATGGCTAGATAATTCATACGCAAGTCATCGATGAGAGCCAAAATATCATCAGACAACGTAATTTGGTGCAACTTGATATTCCACTGCTGCAATTGCGCAACACTGATAGCACATGCTGCAATTGAATCACTGGATGATTCCCCAGGAAAATTAGTATTGGTGTCAACTGAGTTGGCTGCCTTATGGCTCTTCTTTATGGCAGACTCCAAAGGATTTAAGAAAAAATAAAGATCATCAAACTGTGGCATGGATTCAACCAGTGGCGAAACCTTCTCAGAATTGATGTAACTCAAGACTTCTCCCTTTACCATTTCTTGACATCCATCATTCAGTACCCTGCTTGAAGTTTCATTAAGATGCAAATGAGCCACAGAAGTGTCACCAGAAGGTATGTTCAACATTTCCTTGTTTTCTTTGGTGTTCGGTATATTTGGACAATTGTCAGAGAAAATTAAATCAAAGACCAACATCCCACCATCAAATGAGTTCAAATTGGAATCAATAACACAAGCATCTAGCTCCTCCAAAGCCTTGAGACAGGAAGAATATTTACCATTGTTGCCATTGTCTTCCTCTAAAATGTGCCAGTCTAAATATATGGCATCAGATGAGAAGGATGGTTGTGGCTTCAATTCAGTAAGTGTTTCCTCAATATATTCCGGTAGTGACCTAATCTTTCCATGATGCGAAAGGATAGGCACAGGCATTGATTTGAAAGAGTCATCTACTAGAGTGAGCTCATGAATAACAATCAATTCATTAAAATTCCTGAACTTCGAAGCTTCACAGAACATTTGTTGACAAGTTTCTGCTTCACTTACTGTTGCTAGGTTGGAAAATAGTTCGAAAATCTGAGATGAATTCTTATCGAAAAACTGGAATTCCTCAAATACAATTGAGTTCATTGGCCAAATATTATCATCTGATCTTCCTTGATATAACGACATGTTTTCTATGACAAGTGAGTGTTCTATAACACTAAAAAGGTCCAATTCTTGAACAAAGTTTGAGCATGAAATCTTGGCTTCAAGACACTGATTTGACAAAGAATGAGCACAAAGATACTCTGATATGTCAAATTTCATAAACTGCAAAAGCTCCTTCCCATCAATCATTGTTTCATCTTTTTCCCTCCAATGTTGGGGTTCAATACTTTCAAGAAGTAGAATTTCGTTCTCCACAGATATGCTGCTGAAAATTCCCAAACTTAACACATCCACTTCTAAAAGAGGAAATTCACTATAATAAGGACGATGTTGGCCGTTAATCGAACCACCATCTTCCAACAGATCAACCTTTTGATCAACATGGTATTCCAGAGAAATACTTTCAACTGCAAATATAGATTTTTGAATCTTGCCCAGATTCTGCATCCTGATCATGGGATTATTGACATCCTGAAAGGAAAAGATTTAAGGTAATTTTCAAAGTAACAATTTGTAATTAACTAAATAATAAACATTTATGACGTAACACATTGCACAGCAAAAGAGAGAGAAAGTTAATGAAGATTCTTGAGCAAAAGTTTTAAAACTGTAATATCTTTCTGAGGCTTTCTAGTGGCATCAATAGGCTTTCGTAAAGCAGACAAGTTCCACCTCCGCATTCCACAACAAGGTCAGCAGAATTTTAGGCAAAAGAGTATGTTTGTCCTAATGTTTTATACATCATAATAGCAACAACTTATATGCTGTTACATTTAAGATATTAAGAATACGGAAAGAGAAGTGTAGGAAAAGGGTAATGCCCTAATGTTTGCATGTTTGTCTGAAACAAATATTTATGAGATATTGAATTAAAAATTCATTTTTATGCATTAATAAATTTATCAAAATAAACTACAGGAAAAAAGTGTATCAAAATTGTATCAACCTAGAAGTCATGTTGACCAAAGGAAATGGAACTTAAGCTTCCAAGATTATAAAAAACACCCAAAGGAAAATTCAGCCTAATTAACATATGAAAAAAGTACTCCATCCATAACTGAACCCTTATAGTATATTTATTGTCTTTCCAAAAAAAAAAATATACTTGAATGTATTTCATGTATGAAGTTAAACTGGAAAAGAATTATACTTGTATGTATTTCATGTAAATTAAATTTTGCCCAACCCTGATCCCTTCCATTATTAGATGGGGTTTCAAATTTAACTTCCAAATATAATAAACTTTGCAATGAGGTTGGTTTTTTACTGCCTCATGGTACCAGAGGAAGCGAGGAGGAGGGGCAAGAACTTCAGATCCTTCTGGTTTCTCACCACCAAGCATCAAAGCTACTCTCCAAGTATAATCATACATAAGAAGAGAGGCCAAAGGACTGTTACCTCACTAATTTCAGCATCTGAAACCTCAGAGAAAATTTGCATATCCTCTTTCTGGGTAATGCAAACATTTTCCTTCAAGAAAAGATGTGTGTGGGGGGGGGGGAGCCAATATATTAGAACATTTCCACATTAATGTTTTAGCTAAATAAATCTTTAACCAAGTGATTAAAAGGAAATATGGTTTACCAAGGATAGATCCAGCTCTGGCATTTCGAACTGGAGTATTTCAAAAAGGTTGTCATCCTTACCATTAATAGTGGTCCCAGTTTGCTCCTGCAACGAATTGAGCTAGACTGCATTGAAGAGTCTAAACAAACTTTAAATGAAAAATGATGGGAAATTATAATTCTCAGAGAAAACATTGTGATAATTTTGTCCCTTCAACCTCTAAAGTTTCAGAGCCAAGATTTCTCTGACTCTCTAGTTTCATCTCTTGATAAAGAATCTCATCTTTCTTCTGCAAGTTAACACAAATAAAGGAACTTTATTTATTGAAGTCATAGATATACCAGAACCCTTTTTCAAAGAACTACACAATTCATTAAACAATTTGCTGCAGAACTCAAGCAGCAAAGAATTGGACATAAAACCCAATAGCTTACCTCCATGTTCGTCTTGTCATAAGGGAAGTGTAGTAATGAAGATAATGCAATAAACATGGAAACTTGTTTGGGTAAGGGGAAGAGTCGCATGAACTCTGTCTGTTCATTGGTTTAGAAACAGACAGCTTAAACTTGGGGGTGGGGGGTGGGGTGGGGGGGGATATACATCATCTTTTCTACAAAAAATAATAATAATCTGTGAATTGTGATATATAGCCATTTAAAGAATTCAGAGGTACGTACACGATCACTTTTCATTAAATTGCATGAGATTGAAAATATGCTTCTATAACTCAATCAGCATAGTTTTGGACTTCAGAACTCATTAGCTAGCCCCAAGTCCATTTTGTCATTAATGCTACTGGATACTTGAGAAGATAAATTGCTATTAGCCAAATTACACTAGCCTAACTTAATGTTACAAAGTACAGTTCCCTCCCCTCTTGTTTACGTAATACCACAAGCCTATACCCTGTCAGGAATTTTATCCTCAAACATAATAACTTACCCACAGATTTTTAGGGGTATTTTCCCCGCCTTTTTTGCTTTCTTTGCTAATCAATCGTTTTTTTTGTCAATTTATCACCATCAGCACCCCCAAAAGTTAACCACCACCAGTAGAGAGACAAAATGTATTTTGTAGATGTGTGAGATTGATGTGAGTTAACTCATTAAGTTTGTGTAATTTGTTATATTTTGGGAAGTTAAAAGTGAATTGAGCTGGGTAACTTTGTCATTGTATATAAAATTAGTACAATCAATAGGCACACGTTTGTACCATGTAAGTTGTTTTAAGTGAGGTTTTTGTTATTACACAAACAGATGGGGATGATGCTGTAATTTAGAAAGACCTCATGGGAAGTTTGTGCGATTTTCCCTTATTAATTTTTCTTAACACGTTAACTGATAGGGATAGTCGATGGGAAAGAGTTACTTGATCTCTGTTTGTTTGCCTAGGAAATTGTCATATTATAAACACGTCAAACCTCTACACTCGAAAAATAAAAAGTTAACTAACAAATCCAACAATATATCATAATATTTTTTGGTTTGAGGTACACCTTTTAAAAGTGAACTAAAGAGTGATTAATAAGGAAGATCCCCAAAACTAACAAAGCTAATGAACTTAACTTTACCATATCATAATCAGATCTGTCTAAACCAGCATCAATATTTCAATACCAACTCTTATACAATTTTAACATAACCGGTGCTAACATGAATCTTAAGTTGAATATTTAATATTAAAAAAATCAACATCTAGACTGGAGGAAGGCACATTAATAGTTTTGGATAGAGGCACTGGATCAGAAAAGTTTCAAAAATTATTATTATTCAAAAATAAAACAAAGCCAACCAAATCACAATTTCTTATGTCTAATCTCAAAGAGCATAGAAACCTTAAAAACCAAAGCTACTAACATAACTGAATGAGAAACCCAGAAAATACACTGAAAAATCAATTTCCAAGCAAAAACTAAATTTGAAAATTGCTAATTCATCACATAAATTTCGTCATACGAAACATAAATTAGATCATAATCGCATCAACAATCTTATATTCCATCAAATCAATCTTATAGAGTAAAGACGATACGAAGAAAAAGTAGATGGTACAGAAAATCAAAAGCTACATGTGAACAAAGTCATAATTTACCTTATCAGAGCTAAATTCCGGAGAGCAACACTGATCGACATGAATAGAATGAGGGAGGACGTCGGAGAAGAACTTTGAAAGAACCCTATCGATCGGTAATGAGTTGGATTGGAGAGCGGTGCAGAGAACAGATGCATCATCTTCGTCGATGCAGTGAAGAAGGTCGTCTTCTTCGGAGATGGAGAGAGGAGGAGGAAGAGGGAGTTGCGGAGGGAGTGGGAGGCGGAGGAATTCGTCTAGGGTTTCGATTGGGGCGGAGTTGAAGTAGTCGATGTTCAGAAATCGAGTTCGCATGTCACCTACAACACTGATGCTCTTTGCTTAAAAGAGGGAAGGGTCACTTTTGAAAACCAAGGAACAAGTTGGCGCTCTCTTTATTCTTCCTTTTATACACAGTGACCCTACTAAGTTGCGCCACAATTGGACAAAAATTAACGGGACGACTTTGTACTTTACCCTTATGAGTTATGAAGTTTAAATAAACTGTGGACTCAATTTGGATGTTGAAGCCTTCGCATTTGAGCCGTCCTGTTTTATTATAGATAGTTAATTATTTACTGTAGTTATAGTTAAAATATTTAATTAATAACTATATTTTTTAATAATTATATTTAGTTTATATTAAATAATAATAGTTTATTAGTTTTAACATATTATAAATTTAATTATTTATAAGTATTTATTGACGCATAATCGAGAGTGAGAGAGTAAGATGATGGATGTGAGTTTAAATTTTTGGTCGTCGGATATTTTTAGATCGTTGGATGTTGAAATCTAAATTGATTTGAAGCCCTTAGACGTTGAAGTCTTAAAATTTTATATTATTGACTAGTATAAATGCTTGTATATTGCACTGCTGGTATAATTTATGTTTTATATGTAATTAATTCTAAAATTTAATTTGCAGGATATAATATAAAATATTATTTATTTTTCAAGGTAAAATATGTAAAAAATATTAAACTTAAGGACCGAATTTTGGGAGAGCAAAGAGTCCAAAAGTACTCTCCCTTAATATATGTACTGGTCCATGTGACACATTATGTGTGTTTAATTAAGGAAAAAAATTAAAATATTAAAATAAAACTTGAAAAACGTAATGAGAAAATATACAAGAAAAAATATAAATAAAAGTGAAAGAAAAAAAAAGTAAATAAATTTAATTTTATTAAGATATGGCATTAAGATTGACGTTACAATTTTACACCATCGTACATAATAAAAGCGCGTTAGTTTCATTGACATATACTATGTGTGTTTAAAAAATTATAAAGTTGATTTTTTAGGAGAGAGTACTTTTTTTTTTATCATAAATGTTACATAAGCCTCAAGAATAAGAAGTTATTTTTCTTCCTCCCTGTATAATAAGAGATGTCATTAAAATAAAAAACAATATATATATATATATATATATTTGAATAAAGTTGTAAAATATAAGTAATTAGTAATTGACTGTGTCTGAAGGCTGTAACGAAAAATTAGATTAAAATTTAAATAATAATATATTATCTAAATATTTTTTGCAATCTAAAATAACTTACAATTACACATAACAATTATCATGATTCTCCACACCATCACAATAATTAATTTAAAAATATATATATCCAGAAAAATCTAAACCTATCAACAAAACTTACAAATCATCAATAACAATTTTTATAATTCACCACACCACCACAATAACAATTATTATTATTATTATTATTATTATTGTTGTTGTTGTTGTTGTTGTTGCTGTTTTTATTGTTGTTATTATTATTATTGTTGTTATTATTATTATTGTTATTATTTTTGTTACTATTATCATAATTATTATTATTATTATTACTATTAAAGTTATAATAATAATAATTATTATTATAATTATTATTACTATTATAATTAATGTTGTTATAATAATAATAATTATTATTATTATTATAATAGTACTAATAATTATAATTATAATAATAATAATAATTGTAAGACCCCAACTTTTTGAATAAAAATGAATTTTCTATAATTATCATTTTTGAATATTATGATATAATATTATAGTTGTGGGTAATAATTATAAATTTTGCAAAGTATGCAAGTTGTTATATAATATTCGATTGGTCGGGGAATATTCATTTTAAACAGGAAATATTCGTATGATGGCACAATCATTGGTGGACCCCACAACAGAATTATTGTCGGATTAAAAAACGATAAAAATATTTTATTGAAATAACGGCGAAAATTTTACCGTTGATACTGTTGAACTACTCGGTAGTAAAAGTACAGTAATACGCGTAGTTGCATAGTAGCACGCGGTATTAATTATTGATGCTTACGGGAAAAGTCACTCAATTTTGCTTATTTTATAGACACCCATTTACCCGTTTTTCAAAATAGTCGGTAGAAGATTATACAGCATATATATTATGTGTGTGAGTGTGACGTGTGTGCATGTGAATGTGTGGGTAAAGAAGAAAAAGAAGATGGTGGGTGAATTATTATACTAGGATGATATATATATATATATATATATATTATAATAATAACCTCCCTCCCGACCAAGTTAAGCCATCATCCCATTTTGTCAACTTTTCCGATTATATATATATATATATATATATATATACTAGCAACGGTCCCGTGCCTCCGGCACTATGGACGTTGGGATTTATTTCAAATTTTGGACGACCCAAATAATTTATTGAGTGATCGAGAAATTCAAAATCATTTGTATTTTATTAGATAGATGGATGGTGGGATTTATCCCAAACTTTGGACGTCCTAGATGATTTATTGAGTGAGCGGAAAATTCAAAATTATTTATATTTTATTAGATATAATTAGATATATATATATATAGAATATAGATATAGGTAGATAGAATTAGATAGATTGTATTTTATTAGATAAATGGATGATGAGATTTATCCCAAACTTTGGACGGCCCAGATGATTTATTGAATGAGCGGGAAATTTAAAATCATTTGTATTTTATTAGATAGATATGTATGATTGAGTGCAAGTGGGAAGCTAAGGGGGAGATTTTGAGTCAGGCACGGAGGGAGTTGTGCATTATTGTTATATATATATATATTTTATAAATAAAATATATTTTATTTTATTTAAAAGATTTTACTTTAAATATGGACCGTCAGATTAAAATAAATCAATCTGGACCGTTCATGGATTAGTTATTATGCATTCCATTTTTCTATAAATAGAAGCTCATTCCTTCATTATTTTCTTACGAATTTACTGAACTCCATACTGAGAAACTATAGAGAGAGACTATAGAGAGATAAAATAAAAGTTTTCTGCTACTTCACTACTCTTATATCAAATATTATTTTACGGTAAGGGATATTATTCTTTTGTATTCAAGAAGAGAACTTCTGTTATTCCATTTCTTTATTATTCTGTTGGAATAACCTGTATACACGGAATACACTATACTTGGTAATATTCTTCTATTATTTTGTCTTTATTATTCCGTTGAAACATCATGTCTGTGCTTTACGCCGGACCTGGTTCCGTCTTTATTATTCTGTCTTTATTATTCTGTTGGAACATCATGTCGGTGTGATTTTCACCTGACCTGGTTCCGTTATTATTATTCTATTGGAATAACCTGTCTATGCGAAGTACCGTATGCATGATGATTTCTGTTGTTATTTCATTCCTTATTTTCTCAGTTGGTTAAAATTTTGACTTCTATACTCCATGAAATTAGTAGAATATCCTTGATATTTGCGCTTCATCCAGTATTTTTCATGGAAATATTCTTCTAAGTATTCTTGAATTTTACTCTACAAAGCAGTATCATGTTGACAATTTGGACGTTATTAGTTCCTGAATAACTTAATTCTTGAACTTGTTTTGTTGAATTCTTATATCATTATCATTATCCTCATGTTTATATTTTTTGAAAGTCATCTGTGGCCTGCAGAGCATGGATGGACTTGGTATGATTATGACCAGGATTATTCGGTGTAATCATGACCGTAATATTACAAATGATGTGGTAAAAGTCCTCATTGACCCATAGTGCATTGATGGACAGTTGTTGGCATGATCATGACCATTGATGAATACACAAATATCATTGACCCGTAGTGCATGGAATTTGTGGTCGTGACCCTAATGAATATCCTTGGCCGTAGTGCAGAGATGATGTGAATTATTTATTAAACTGAGTCTCAGCGATAAAAGTGATGAAAAACTTTTTAAATCATAAAAGATAGTAGATTTTATTCTCTACTTGACTTTTTTAATGGATTGCTTGATCCGCTGCAGTTAAACTTGATGTCTATTGTATTTTATCAGTTTAACATTGTTGGAGACTGATGATAATTTATTCTGTATTATCTTAGTCATAATATTTCTTGCTGGGCTAGTTGAGCTCACCCTTTTTTTCACTGTTCTCTTCAGGAAATGAGAACGTAGCTGGGACTAGTCGGGGAACGGAGTGATGGTCCGAGAAGGTGTCTTAGTAGTCCTCACTATTCTGTAAAATAGTGTGATAATAAATATAACGAGGACTCTATTTGAGAATGAATATTGTCTAGAAGACAATATTTGTATTTAAACTCACAGCATATGTTTTGTCGTATTTTACACGACTGTTGTATTATTAGTTTTTATTTGAATTTTGTACCATGTATTTGGCGACTCAAGATGGGTGATGTACACCTATTTTGGGGGCGTCACAATAATAGTAATAATTATAATATTAGTATAATTATAATAGTAATATTAATAATATAATTATAATAATAATAATTATTATTAGTACTATTATAATAATAATTATTATTAGTACTATAATAATAATAATAATTGTAATTATTAGTATTATCATTGATATTATAATAATAATAATAATAATTATTATTATTATTATTATAGTAGTAATTACTATTATTATAGTAGTAGTAGTAGTAATTATTATTGTTATTATTATTATTATAGTAGTAGTAGTAGTAGTAATAATAATAATAATAATAATTATTATTATTATTATTATAGTAGTAGTAGTAATTATTATTATTATTATATTGTAAATCAGAAACATAAGAATTAACCAATTTTTTAATTGTAAACGAATCTTATATATCACATTTAGTATTTTAACTTTAGATATAACATCATGCCAATAATAAATCAATTTTTTAATTTGTTAATATTTGTTCTATTTGATAAATTATTTTTTTGATCTTGTAATTGTTTTTTTATCATTGATATTTTTTAAGTATTATATTTTAAAATAAAATATTAAAATACTAATTAATTAAGTAAATAGAGGAAGATGAGAAGAGAGACACGCCAGAGAAGAGAGAGAAAGATGAAAGAGGAGAGAGAAAGAAAAAAAGGTATGAGAGGAATAAGAGAAGAGAGAAGGCGGAGGAGAGAGGAGATAAAAAGGGGGAAGGAGTAGAGGAGAGAGAAAGAGAAGGAGAAGAGAACAGAGAAAAAGAAAAAGGAGGAAATTTTGGCAAAATTTTATTTGTGTGAGATGAAATGTGAGTCTTTAGATTAAGTTAGAATGAATCTGAGATGTTGTATTTTGTCAAATTATCAAATTATAAAATTTAAATTGGGTTCTATTTTATTATATAGATTAAGAAAAAATATGAGAGTGTGACTTTATACTTTGGAAACAGTACTCCCCCTATACTATTAAATAAGATTAATATTGATTTTTAAAAATAATTTTATTTTTAAAAAAAATTAAATGTAATATTAATAAATTTATTTTTTAATAATATCATTATTTAAATAAAAAATAACTATCAAAATAAATCATATTAATTTTAAGTATAATTAATATTAATAAGTAAATTTAAGTATATATTTTAAAATAAAAGTGATAAAATAAATAGGTAATTAATTCAATTCATTCTAAAAATAACTTATATGTAAGACCCCAACTTTTATGAATAAAGATGAATTTTTACAATTATTATTTTTGAATATTATAAAATAAATTTGATATAATGTTATAGTTGTGGTTAATATTTATAAATTTTGCAAAGTACACAAATTCTTATATAATATTCGATTAGTCGGGGAATATTCGTTTTAACAGGGAATATTCGTATGACGGCACAATCATTGGCGGACCCCACAACGAAATTATTGTCTGATTCAGAAAACGATAAAAATATTTTATGAAATTAACGGCGGAAATTTTACCGTTAATGTAAGCCCCCAATTTTTTTTAACAAAGATGATTTTTCTATAGATATCATTTTTGAATATTATGGAATAAATTTGATATAATGTTATAGTTGTGGGTAATATTTATAAATTTTGCTAAGTATGCAAGTTGTTATAAAATATTCGATTGGTCGGGGAATATTCTTTTTATCGGGAATATTCGTACAACGGCACAATCATTGGTGGACCCCACAATAGAATTATTATCAGATTGAGAAAACGATAAAAATATTTTATAAATAACGACGGAGGTGTTATTGTTAAAACTGTTGAACTACCTGGTAGTAAAAGTACAGTAATATGCATGGTTGCATAGTAGGACACGGTATTGATTATTGATGCTTACGTGATAAGTCACTCATTTATACTCAATTATTGCTACAGTAATTGGTGCATCATATCTCTCATATTATTGATTCGATTATTGTCACAGTATCATCTGCATTATATGTTATATTATTAAATCAATAATTGAGACGACAAAGTTATTCATATTATTAAATTATAATATTTACAATGTCTAGAAGTTCTATCAAGGAGAGGTTTGGTCACCTAATTACTCGCCAATAGGGAGAAATCCTTAGCCCTCTCTTTCCTGGGAACAACCTGATTGCTAAATATTATGAGTTATAATATTAATGATGAATAAGTTCGTGTTGATTAAAGATGAATTTGATAGTTTCATTGTGTTGAGATTATCTGTGTTAGTAGAAATCGACATCTATTCCGATGATGAGGTTATATTGTTCAATCGGGTATTCGGGAAACTTTTCATGTCGGAGTACTATTCACGAGTTACTATTCATGAGTTAGTATTCATGAGTTACTATTCACCCAGTTACTATTCAATCTAGTATTTTGCATTCGAGTATTTAGGTACAGTATTATTTCATGAGGAGATGTGCTAATTTTTTAGACCATTGGTTGAAGTTATATTAGTGAATCAATATGAACCGCTGGTGAAAAGTTATAATAGTGAACCAATATGGATCGCTGGTTTGAAGTTTTAATAGTAAATCAGTATGGACCGTTGCTTTAAGTTTTAATAGTAAATCAATCTGAACCGTCCGTTTAAAAGTAAATCAATCTGGACCGTTCAGGGATTAGTTACTGTTAAATCCATCTTCTATAAATAGAAGCTCATTCTTTCATTATTTCTTACAAATTCACTGAAACTCTAGAGAGAGAAATTATAGAGAGAAAGAAGAAGAGTATTCTGCTACTTCACTACTTCGATATTCAGTGTCTTTTACGGTAAGGAGTGTTATTTTTTCTTATTCATGAAGAGAACTTCTGTTATTCCAATCTTTATTATTCTGTTGGAATAACTTGTATACGCGGCATACCCTATACTTGGTGAAATCCTTATGTTATTCCATTTGTTAGAATATCCTGTTTGTGAGTTTTACGACGGACATGGTTCCGTCTTTATTATTCTGTTGGAATAACCTGTATACGCGGACTCCCCTATACTTGGTGAAATCCTTATGTTATTTCATTCTTTATTATTCTGTTGGAATACCCTGTCTGTGCGTTTTACGCAAGACCTGGTTCCATATTTATTATTCTGTTGGAATAACCTACATGTGCTATCTATCACATGTCTGGTGATTTCTTTTGTTATTCCATTCCTTATTATACTCAGTTGGTTAAAGTTTTGACTTCTATACTCCATAAAATTAGTGGAATATCATTGATATTTGCGCTTCATCCAGTATCTTTTCATAGAAATATTCGGAGCATTCTTGAATTTTACTCTACAAAGAAGTATCATGTTGACAATTTGGACGTTATTAGTTCCTGGATAAATTAATTCGTGAACTTATTTTATTGAATTCTTATATCATTGTCATCATCCTTATGTTTATATTTTTGAAAGTCATTTGTGGCCTGTAATGCATAGATGGACTTAGTATGATTATGACCAGGGATTATTCGGTATAATCATGACCGTAATATTACAAATGATGTGATAAAAGTCCTCATTGACCCATAGTGCATTGATGAACAGTTGTTGACATGATCATGACCATTAATGAATACACGAATATCTTTGGCCCGTAGTGCATGAATAATTAGTGGTCATGACCCTAATGAACATCCTTGGTCGTAGTGCAGGGATGATGTGGATTATTTATTAAGCTGAGTCTCAGCGATAAAAGTGATGAAAAACTTTTTAAATCATAAAAGATAGTAGATTTTATTCTTTACTTGACTCTTTTAATGGATTGCTTATTCCGCTGCAGTTAAACTTATTGTCTATTGTATTTTATCAGTTTAACATTGTTGAAGGCTAATGATAATTTATCCTGCATTATCTTAGTCATAATATTTTTTATTGGGCTAGTTGAGCTCACCCTTTCTTTCACTGTTCTTTTCAGGAAATGAGAACGTAACAGGGACTAGTCGGGGAACGGAGTGATGGTCCAGATGATAGTATTAGTAGTCCTCATTATTCTGTTAAATAATGTGACAATAAATGTAATTAGGACTTATTCTGAGAGTTGTATTAAAACTCACAGCTTTCTTGTTGTATATTAAAGATTGTATTTCTATTCTGCACCATGTATCTGGCTATCCAAGATGGGTGATGTATACCTATTTTGGGGGCCTCACAGTTAACTGTTGAAACACCCAGTGTTAAAAGTACAAGAATACGCGTGGTTGCATAGTAGCACACGATATTGATTATTAATGCTTACGTGAGAAGTCACTTAGTTTTGCTCAATTATTGATATAGTAATTGTCGCATAGTATCTCACGTTATTTGATTCAATTATTGTCAATATTTTGTATATTTTTAAATCAATAATTGAAATGACAGAGTTATTAATATTATTATTTGCAATATTAACGATGTCTAGAAGTTCTTCCAAGGAGAGGTATGGTCACCTAATTGCACGCCAATAGGGAGAAATCCTTATTGGAAAGCCCCCTCTTTCCTGGGAACGACCTGGTCGATTAATATTGTGAATTAAAATAATGATGATAAATATTGTTAAAAAAATATTGAAGAAAACTTTTATGAAGTGTTTGTTGGACCCTCATTTACCAATTTTTCAAAATAATCGGTAGGAAGTTATAAAGTATATATATATGTGTGTGTTGTGTGGGTGTGTGGAAGTGTGATTATATATATATATATATATATAATATATATATATATATATATATATATATATATATATATAAAGCATTCAAGTGGGTAATGGTGGTGGGTGGTGGGGGGATTATGGTAGTGCACGGAAGGAGTGCTATTATTTATTAATTATATATATATATATATATAGGGTTGACAAAGTTGGCAGAAGGGGTAGCAATTAAGTCACCCGGTGTTCTTTTTCAAAGAACGTGTGATAATTTATATATATATATATATATATATCATATAATAAATTTTATTTTTTATGAAAAATAGAATATATTATATTTTATTTGATTATTATATTAATACTTTGAAAAATCAGACGTCTGAAGATTTTTTTTTCTGTCCGTGAATGCAAAAATTATTTCGTCCGTGATTTTTTTTTAATAGTACCCCTTGAATTCTGCTATAAATAGGATGCTTAGGTAGAATTGAAATCACACAAGAAATTTCAGAGAATTCTCTTCTATAATCTTGAGCGTATTTCTTTTGAGTTTAAGAAAACTTTGAGCGTAGTGCAAGTTTTTTTCAAGTATATCCCCGCCCTACCCGTCGGAGTACTCTTCTTTATAAGGTAAGGGGTATTATTTCTTTCGTATTTATGAAGAGAACTTCTGTTATTCCAGTTTTTTATTCTGTTAGAATAACATGTATACGCGGGCTACCCTATACTTGGTGAAATTCTTCTGTTATTCCATTTTTTTATCATTATGTTGAAATAACCTCTCTATGCGAAGTACCGCATACATGATGAAATTCTTCTGTTATTCCATTCTTTATTATTCTGTTGGAACATCCTGTATGTGCGTTTACGTATGACCTAGTTCCGTTATTTATTATTCTATTGGAACATCCTGTCGGTGCGAATTTTGCCTGACCTGGTTCCGTTATTTATTATTCTGTTGGAATATTATGTCTGTGCATTTACGCATAACCTGGTTCTGTTATTTATTATTCTGTTGAAATAACCTGTTTATGCGGTCTATCGCATGCCTGGTGATTTCTTTTGTTATTCCATTATTTATTATAATCAGTTGGTTAAAGTTTTGACTTCTATACTTTATGAAATTAACTGAATGTCCTTGATATTTGCGCTTCATCTAGTATCTTTTCATGGAAATATTTTTCTGAGCATTATTGAATTTTACTCTATAAAGAAGTATCATGTTAACAATTTGGACGTTATTGATTCATGGATAAATTAATTCTTGAACTTATTTTATTGAATTCTTATATCATTGTCATCTTCCTCATGTTTATATTATGTTAAAAGTCATCTGTGGCCTGTAGTGCATAGATGGACTTGGTATGATTATGACCAGAGATTATTTGGTATAATCATGACCGTAATGTTACAAATGATGTTTTAAAAATTCTCATTGGCCCGTAGTGCATTGATGGACAGTTGTTGGCATGATCATGACCATTGATGAATACACGAATATCCTTGGCCCGTAGTGCATAGATAATTTGTGGTCGTGATACTAATGAATATCCTTAGCCGTAGTGCATGGATGATGTGGATTATTTATTAAGCTGAGTCTCAGCGATAAAAATGATGAAAATCATTCTTAAATCATAAAAGAGAGTAGATTTTATTCTCTACTTGACTCTTTTAATGGATTGCTTATTCCGCTGCATTTAAACTTGATGTTTGTTATATTGTATCAGTTTAACACTGTTGAAGACTAACGATAATTTATTTTGCATTATCTTAGTCATAATATTTTTTACTGGGCTAGTTGAGCTCACCCTTTTACTTTTATTGTTCTCTTGAGAAAATGAGAACGTAGCAGGTACTAGTCGGGGAACGGAGTGACGGTCCAGATAGTAGCATTACTAGTCCTCACTATTCTATTAAATAGTGTGATAATAAATGTAATGAGAACTCAGTTGAGTGTGAATATTGTCTAGATGACAATATTTTTATTAAAACTCACATAATATATTTTGTCGTATTTTACATGACTGTTGTATAATTAAGTTGTATTTGAATGTTGTACCATATTTTTGGCGACTCAAGATGGGTGATGTATACCTATTTTGGGGGCGTCACACCATACGTAAAAAATTATAGGGCTATATTTGTTTGCAATGATTATATTTGAGATAAAAATATTAATCCAAAGTGTTTTGTTTGTTTTTAAATTTAAAGTTGAGATTATAACATTTGGGACTAATTTTTTTAGACAAAATTAACCTCAAATTTTTTTTAAAAAAATGATCATAATATCATATTCTATTCATTTATTAAACTATCTTCTTTTTTTCGGTGAAAACAAATTTTGACTAAAATTATCAAAATCTGCTTCTTCTTCTTCTTTTTCTTTTTTCTTTTGCATAAAGTCCAATAAACTATTATAACAGATTCAAGAGTATACTCCTTACATTATTGAACTGTTGCACCATTAAGTTTAAATATTTAAATATTTTTTTAAAATTCTGTTGAATATTTACATTTAAATATTTATATATAAATTATTGAATTGTTATAATATTTAAATATTATAATTTAAAAGATATTAAACTATTGAATATTTAATTTTTTATAACAGTTCAATAATTTATAGTTTAAATTAATATGTTTGCTTTTATCTGCAATACATTGCTACTGTTGACAAGTCTAAGTAATAACCACTTAAATACCAAGTTAGTGTTGAATATAAAGGTTTGTTAAATGCTTGGACGGTAAGTTCAATAATTAAATTCATTAATATTTTAGTTTAAAATATATTATTATTAATAAGGGTATAATAAGTTAAATAATATTTTTTTATTTAATTCTTTAATTAATCTTGAAAAAAACAAACATAATATAAAATTATTTTAAATTATTCTATTAATAATCATATAAAAAATAAATATGATTAAAACTATTTTAATATTTTTAGAATTATAATTATTACCAACAAACAAAAACAAAGGCTAGAAGTATAAACGTTCTAAAAATTTTCAAAAGATGTGGGCTGGACCTACCACCCAAGGTCCACACAACAGATTCATCCATATCCATGTTGCTGGCTCATCTTATTGGGTGTGGGCTGCCAACGTGAACACGTAAATGTTAGGGTCCTTTACATAAGTATACAACAAATAAAAAGTAATTACAAGAAAAGTGCATCAACTAAATAATTACAAAAAGAGTGTAACTAGAATTTATATTACAAAAAACTAGTACAATTCATATTAATAAAGAAACCTAAAATCAAGGAAAATAACTGCCATAATTTCAAATTCAAATTCAAATATTTGGGATCTAACAACAAAAATAAATATTTGGGCTCCTAAAATTACTCGATCGATCATTCCATAACTGATCATGAAAATGCAGCAACCACCACATGACGCACGTAATGTTCTCCTCACCCTCCTAATTGGACTCCGCTGCTACACCGCCGCGAATCTCCATTGTCCAAAACGTCAATGAGAAGAAGAAGAAGAAGATTCGTCCTACAAAATATTTAAAAATAAATAGATGTAACCTATATTATTCTGAAATTTTTTTATGACTATTTTGTTACTCATAAACACTAAAACGGTTACCTTTGTATGAATGGTTGGCTACCAACTGCATCACATTCAAACAAAATTGGTAACTTAATAAAACTGAATTGGTATCCAACCTTTTATACTAAGGTAACCAAATATTTATACCAAGGTAACCAATCTACCTCCACATCTGCAGTATGAATTAGTTACCTTGGTCTGAAAGTTTGGCAACCAACTGCACGAAGGTTTGGCTACCAACTGTATTACATACAAAATAAATTGGAAACTTAATAAAACAGAATTGGTTACCTTAGTATAAAGGTTTGGCTACCAACTGTATTACATGCAAAATAAATTGGAAACTTAATAAAACAGAATTAGTTACCTTGATATAAAGGTTTGGCTACCCACTGCATTATAAAAAAACTGCAGAAACAGAGCGACGATGGCAGAGGGAGGGGGTGGGGCGTGGGCAGTATGAGGAGGAGGAGGGGTGGCGGAGGGAGGGGGGAGGATGAGGGGTGGCGGAGGGAGGAGGGAGGGGGGAGGAGGAGGAGGGAGGCGGAGGGAGGGGGAGGAGGGAAGGGGGAAGAGGAGGAGGGAGGACGAGGGGTGGCGGAGGGAGGGAGCTCAGGGAGGGAGGGAGGGAGGGAGGGAGGGAGAGGAGGAGGAGAGGGGCGGAGTGAGGGGAGGAGGGGGTGGCGGAGTGAGGGGGTGGGGCGTGGGCGGGGGGTAGAGAAGGGAGGCGGAGGAAGAGGAAGGAGACGGAGAGGGAGAGGGAGAGGGAGAGGAAGTGGGGCGGGGGCAGGAGGAGTAGTGGTGGGGGCGGAGGTGGGACGACTGCTGGAGGAGCATTGGCGGGGGCGGAGGAGGAAGAAGGTTGCAGAAGAGGAGGAAGTTACTCCATTAATTTGTTAGATAAAAATATGGAGGTTGATGAGAGAGATAATATTTAAATCCCTACAATCATGGACCATTATCAATAACTCATTAAATCAGTCAACTAAATAAAAGGGATAAGATTGCACTCTTTTTTGTAATTAAAATTGCATATGCACTCTTTTTATAATTATTTTGTTTGTACACTTTTTATGTAATTATTTTTTAAAATGTAATAGAAAATGTAATTGTTCCTAAATGGTATTGACCTGCCACATCAGCATGTCATCACATAATATATTTTATTTTATACTTTGGTTTTCAATTATAAAAGGCGATAATTTGAACTTTGAATTTAATCAAAATGATTCGTTAAAATTTATAATTTTTTTACAATAAGTAATCATTCTTAGATAATTAATACTAATACTCTTTATTAATAAAAAAATAATAATAATTGAATAGTTGGTAGTAAAATTTAATTTTTTAAAACGGAGAGAGTATTCATTTGAAAAAACACAGTAATTTATGTAGAATCCAAAAGTTTACCAATTTTTTTTTTTTAAAATTAAGAAAAAAGGAATTTTGAAGTTTGAGTAACTTCCTTAATTTTCCTAGGGTAGGGAAAAAGTAGCAACTTAGTAAAATCAGAGACATTCACGTTTAGTACATACTCCAAAGTAAAAAATCGGAAGCCACAATGATTATCCGTTTCGCAATACCTATATTTTCGGGATCAAGGACACGTCTAAACCAGCACACGACACGCGTCAACAAAAAGAGACGTGTCACTCATTAATCGCCACCGGCATTCAAACTGGTCCCACTCCTATTATGCTCTCTTCTAAATAGAAACGATATATGTACTCCACTTATTCATTTTCTTTTTCGTATCCGAAATATATATTTATATATAATTTGCAAATTTGATCTTTTTTTTTAACCAAACCAAACCAAAAACTCTATTCTGTTTAAAATTTTGACTGGAGAAGTTCCAACAATGGAAGAATCACATTTAACCCGAACAGACGCCCATCATTACGAACACCAAGACCCTCAATATAACCCTGCAGGGTTGCACCCAGGTATATTTTTAACTAGAAACTACTAGTAATTTGTTTTGTAAGTTTACCTATTATTATTATTATTATTGCGTGAGTGAAGTATTCTTATTCCTGTTCCTATTTGGTTTGATTGGTAGAAGGTGAAGAGGAGAAGAAATCGGTACTAATGAAAGTGAAAGCAAAGGCAAAGAAGATTAAGAATACACTGACGAAGCATGGTCACGGTCACGACCACGATGCATACGGAGATGAGGACGAAGATGATCAAGACATGGTGGACGACCACGATCCACCGGTTAGGCCGTTTAACCGGGAGGAAGACTACGGACAACACAAGAGTAAGTTAGGTGGATTAACGGCAACGGACGAGGTACTTCATGTGCCAGAAGATAAACATGTATCGTTTTCTACTAGAAATTGCGATATTGGGATTCATAATCCTACCGAGAAAAATGTATACGGGGAAGAGGAAAGTCTGGGCCAAGAGAGGAATAAAATTGGATTTCCAACTGCGTCGACCGGAAAAAATATTATTGGGCAAGAGCAAAATTTGGGAGGACAGATGGGTAGAATTGGAATGGATACTGGCACGGAAAAGGATCCTCACGGCCCCAATGTCGGAGATGTTCCCACTCATGTTCAGGCCAAAGCCACCGATCCAGATGGTAGAGGTATGGTGCATGTAATAACTTGAAAGTTAAGCTCCATAATTTACTTACTTGCATGTCATGTCTTTAACGTGTAATATTCCCAGCATTTGAAAAATATGAGTTTTACTTTGTTTGGTTGGCTTTTTATTTTAATATATAAATAAAACTATAAAATATAAGGTCTACCCCAAACATATTTAGACATTCCTTTCGTTATTTATTTCTTAGTAATAGATTTTGGGCGGTGATTTTATCCGGGGAAAGTATGTGCCCCTATTTATTGGCAATGACAGAGTTGTCCAAAACAAAACAATAAACAATCTCATATGCTTGTACACCATCTTAAATTTTAGTCCCTAATTTAAGATTGAAAACAAAATTATCCACAAAAATTATGTCTAGAACTTTTAAAGTTTTGTTGGATATGTTTTTGGTCAGTAATTTCTCTGGTGACAAAAAAATAAGTTCTTTGTGCTTCACCCATCAAATTGGAGTAGGTAGGGGTAATAAAGAGTTGAGTAAACGAAGTTGATAATTTTTTGTTTTTGATTTGTTGCATGCAGGTAGGGAGGAAGTTGCAGGAATCACCCCAATTCTTCGCTTATTTGATAAAATGGGGATTTATGACAAACCTGAACAAAAACCAAAAGCAGGGGAGAATTTATACACAGGAAGCCATGACCAGTTTGGTCCGGAGCCACTTAACCATGAAAACCATGAAAATCTGGATTCTGTCCCCGAAAATTATGATCCTAACAACCCTCAAGACTTACCACGCAACACATCGAGTGGAAACCCATTAAGCCAGACCAGCACCTACACTGAGAAACTCGCATCTGCCGATGCAGCAGAATCTGCTAAAAATGTGGTTGCTTCGAAACTCGGCTACAGTGAGAATGAAAGCACAGGAGCACCACACCAGGAACTGCACGGACAAGGAGACACTACTAAGCCGGCCTCTACAACGGATTATGCACAAAAAATTGCGGCCACGGTGTATGGAAAGGTTGCTGGTGCAGGGAGTACAGTAGCGTCAAAAGTGCAAGGCAGTGGAACTGGAACTGGAACTGGAACTGATAATGAAGGGCAAGATAAAGGAGTATCGGTGAAGGAGTATTTGGCTGAGAAATTAAAGCCAGGGGAGGAAGATAAGGCGCTGTCGGAGATGATTACTGGCAGTTTTATTAAACACAAGGCAGATATTGAGAAAAAGACAAAGGTAGGGGAGAGAGTATCTAATACTGGAGGAGGAGGAGGAGGAGGAGGAAGAGGAGGAGGAAGAGGAGGAGGGCGGGGAGTGTCGGATGTGATGATAAAGGATGACCTTCATAAGAGGGAAGCAGAGGGTAGTGGAGATAGAAAGCCGATGGGGAAAGTGAGGGAGTCGGAGGAGGTGGCCAAGCGGTTGGGTAGTGGTGGAGAAGAGGAGGTGGTGAAGCGGTTGGGTACTGGTGGAAAGGGTGTGGTTGATAGGGTTAAAGGCGTGTTTGGTTCTTGGCTAGGAGGAAAAGGTGGTGAGACGCACACTACTCCGGGGACAACTTATGGTGAGTTGGATTTTTACTTGGGTGTCCATATATATATATATATATTATTATGTATGCTCTTAATTATAATTTAAATTGATCTAGTAGGATAGTGCTAACTAATATGCGTGTATTATTTGTTTATTTTTGTGATCAGCTGGTGACGATGAGTGACCATGGAGAGAAGGAGGCTTCAGGGGTGGGGAGTAACTGAATATTGGATATTAGAACTTGTCTCTTCAAGTCTACTTGTGAAACTCCGTAATATTTCTGTTTTTCGGCTATTATATATGCTGTACAAATGAAAAATGGGACTTGGTGTGTATGCTATTGTATTTCAGTTTTTCCTTTTGGGAGAAAACTGTCCTGTTGAGTACGTAATTAGTTAGATAATATGACAACTATGCAAGCACACATCCCATCCCCTTTATTGACCCTCTTTTTAATAACAAATTTATTAATAAATATTTAAATTTTTATATTATAAAAATAATATAAATTAGATTATTACTTATTTTAAAAATACTAAAGGAATTATATATAAAATAAAAATAATAATTTAATTTGATCTTGTATATTATAAAATTTATTTATTATATTTAAATTTATGATATGTTATAAAATAAATTTATGATATATTTCAAGTATTGAGCGATCTATATATATTACTCTTTTTCAAGAGTTCGTTTTAATTTTACTTTTCAAATTATTACTCCCTCCGTCCCAAATTAATTGCTCAATTTTGACTTTTTAAAGTCAAATTGACTATTTTTAAAGCTAATGTTTTTACTATTTTTGTTAAAATATAGGTGAAGAGATTATAACTAAAAGAAAGTATATACAAATTATTATTAATCCTAATTTTTATAATTTTAGAAATATATTTATATATACTTAATTATTAATTCTAAAAATAATCAATTTGACTTAAAAAAAGTCAAAACTGAGCAGTTAATTTGGGACGGAGGGAGTATATTATGTAAAATATTTTTCTTATAAATTACACATACGGGACTCTTGCTATAAAAAATTTGTATTATATTCTCGTGTTCCAAAATTCAAAGAGATGGATCATAAAAAACATATTTAAAGTATACAAGTCGATAATTTTTTTAGTTAAATAGTAGTAAAACAATCATATCGCAAAACACAAATGAATAACTCCAATTAATTCACTCCTTTCTACACAAACCCAAAAGTCAATTAAAGCAACTAACATATTCTATAATTTTTGTCTGTAATATCAATCTATCTAATAAAATACAAATGGTTTTGAATTTCCCGCTCATTCAATAAATCATCTGGACCGTCCAAAGTTTAGGATAAATCTCACCATCCATCTATCTAATAAAATACAATCTATCTAATTCTATCTATCTATATCTATATTCTATATATCTAATTATATCTAATAAAATACAAATAATTTTAAATTTCCCGCTCACTCAATAAATCATCTAGGACGTCCAAAGTTTGGGATAAATCTCACCATCCATCTATCTAATAAAATATAAATAATTTTGAATTTTTCGCTCACTCAATAAATTATTTGGGTCGTCTAAAATTTAAAATAAATCTCAATGTCTATAATGCCGGAGGCACCGGACTGTTGCTAGTGGAATAATATTACAGATAAAAATTATTTTATAATTATTTTATAAACTGCTGATGTGGCATATTCTATCTTAGCATATTGGTCAACAAATTATTTCAATATAATTTTTGGCCCCACATAAAAAGTTGAGGTGGAGTATGATCAGCAGTTTGTAAAAGGGCAAAGGGTCAAAAATACCCCTGATGTTTACCCCGATGTCCCACTTGCACCCTAAACTATTTTTTTCCCAAAAGTACTCTTAATGTTACATTTTTGGGTCGCTTGTGCCCCTGCCGTTAACAAAATACAAACGGTGTTAAAATCTGATGACGTGCAAGCTTAATTATAAAATATATTTTAAATAAAATAATATATATCATTTAATCAAAACAAAAAATGCTAAATTTCAAAATTAAAAAAAGCATAACATATTTACACATTTTTTTTAAAACAGATTTGTTTAAAAAAAATAGAAATTTTTAAAAAATAGAATTTTTTTAAAAACAAACTTTTTTAAAAAAATTAAAGCAGATTTTTTAAAAAAATAGAATTTGCTTAAAAACAAACTTTTTTTAGAAAACGAAAGCAGATTTTTTTTTATAAAAAAATAGATTTTTTTTAAAAACAAACTTTTTAAAAAAAACTTAACTTTTTTAAAAGCAGTTTTTTTAAAAAAAAATAAAATTTTTTAAAAACAGCTTTTTTAAAAAATAGAATTTTTTAAAAACAAGTTTTTTTAAAAAAACATAATTTTTAAAAAAATAGATTTTTTTTAAAAATAAACTTTTTTAAAAAAATGAAAGCAGATTTTTAAAAAAAAAAATAGAATTTGCTTAAAAACAACCTTTTTTTAGAAAATGAAAGCAGATTTTTTTAAAAAAAAAAGATTTTTTTAAAAACAAACTTTTTTAAAAAAACGGAACTTTTTTAAAAGTAGTTTTTTTTAAAAAAAAATAGATTTTTTTTAAAACAGCATTTTAAAAAAAACAGAATTTTTTAAAAACAATTTTTGTAAAAAAAAAACAGATTTTTTTTTAAAAACAAACTTTTTAAAAAAAACGTAACTTTTTTAAAAGCAGATTTTTTTTAAAAAAATAGAATTTTTTAAAAAACATATTTTTTAAAAAAAGGGAACTCTTTTAAAAACAGAATTTTAGTATAATAGAATTTTTTAAAAAAGTCTTTTTTTAAAAAAATAGAATTTTTTTAAAAAACAGAATCTTAGTATTTTAGTATTTTTTTAATTTGATTTTTTTAGTATTTTAGTATTTTTTTAATTAGTATTTTAGTATTATTTTTTAATTAGTATTTGATGTAAATATATTATATTTTGAATTTTAGTATTTTGATTAAATGATGTAAATATGTTATACAACTTATTTTATTTAATTAGTTGTTTTGAGTAGTTAACAAAATATTTACATCAGGAAATTATGTGAATAATGATGCGGAAGATGTAAGACCCCGAAAATTTTTAAATAAAAAAGAATTTCCTTTATTTATTTTTTGAAATAGTAAGGGTGAATTTGATTAATGTGGTTAGTTATGAGTAAAATGCGCAAATATTTTAAATAAACAGGTGGTTATAAAATATTCATTGTTGTCGGGGAATATTCGTTTGGTCGTTGAATATTCTTGCTGTCGGGGAATATTCGTACGACGGCGCAGTCTTTTGTGGGCCCCATAACAGAAAATGATTGGATGAAGAAAACGACAAGTATAAGTTGTTTATAAAAAACGGCGTAGTTGTTACCGTTAATACTGTTGGAATACCCGGTGCTTAAAACACAGTAATACGCGTTGTTGCACAGTAGCACACGGTATTGCACCAATTATTGATTCTTACGTAAGAAGGCACTACTCAATAATTGTTACAGTAATTACTGTTCAGTATTTTATGTGATTGATTCAATAATTGCTGCATTGATATTTTATATTACTGTTGTTTCAATAATTGTCACTACACAGTATTTTTCATTATCGAAGCAATAATTCATATTATCTGAATAATATTATTAGATAACATTATTGACAATGTCTTGAAAGTTCTGTCTAAGGAGAGGTTTGGTCACCTAATTGCGCGTCAGTAAGGAGAAATCTTTATTGAAAAGCCCCCTTTATCCTGGGAACGGCCTGGTTGTCAGTATTGTGATTCTGTAATACTCCCTCCGTCCTAGGATAAAACTTCTTATTACTATTTTGGGTTGTCCCAGATTAAATGTCCACTTTCTTTTAATAACCAAACTTTTACACATTTTTTCCTATTATGCCCATAACATTAAATGTCTCATACTTTTCTTATTCTAATTCTCTCTCTATATTTAATGATATTATTATGGACAATTTTGTCATTTTATTCCTCTTCTTAATATGCGTGAAAAGTCCACCAGGACTTTTATCCTGGGACGGAGGGAGTATTATTTATGAATAATTAATTATTGATTTATATGATAAGAACAATACTGATTTTATGCGGATATAGATGGAGAAAATTTTTAATGTGACAATTGTTGAAAATTAATATTTTATCTTTTTCTGATAAAATAATTCATTTAAATATATTATTATATTTTTAATAATATAATAATGGTGATATTTTGACAATGAATGTGGGATATATGAGTTTATGAGGAGAAAGAGTATTTTTGTTGCAATAAATATTAAAAACAGATTTTGTGTGTCGGTAGACCTATTTCTTGACTGAAAATTTGATTATAGCCTGTAAAATCGCCCGTTTATGAATTTCGTTCAATTTCTGTTTGGAATTTAGAAAAAACATCCTTCTGCAAAGTTGTAGATAATGGAATTTCCTATAAAAACTAGCGAGATTCAAATTTTCTGGCAAAAGGACTATTTATTATGAATTATTGAAGTTCCGAAGCTCCGAAATAATTAATTTTTGGAAGTTTAAAATATTTTTATTTACAAAACGTTTTTTTCATTTGGTTCCCTCATTTAGCACGTGTTGATGGCTGAGATCAGATTGTTTAGATGGGCGTAGAGAATTTATTAAATATATTAATATTATATTAAATTTTCTGCTTTGGTTTCTAAGCAATTTCCTATAAATAGGGTGCTTAGGTTAGAATGGAAAATCACACCAGAAACTGAAGTTTTCTCTCTCTATATTATCGAGCGTATTCTTGTGAGTATTTTGAGTATACTTTGAGTATTGCTATACGGTGCAAGTTCAAATCATAGCCTATATCCGGTGTTTCAACTAGAAGTACTGTCTTTCGAGGTAAGGGATGTTATTTTCTTCTAAAATGATATTATTTCTTCAATATCATTATGTTGAAATATTGGTTGGAAATTTTTATCAAATTTGAAACTTTTTCATGTCGGAGTTACTATTCATGAGTTACTATTCACGAGTTACTATTCATGAGTTACTATTCACGAGTTACTATTCACGACTACTATTCACAAAGCATGATGATGTTTTTTTGTGAAATTTCTATCTTTTGGTGTCGGAGTTACTATTCACGTATACGACACTATTCACGTATACGACACTATTCACGAATACGACTCTATTCACCAAAAAATAAAATTTCTTCTTTTTGTCCAAAATATCTATTCTGGATACTAGCTTTGATTGTATCCATGTTTTGTTCATTCTTGAATTTTACTTCAGTATGATTATTTATGAAGTATTTTTGAACTCGGATTGTTTAAAGTACGAATCCTTAATACTCGTTATTTTGTTTCACTGGATTCGTTTCCTTTAAAATATTTTTCATCATCCTCAGTCCTAAATGATGGTGTTACTGAATATCTTTGGCCTGTAGTGCAAAGATGAATGATTTCTTGATGAATATCTTTGGCCCGTAGTGCAAAGATGAACAGGTGTTTAGATGAACATAACCAACTGATGAATATCTTTGGCCTGTAGTGCAAAGATGAATATTTGATTTAATTTGAGATATATATTGATTGATGTTACAGGGATAAAATATTGATGATGGACTTTTAAATTCATAGATGTTAGTAGATTTCATTCTCTACTTAACTCCTCTAATGAATTATTGTTTCTGCTGCATTTATTGATCTAAAACTTGTTATCTAAGGTATTCTATCAGATTTTTCCCTGTTGAAGACTAAGGATAATTTGTTGTACATTATCTTAGTCATAATATTCTTTACTGGGCTAGTTGAGCTCACCCTTTTTCTTGTTGTTCTATTTTTCTTCTCAGGAGACGAGAATGTAGCGAGTACGAGTCGGGGGATGTAATGATGGTTCTAGAGAGAGTTGTTTAGTAGTACTCACCATTTTTGTAAAATAGTGTATCAATAATTATGATGGGGATTTATTTGTATGTGGATATTGTCTAGATGGCAATATCTGTATTTAAACTCACAGTTTGTATGTTGTAATGTAATAATAGAGTTGTAGTTATTTCTGTACCATGTAATTGACGATTCAGAATGGGTTGGATGGAATGGACCTATTTTGGGGGCATCACAGAAGAGGAGCCACGTGTGTAATGACATAAAATCTGACGGCCGAACAACATCCGTCTATTCACCTACCCAAAAAATTTTGAACAGGAGAGGATTCACGATCGTAGCGACGGCGATGGCGATTAAACGATTGGATCTGTTGATATTAAAGGCTATAACGGTCTTCAGTCGATGAGACTCTGTTATCGAACAAGATGGAGATGAACATGAGAAATAAAAAGGGAAAGGGGAAAATCTGTTCTCCCACCTCTGCCACCATGAAATATACATATACCATCAATGGTGATTACAAAAAAGACAAAAAGTGCAGTCAAATTTTCAACAATACAAATACAAGAACATAGGGTTGGATCTAAGGATATTGCGGTGTTTTTCCAAAATTAAAAAAGAATAGATTAAGGTTCAAACGCACAAATAAGGAGAAATTCATGTCAAATCGACGGAAATTTCATACTCAGTGGTTCAAATCTGACATACTCCCCACGACAAAGCCGGAGATCTAACCATGAAGTACAGAGAACTGGGGGAATTAGGGTTTATGTAAATTAAAATTAATGATTGTATAATTAATTTTAATTTTTATGTCATTTGTTTAACTAATTTTTGCTAATTGTATCAAATTTTCTATTTTATGTTAATTATGAACTTATTTTTTTATATCATTAAAATATATATTAGCATTAATTTTTAAAATAAAAATAATTATTAAAAGAAAGGAAAAGAGATAAGGAAAAGAATACAAATAAAGAAAATGAATTAAACTATTTATTTTAATGTTATTATTATTTTAATTAATTTTTGTCACGTAATTAATGATTTTTAATTTTTGTAAAAAATTAATATAATGTTGTACTAGATCTCATTGATACAAATTTTTTGATAAAGAGGGTTAAATGAGATGAATAAAATTAATTTTATTATTATTTTAATAAATATTATAAATATTTAGGTAAAGAAAAAGAAAGAAAAATTCATTATTTCTTTATGTTTATAAATATTAATTTATTTATGTTTGTAATTTGTATTATTTCTTTTTTGTCTAAAAAATTAAAAAAAATTTGGTCTTATACAATTAAATATAAAGTCAACATGTATTGTACATGCCACATAATCAATGGTGTTAGTTTATTTTATTTTTTTATGCTGCCACATCAGAAAATATTTTTTTTTGTTTTTTTTCAATGCCACGTGTGCAATTTGTTAACGTCCGTCCAAGAAATTGGACGGAATGAGCTTATTGAACATTTCTAAAAAGTTCAGTGGGCTAATTGAATATTTTAAAAATACAGTGGCTAATTCGTTAAATCACTATAACCACTGTGGCCAAAAGGTGCTTTTTGCCAGAAAAAAAGTTACCAATAAATTTATTCTTAATCAATCAATCTAAAATTAAGATACGAATAAAGTAAATTTTGATGTATATTTTTTAAAAATTAACTTGAAAATAGTTAAAAATCTATTAAATTTATTTTCACTTAATTTTTTTTCCGATTTAGAGTGAAAACTTTGAAGGAATGGAAGGTTATTTTCTAATTTTTATGGAGTATTTAATTTTTTTTTAAAATCTGTTTAATGAAATTATAGTTGGGGAGCTTCTTTTCCCTGCGTGTTCTTTTCAGGAGTGATTAGGATAAAATTAATTTTAATCAATTGATTAATACAATATTAACAAATAAATTAATTTTTTTAACGTATCAACACTATATTAATTAAATAATCATAAAATAATTATTAAAAATTAACTTCATATTACCAGTATTCCCGAATTCATTTGTTGCAGTTTTTAAAACTGTCACAAGCCCAAACAAGAAAAATTGATATTAGGATACTTCCAGTCTTCCACAAGCTCGTGGAAATATCAATTCTCTCCGCAAACCATAGTGTTACGGTTACTAAAGACCGGCCGAATTTTCTCAATTCTTTCATTTTCGTCCCAAATTCTTCGACAATCGAAGACCTACTCGGAGAAGACTACCTCCGCCGCACAAACAGCTCGACTTAAGGTTAGTTATTGGTTCCTTTTACTAGCGACACTAAACCCTCATATACCCTCTATAAAACCCTGACAATTAGCGAAGATATGTAGTCTGTTTCCTCAACTTGATTAGAGTCTGTTTGGAATATGGATTTAGTTGTCGATAACGGAAGAGTATACAGTCTCCTTGAGTGAGTGCGTTTATTTTTGTCCAAACATTGCCTATTTTTTATTCTGTTTGATGGGCATCTCTCAATTCATTGGAAGGCGTTCGTGGAAGCTTTTTGTAGTTTGTTATCAAATTCTGTTGGTGGTTTTGTTAGAAATTAAAGAGTTACAGATATAATGGATGTTCCTCAATTCTTGGTATACTCTCGCCATGTACACTGTGGCTCTATTTGGGAAGAGGGTTATGCATAGTTTTTCGTATTTTTGCTGCATTTCGCGTTCAATGTGCAGCCGTACCACAAATGGTGATGGAGTGGATGATGGATTTCAATGGGTTGAGGAGTATTTGAATGTAAATTGGAAAGATTCAAATTTTATTTCCGGTTTGGATGAAGAGCCAATCACTAACGAGTCATTAGGTTCTTTGGGAGCTAGTGGCAGCTATGAAGGATATTCCCGGCCAAATTTCTCTGTTAGAAGGAGTTTCTTGGAGCAGGCAAGAAATGATGCTAAAAGGGCCATTGAAATTCTTCATCAAGATGGTCCTGGGTTTGATGCAAAAGCAGCTTTAGATGATATGCAATTAAGGATTTCGGGACTCATCGTGAGAGAAGTTTTATTGGGAATTTTGACCAATATTAATTATGCAAATAAAATCCGATATGCGAAACTGGGCTATAAGTTCTTTATATGGTCTGGTCAACAAGAAAACTATTGTCACACTGTGAACTCATACCATCTGATGATGAAGATTTTCGCAGATTCTGAGGAATATAAAGCAATGTGGAGATTAGTTGATGAAATGGTTGAGAAAGGATTCCCAACTACAGCACGTACATTTAACATAGTAATATGTACATGTGGTCAAGCAGGCTTGGCTAGGAAAGCTGTAGAGAGATTTATTAAGTCGAAGACATTTTCTTATAGGCCATTCAAGCACGCCTTTAATGCAATTATACACTCCCTTCTTATGTTAAAGCAGTACAAGTTGATTGAGTGGGTGTATCAGCAGATGTTGGTTGAAGGTCATCATCCTGATATATTAACTTATAATGTTCTTATGTGTGCAAAATATAGGCTGGGGAAGCTTGATCAGTTCCACAGGTTACTAGATGAAATGTGCAGGACTGGATTTTCTCCAGATTTTCATACATTCAACATTCTTCTTCATGTTCTTGGAAAAGGTGACAAACCACTAGCAGCACTTAATCTTTTGAACCACATGAAGGAAATGGGTATTGAGCCAAGTGTTCTTCATCTTACCACATTGATAGATGGACTCAGTAGAGCAGGAAATTTGGATGCCTGCAAGTATTTTTTTGGTGAGATGAATAAATATGGATGTATGCCAGATGTGGTTTGTTACACTGTTATGATCACAGGATTTATTGTTGCAGGGGATCTTGAGATGGCTCAGAGATTGTTTTCTGAGATGGTCATCAAAGGACAGGTCCCAAATGTCTTTACCTACAACTCCATGATCCGTGGGCTTTGTATGGCCGGGAAGTTTAAGGAGGCATGTTTGATGCTTGAAGAAATGGAATCCAGAGGGTGTAATCCAAATTTTCTTGTGTATAATACCTTAGTGAGTTATATGCGGAATGCTGGAAAGCTTTCTGAAGCTCGTGAAGTTATAAAAATGATGGTGGAAAAGGGGCAGTACATCCACCTTATTTCAAAGTTTAAGCGATATAGGAGATGCTGAGGTGGTTAACCATGGATGTTTTATGTTATTTAGTTAACAATTTTCTGTGAAAGTTCTTACTGGTCTAGCTAGAAAGACACTATGTGCCTGCTGCTTCTGTCAAGTGCAACGTAAGTTCAAATACTGCCTTATTTGGATAAGCTTTTCTCAATATTTCACAATTTCCATTTGTTCCAACACATTAGTGCAACAGTCTGATAATTTTTGGTTCCCATTTCTGTGATTTTTTTTTGGAAATTATGCACCTATCTTTTGAAAACTTGCCGGGCCCGCTGTTCGTTATGGATATATACTGTGCTGCTTTTGCTGTGGATTGAGAATTCTATTATGTATAAAGGTGTTGAAGAAATTATGTTCGAGTTTTGTACTTGAATTTACAGGAAGAGGTTAATAAAAGAAGGCTTCCCAATAAAACGATAATTTGTTGATATCTAACTATGTGCCACAACTCGAGCTGAAACAAGTATCAAATATGTGAACAAACCTTATCTATACTTTTGAATCTTAAAAAGTTTGTATTATGAACTGGTAACAAAAACAGAACTCTGAAAAAAGTAGGGTGAAATAAATAAATCTTCTTTGATTGTTTAGAGAGCTACTGCTGTGATACTCATCAATTATTCACTTGTAATTTATATCTAATTAATACTTTCACTGATGTTAAGAGTGAGAGAGAAAAATATTAGTGGTTTGAAAAAATAACTTTCCAGGTTGGATGATAGCTATTAAAGTATATTCAGTTTTGTGTTTATAGAGAGAGTGTTAAGTGTGTGTTTTCTGAGTTACTGTTTTGGGAAAGGGGAAATTCCTCGGTGCTTGATTGAGGTGTTTAGGGTTCATGTGAGGCTTTTGCAGTGGAGGTGGCCCAAGAACAGGGAACTACTGGTGGTGTGATTATCAAATAGAAGGTACCATTTCAAATTGATCGAGATGGAGCATGGGGGCTGTTTCCTATGGACATTTTTCAGATATTCGCTGGGAGGTTGATCTATAATGGCTGAGAGAATAGAATGATTTGTTGAAGAAGTGGAGTTAACCATGAAGTAAAGAAGATTGTTGAGCCTTTTATTCTTATGGGTCCTCTTAAGAGTTTTGAAAGTCAGATGTTATAGATGGTTTTGCACTGAGATGGTTCAGTGAGGTATGTATAGCCAGGTTATTTGGGGGTAGGGGATACTACATTTGTAATTTTTTTGGCTGTTTTATTTATTGTCTGTTTATTTTTGATTCTCTTTGATATACCTGTCTATGTTATGCATGGTTTGTGCCCCCTTCGCGCTCTTGTTAATATATTCACTACTTGTCATTTATCAACTTACCATTAAAACAAAAGAATGGAAAAGAATTAATAGGAGCGATGAAATAGAATATTTTGTGTTCATGCAGAGTGTTATAGCGAGTTTGACACTTTGACTTACTTGATTGCTTGCAGATGGGAGACTGTTCCTTGCAGTAAGCAGTAGTCGAAATTGAATAATATGATTCTTTTGCATATGCAGAATGTGGTAGTCAGTTCGACTTGGACATTGTGATGTTGAGGGAAGCAGTTCTCGATTTGAAACCTTAATCTTTGTTGCAGAGATTACAGTTGGAGATATCTTGTCTAAGTTTCTATCCCAAATTGCATGTTGCTTTGTAGGAAACCTCAGAAATATCTTTCTGAAGCCACTTGAAATCTGTATACGATGATAGGTCATTATAGCATAATCCTTCGCAGCCATGAAGGAGATAACTACTAGCGAATGTTCTTGAACATCCAATGCCAGATTCTATTGTCCAAAGTTTCACTAGGCCCAAGACTTGACTGTAAATGTTATCAAGTTTTTCCATTTATTTGATTGCATTATGATCAATATTGGGAGTTATCTCAATGAAGCGTTTCAAGAGCTGTAGCTGTTGTATAATGTCACTGTCATTGATTTATCATTTATGCTTACTTTTGAGTCGATCGGGGAGGAGCTGAGCTGTTATGCTCATCATGTGTGTCAAAGTTGTGAAATATGAAAGAGGTTGCGTCCACAAGTGTGTATCATCTTTGGGGACCAACTACTCTCCCAAGTTATAAATATTTTAAAAATAAATTCAAAATTAGTTTTTTACAGATATTAAAATTCTGAGAATGAAGTGGAGTTGGGTGAATGCATTTATATATCAATTTCATCAAGAACAAGTTGTTCATTGTGTTAAGAAATTATCCAAACGATGTCATTTGATCTCCTTCGGAAAATATTAACACATATATATATATTATAGGATTAAGGAAAATGTATGTATGTCATGTAGACTAGACATCAGCAGTAATTAAAAGTTGATAATCGATGCTTAATTCCTACTTTTTATCTTCTTTCTTTTCCTCTTTCTTTTCGCCTTTCTTCTCATCTTTCTTGTCTTCTTTCTTTTCTTCTTTCTTCTCCTCTTTGGCATTGGCAGGGGCAGGGGCAGGGGCAGGGGCAGGGGCAACTGAGATGATATCAACCTTTCCAACTTTCTTCATCTTCTTTACCACTGCCACGGAATCCATCATTCCTATCACTGTTATCTTCTGCTCCTTTAGATCAGCAGCGATCGAATCAACTCCTACAATTACCAATAACATATATATAAATCCAACCATTAATTGCAATATATTTTTTGTATATAAGTAGCCAAAAAGATATTACTACAAGATAATGATGATATATATATGAGAATTAATGTCAAGTTATACCGCTCGTACCTACCGTAGATATCAGCAGCAGCCTCTATCGCTTTCTGCTTTGTCTTCTCATCAGTCATGGTCAAAACCTTCATTACCACCTTCTGCTGTAGGTTGGACAAAGAGGCTTGAAAGATTTAATTAAGTTGCAAATAGAGATGCAATTTTTTTCTGCTAGCTGTTATATTATACGTATATATATATACCTAATCGTAATACCTAGCCATTTGATGAGGAATTATGATGGGATGAACTTGTACCATGAACGAACCAACGAAACAGACGAGGAAGGAAAATTAATGAAGGAACGAACCCAAGAGAAATTTGGACTTTTATAAGGGTGGGATTGTGGGGCGCTCGCACGCAGAAGCCTTGCTTAATACTAATACCACCCGGACCTTCTTTCTGGGCCGGATAGCCTATTAGTTCAGTGGGATAAATTTTTTTAAAATAAAAATTTATAAAAAAAATAAAATATAATAAAATAAAGGCAGAATATGAGGAATATTACAAATAATTGTGTCAGCTATCATATCATATAAAATCGATATTGTTTTATGTAATTGAATACACTTTCTTGATCTTATGTTATATATAAAATGATATTTTATAATTTTTTAAAACACTATTATTATAAGAGACATTTCTGGTGTCCTCTAAAATAAATTATAAAACTAAATAATATTTTTAAAATATTATTTATAATAACATTTTTTTAGATTTCATTGTTTGAAACTATCGTGATGATAGTCTCATTTCAATAGTCTGAATTTTTTATTTTCACTAAATATTTTATAAAATCAAAATCAAATTAAAAATTAACTGCCAAAAATTCAGTGAGGTCAATTGACCCCACTGCCCTAAGGTAGATCCGCCCATGCCTTCTTTAACGTTAGAAAACTGATATTTTCACATAATTTTTTAATATTTTTACATGAAAATCGTTGCTATAGATCCTATAGCGACAATTTTTATCGTTGCTATACTTCTATAATGACACTTTTCATGTGAAAATATCAACAAAAAAAAAGTGTAAATATTAATTTCCTAATTTTATACTACAACTTATTATTAATTAATTTAGCTAGTTTCGTAAAGGAAACATTATGCATTTACAATTACATCAACATATATATGTCCATTCCATTCCAAATAAAAAAATAATAGTTAAAAAATTGAGTGTTTTACATATTGTTTTATAAATTTCTTTTATACGGAGTAATTAAGAAGGGAATATTTGTTAGTATAAAATTATTAATGTTGCGTTTGGTTTTTAAGTTTGAGAAGCAGGAAATCTGGATTTGAAATCCAATGGGCTATAAAGTTAATGTGGGTTGGGTTGGGTTGGGTTGGGTTGGGTTGGGGGTCAAGGTTTTCAGGATTTTCAAAAAGTTGCTACCTCCCTCATGACTCATGAGTATGACGGTCAAAATCTCTTTCTTGGTACAGTACTACCAATTAATGAATTAGAATTTGTCAATTACTACTACTGCTACTTTTCATAATTGGAGTCTAGTAGTCTTTAGTATTCAAATTTGGCTAGGATTTCATGTCTCTCTATCAATGCAATTAATTCCATTCTTATTTTCAAAGTGTATTGCTAAATACGGGCGGATTTATAATTTTTTTTCAATTAATTATTACTTTTGAAATTAAATAAAAAAAATAATATTTATAAATTACAATAAATATTCATAATCCAAACTAAAAAAAATCAAATAAAAAATATTTAGATACAATTTAAAAATTTAGTTCGGTTACTTGTCATAGTTCAATTTGAATGATTCTTTAAATGCTCAAAGCCTTAAACCAAATTTAATTTTTATATTTAAATAAAATCATGAATTAATTTGAAAGCACAAACTAATTTTGGTATTTTTTATATAAGTTTTACTTGAAATAAAAGAAATAAATCATCCAAAATCTATATTCAAAACACCAAAAATTATACAGGATATATTAGTTAGATATAGGGAAGTAAAGGTGATTATAATAATTAGAAATGAGGTGTTGCTAAAAGTTCATAGTCATTTTCTATTTTTTATTATAAAATAAGATAAAATCATTGTAAGTTATCCAATAAAAAACAAAAATTACTCAACCAAAATGATCCAGTTTTCAATGGAAGATCAAAGAACTCAAAAACAAAATTTAAATCAGACCAAACAAACAATAATCACACTCAACCAAATCATTAACAAAAAAAAATCAAACTTGAATCAAACAATTCTTTACAATTCACACACTAATGAACATTCAAAATAAAAAATTATACAAAAAATACTTTTAAGATTTCACCAAGCCTTAAAACTAAGAAAATTTTTGTATCTGTATTTAGAATTAATTTATGAATTTTTTTTATCCCTTTCAAATTTAACTCTTCTATTAATTTATCCTATTAAATTTATTAATTTATATATCTGCCATATCTATATACCTATAAAAAAAAATATCAACAAAGACAATTACCTATGCTGCCCAATATACGATATGCCCCTCCTGTCTAAAGAGTAAAGACTTTTTAGATGACAACGATTAGCAGCACCTTAAACACCCCCACCCGTCGACGCCACACATGCATATATAATAAAGGAGAAATTGATATTTTTTAGTGGTAAAATTTAAAATTTTTACAAATTTTCTCATATGAATGTGAAATTTACTGACCAAGATACTTTTTATTTCAAGTAAATGGAGACTTCTTCATTTTATAGTCTATATTTAAAATATGTTGAAATGTGACATCATACTAGCAGGAGAAGAGAACATATTTTAAATCTGAATCATAAAATAAAGAGTCCATTTATTTGAAATGGAGATAATTCTGGTCCAAAAATATCAATTTTAGCCTTGTGAAGTTGTCTTATAAATGAAGACCATTAATCCCAAACCAAGAGTTTGGGATTAATGGTCTTGTGAAATTACTACTTCCATTCTTAAAAGATTATCGTTTTATAAGAAAAAATTTGTTTCAATTTATTTATCGTTTACAATTTTTTAGGAGAATAAATTATTTACTTTCCTAAATCATCCTTACCTTCCCTCAATGTCCCAATAAATTCTCTCCATTGTATTAATAGTTTTTAATTTCTCATAAAGGAGTAGTGATGAAATTTCAAACAAATTTTAATTGTTAAATGATAATATCAAAATTCATGTACAAAAACCTTAAACGACAATCTTTTAAGAACGGAGATAGAATCTATACATAATTATTGTTTGTTTATATCTATAGAGGATGTAAGTGCACGCGCGAGTGACTAGTGCAACTAACTAATTAAACAGTATTTCCTAAACACGAGGATCTCCCTCCCTCCCAACTAAAAAACATCTCAACGTAGAACACAACATTCATAAATTAACTCTGCTCTTTAATTAATACTACAACTAAAACCAATACGCTTAGCTACACTTGGATTTACATGCTGAATTAATACCTGATGTAAGAAATCATTCCCTACCTAACCGAATTCAATTCCGGTACTTACATGCATGCATGCATGCAATATTATTTCTATTTTTCATATTGGATGGCAAAATGTTAATTTACAGAATTCTGATATATACCCACATCATGCAATACACAGAGGAGAAGAAACGACAATAAAACAACAAAGAGGAAGAGGGGAAGAAAACATCATGCGCATGCAAAAACAATCAGATCGTTAATTAATTAGGTAATGTTTGACGTTTAATTCATTATATTGAGTACAATTTATATTTATTTATTATCTGGCCGGCCGCAGGTGAAGTTATTGATCTGTAATGTAATTTTTTGGCAACAAATTGAATATGCATGGGTGTTGTGAAAACTTGAAGTAAAATGCCATTTGGATCGAGATCGAAAACTGACCCCGCTTCATCAACTGCAATATTTCTGATTATGATAACATATATATATATATATATATATATATATATATATATATATATCACTCTTTCTGATTTACGAGCATGCATATGAATTTCAACATTAATAAACAAATATATAATAATAATAATAATAATAATAATAATAATAATAATGGATGAGAGAATTAATAGTACTGATCTCTGTCACTCAGCTTTTTCGGATATGCGTACGTTTTATTAATTGTTCCACTTCTATCTGATCTCATCTCCTTAGCTTTGTAATCATGTTAACACTGGGTGACCAACATCTAATCTAATCCTTTCTATATTTTATTAGTAGTTCACAGCTCCAATTCAGACCGCCAGACATATTCAAGCCTCTTTATGTTTTAAAGCAGACTTGTCTTATATTTTTATATATAGCTGCTGATTGCAGGGATTTAGCCTATTTGCATATATAGCTAGCGAAAGACAGACAGACGGTACGGGAGAGATATTCTTCGCATGCATCTGGAATTTATAGACATATATTTGATGGAGAGAAGTTGGCTTCCACTGCTTGGGAGGAACCCCATTGCAAGGTCTTCCCAACTTTTTCTCTTCGCTCTTCTCCTCTGCCTCGGCGTGTTCATATCCATTCGCTTGCTTGAGACCACTACTATTTTTGTAAGTAGTGTCCTTTAATTTAAATGTCACTCACAAGCAACAGTAATCAACTAAAAGTATTACGTAATTCCCGGTATATATTTGCCGATGGCTAGCTAGCTCATATATAATCCCTCTTAGTTTTGTGAAGACCACATAACACTACTATTTGGATCTTAATAACTTTAGTGATCTTTAATTTTTATGACAAGCTAGGTAAACAAAGCAATGCTGACTACAATAGGATTTCCACTAAATTGTTCTAGTGGCAACAACACTAGAACTTGTCCAGCAAATTATTACCCAATGAGGTTCAGAACAGTTGACGACCAGCAGGACCGCTCAACCTCAAGGTGTCCCAGTTATTTCCGTTGGATCCATGAAGATCTACGTCCATGGAGGGAGACTGGTATCACAAAGGACATGGTGGAGAGAGCCAATAGGACAGCAAACTTCAGGTTGGTGATACTGGATGGGAGAGCTTATGTAGAGACATATGTCAAGGGGTTCCAAACCAGGGACAATTTTACACAGTGGGGAATCCTACAGTTGTTACGAATGTACCCTGGCAAGATTCCTAATTTGGACCTGATGTTTGATTGTGTTGACTGGCCAGTCATCAAATCGGAAGACTATCTCGGAGGACCCAATGCCACAGCCCCACCACCTTTGTTTCGGTATTGTGGCGATAATGAAACATTGGACATAGTTTTCCCGGATTGGTCATTCTGGGGATGGTAATATATATATACACATATAGTCTAAATTTCCGTTTACACTCATCATATGATTTGGGTAATATATGCATCATCGCTTATTTTGGATGAATTGGTAGGCCTGAAACTAATATAGAACCGTGGGAGACATTGTTGGCGGAAATAACTGAAGGGAACAAGAAGACAAGATGGAAAGATAGGGAGCCTTATGCTTACTGGAAGGGTAATCCTAAAGTTGCAGAAAAAAGGATGGATCTTCTTAAGTGTAACGTCTCTGATGAACAGGATTGGAGTGCTCGTGTATATATCCAGGTAATGCATGTTTCTCTTAATCACCTTCATCTGTTAATTAGAGATGTAAAATGGAAGGGTGAGTATTTCCAAAATATAGTTAGGGTCCAAAATT
Organism: Panax japonicus; assembly: GCA_020205505.1. Classification (NCBI taxonomy): domain Eukaryota; kingdom Viridiplantae; phylum Streptophyta; class Magnoliopsida; order Apiales; family Araliaceae; genus Panax; species Panax japonicus. The sequence continues at coordinate 4,240,455 of CM035093.1, read as the reverse complement.
GTAGTAAAGTACTCAACCATGTTATATATCAATCACTGTGATTTGCAAAGAGATGAATGACTAGTAGTACGTACGTAGAAATAGAAACTTAGAAAGAGAGAAAATGATTAAGAACAGAGTAACAAACTTTCTCTGTTTCATATCACAACCTTATTACACCAGTTATTTACATCTGGTAGTTATACAAGATAAGAAGATAAAGAGAAGTGTAAATCCTTACAACTACGTATAGCTATCTAATGTATACATATTAACAGAGGATCACATTTGTTTCTCAAAATACAGGATGGTTCAATATAGAATAATTGAGAACGTAACAATTAATGAATTGGGTCATATATATTTACAGGACTGGGACAAAGAGATAGAAAGAGGGTTCAAGCGATCAGGCTTGGCAAACCAATGCAATCACAGGTAATATGTATATGATTGAAAATTTCCCATTTCTTTTTAACCCCTTCCAATTTCAATCTCAAATATATATATATATATGATTAATTTGAATCTTCCATTTACAACACAGATACAAAATCTACATTGAAGGATCTGCGTGGTCTGTCAGCCAGAAATACATTCTTGCTTGTGACTCGGTTTGCTTAGTAGTTACGCCGCGCTATTATGATTTCTTCACAAGAGGCCTAATGCCGTTGGAACACTACTGGCCCGTAAGGGAAGATGACAAGTGCAGATCTATTAAGTTTGCTGTTGACTGGGGTAACATCCACGAGCGAAAGGCATGCATGCATGCATCTCTTAATTATATATCAAGTGATAGATGATCATGTACGTAGGTAGGAATATATATTTTTAATTAGAAGCTAGCTTGATTAATTTAATTTTGCTGCCTGCAGGCACAGGTGATAGGGGAGACAGCAAGTAAGTTCATTCAAGAAGATCTGAATATGAAGTACGTGTATGACTACATGTTTCACGTACTGAACGAATACGCCAAGTTGTTGAGGTACAAGCCCACAATACCTGAAAAGGCAATTGAAGTTTGTTCAGAGAGAATAGCTTGCCCTGCACACGGTTCAGAGAAGAAGTTTATGATTGAATCCATGGTAGATGGTCCCGTGGATAAAAACCCATGCACCATGCTTCCTCCCTCTGATCCTCATTTGTACTTTATGGGTTTACAAAGTTCACTGAAACAAGTAGAGGTATGGGAGAACAAATACTGGGAAACTCACAATTAATTAAGGGGTAGCTAGCTAGATCGTTTTGATACGGCCGTGACCATTATATTATATAGTAGTAGTATCAATTAAGAATTTGCAATGCCCTGATGGAGTATCTATTTTGAAGTATTAAGGGTACTTATCAAGGCGATTGGTAGTAGCCATTCCTTTTAATTAATGGCAAGTGTTTATTTGTTCGGGCGTCCATCATGTTAATTTTTGTGTTATCCAGGACCAGGACCAGGACCAGGACCAGGACCAAGTAGGCAATAACACATACTTCGCCTCAATAACTCATCTAGCATCGACACAAACAAACAGACAGATAAAGCATCCCACTTTTATTACTATATTACCCTTATTAAATTAAACAATAATTATATTTAAATGACATATGTAAAAAAAATATAAATATATTTTTAAAGTTTATAAAATCTATCTATAAACAACACTCATTTTAATTAAGACAACAGGAGTAATAATATTATTTTTTTGAGTATTAAAAATATTACTAGTACCAATATCGTTTAAAGTCGTGAACAAGTAGTAGCACCAGTAGTCGATGGTGGGTCAATTACCCCATCGTTTTTCTTGTTTTTACTTTTTTTGGTTGTCATAATTAACCTCGCATGCCTCCAAATTTGATTATTAGCTTCTTCACCTTTTCTTGACAACAAAACAAATTACTAGGGGCATTAACAGTAAGGCTGTAAACGAGTCAATACAGTTCGGGCTCGACTCAAAAAAATACGAGCGAGACTCGGATTCGGTAATAATATGATCCAAATCTGAATATTAAAAATAGTTCGAATAAAAATATAAATAGAATCTGAGCAATGTTATACTCGACTCGTTTAACATTCAAACTACTCGAACTTTTGATTGTAATTCAATACATAATCGGTTAATACATATTCGATTAGATGTTCGATATATTCTTTTATAATATATACAAATTTAAATCAAATTAGGATAATTAGTTATTATTTTATTTTGTTTTTAATTTTAATTGTGATTTTATATTTGCAAAGTGTAATAATAAATATATTTTTAAGTAAAATAATAAATTCAATTTATAATTATATTTATTATAAAACTAATTATTATGTGGAGACTCGAATTCGAGCTTGAATTTGAAGCTCACGAGTAGTTTGAAAAAATATTCGAGTCGAGTCAGATCGAATTCGAGTAATAAATATTCGAGTCGAGTCGAATCTAAGTATGATTTTTAAAATATAATTCGAATTTGAGCCGAATTCGAGTACGAATTTATTATTTCGAGTCGAATTTGAGTAGCTCTCTGTTCACTCCAGTTCGACTCGTTTACACCCTTAATTAACAGTAGTAGGAGTAATTTTACTAAAATTTAAAAAAACACCCCAAGCATCACCAAAAACACCCCCAAGCTCCACTAGATTCCTCCTTCCTCACTTGAACCAATAAGTGTTACCTATTTTTTATTGGCTCAATTTTTTTAGTTAAAGGAATTAAATTTTTAATTTTTTTGATTACGTTTAATTAATAATTTCACGTCAAAAATTAGTGACATAACAACGACATATGTCAAAAAAATATTTGTGTAATATTGAGTCTCATTTTAATATTTATTTCATTAATTTTTTATACTAGAAACGATATAAAAAATTTAATACATTACAAATATAAGACCATTATTAATTTTTAATGTAAATTAATTGCATTACAAACTTAGTTTAAACAAATATCAATAATCAATATAATAATAAATATTTAAAATATATAAATATACTGCTAATTAAAATCTTATTATTTCATAATTATCGATAATCAATACAATGATAATTTTACCCTTTTTGAAATAAAAAATAAAGGCCGAAATATGAATTAATACCCTAAACTTTAAGTTTATTTCATAATCATCAATAATCAATATAATTAATTTTTTATACCAAAAAGGATAAAATTGTCATTAAATTCATTTTAAAAAATTAATAATAGTCTTATATTTACCCTTTTTGGTATAAAAAATTAATTAAATAAATATTAAAATGAGAATTAATATTATAAATAAGTATTTTTTAGTTAAGTGTCGTTATGTCATCAATTTTTTGACGTGGGACTATTAAATAGACGTAATAAACAATTAAAATTTTAATCTCTTAATTATATAAATTGAGAAGACAATTCTTAAAATAAAAAAATTAAAAATTTAATCTTATAATTAAAAAAATTAAAAAGACACTTCCAAAATAAATAAATAAATTTTTTTATTTACGCCTAAAAGCATCTCCTCCACTCAGTCCTCACTTTCCTATTTCCACACACTCCCTCTCTCTACCTTGCACTATTCTGTTTCGGTGTTTCCTGCTCTCTCTCTCTATGGTACTTCATACTTTAATTAAACAGAAAAGTTTGTCTAGATTGTATACAAATAAAATCAAATCATCCTCCCCCTCTCTTTAGTTAATACAATCAGCCAAGTTTCAGTGTTGGTTGGATCGATCAGACTGAGAGAGGGTCTTCATTTATTGTTCTTTGTTTGTTAGGTAGAAAGAGAGAGGGAGAGCTGCAGAGAGAATGAGAGAGAATAATATACGACAGGGATTTCAGAGTTATTTATTGCATGGATCTGGAAAACTATACAGGTATTTAAAAGAGATGGTTACTCCACTACTCACTATCAAGCTTTCTTCGGCAACATTTTATTATTATTTCCGCCTCTCCACCGTCATCACCCTTCTCTTCCTCGGCGCGTTCATCTCCACTCGCCTCCTCGATTCCACCGTTACTACTGTAAGTTGTTCATTCCGGCATTAGAATTTACTACTTGTATAGTTGTATTTATTTATGTATTCACACATATCTTGCCAAGGAAGAATTAAGAATGCAATTTCGAATTGTTTTTCTTGCTTAAGCGGCGCCGTTGGGCACTTTCGGGAGTGTCGGTCACCTTTTTTCAACGGTTGGTTAAGTTAATAGTAATCGTGATTGTTCACGTGTCCCCAGGCGGGAGCCTTGTTTTGGGCCTGTGGCCCCAAACTAATCAATCTTCAGTCTTCACCAACTTATTACGTCTGCAACTCTGTTCTATGAAAATAAACCCTCCGTTGCGCCCGCCCGCCCAAAAAACACACTAAAAAGAAAAAGAAAATGAAAATACACCTGCAGTCCCAAATTTACAGATACTCTTGACTTTTAAAAATAAAATATTTTAAAAAAATAAATATTAAAATTAAGTAGTGGTGGATCGATGGTAAATAAATAAAAAAAGGGATACGCATCGTCATACTCTGCTACGTGCACTCCCATAAATGTTTAAAGGTGCTCCCCAATGCCTATAGTTTCTATTTTTTGCAAGAAATGTCTAGATAGGGTATTTCTTGAATTGGAAACTTACTAGTATAAGCAAATTGATAAATGCTCTCTACTTCTATGGTATGTTTGCTGAGAGGGAAAAGTTGGGGGAGGATGGAAAAGAGAATGTTGCTAAATTGGTTAGAAGTGGACTGCATTTTTTACTCCTCTAGTATTTGAAATTCCTCAACTTTCTTCTAGTTTTAGAAGATGTGTAACTATGGACACTTGTATGAGACTCAAAGATTATAAACATAGACTTTGCTTTTGATAGGGTAAAAAAAAAGTAAGTAAAATTATAAGTTGTATTACTAATAAGAAAGTCTAAATTCCCCAGGCATTACCTTATTACTCCCTTTGTCCCAATCTAGACTTCTCCATTGGGATTTATGCAATTTATAAAATTAAGGAGGATGGTGATGCAATTGTTTCAATTTCTTCATGGACCCACCTCCTTAACTAAGTAAGCTAAACTAAATGCTTATGGGTAATTGACGGAACCCTATAATTATAACTATTATCGATCATGGAAATTAAGCTGGTGTTATAGAAAATATCTTATAAGATTGACAAGTTATTAAATAATAAATATTGATCAGTAGTACTACATATTAAAACTGCAGCTATTCGTCATGTATGTACTGAGATCTAGGAGCTAGGATCTTCCAGTTGCATGTGAAAGCTCATTTGAAAGTGTGAGATTGAAACGAATTCGAGCCAAGGTTTGGCTCAACTCAGCTGCATCCTCACGTATTGACCCCAATAATACTACAAGTCTATAATGGGTATCCGAGTTTTAAGAATGTTAACTTAGTGCGGACTTATGGCCCATAGTTACTATAACTATCCCAAAGAACAAATCTCCCTTTTTCTGAAGTTATTTGCATTGTGTTTTGGTATTCATGTAATCACATTATTGTGTTTTGGTATGTGGTTTTGCAGTCTATTGCTGGGAATTCCCCCCAAAGCTCAATATTAGTCACCAAAACAACTCACATTTACCCTGAGATAACGCCTATTATTCGCAAAAAGACTCCAAGAAAAGTTGAAATTCCATTGAACTGCTCAACCGGCAATCTCATTCGAACGTGTCCAGCAAATTATTATCCAAGAACGTTCAATATACAAGATCAGAACCGTTCATCAATACCACCAGTCAGTTGTCCAGAATACTTTCGTTGGATTTATGAAGATCTAAGGCCCTGGAGGGAGACAGGAATTACAAGGGAGATGGTGGAGCGAGCCAGAAGAACAGCCAATTTTCGATTGGTGATACTGAACGGGAGGGCTTATGTGGAGACATATCAGAAGTCATTCCAAAGCAGAGATGTTTTTACACTGTGGGGAATCCTACAGTTGTTACGGATGTACCCAGGAAAGGTTCCAGATTTGGACCTCATGTTTGATTGTGTCGACTGGCCAGTTATTATATCAAGGTTCTATCATGGACCTAATGCCACAGCCCCACCGCCTTTGTTTCGTTATTGTGCCGACGATTCCACGTTGGACATCGTTTTCCCTGATTGGTCCTTCTGGGGATGGTATGTGCTATTGTATTTTCAATCTTTTGGTCATTGATAAAGAACATATATTTGTGTCAGTTTAAATGTATTTGTATCTTGATTGTTTAAGTGATGGTAAATTTTAAAGCTTCGAACATAACACAGAACGGTACAGTGATATATACATACACACATGTATAATTTGACAAGTTTTACATAAAAGAAACGAATTTTTTCTTAGTGTGGCATATCACGTATGTCGTATAGTATGGAGTATTTAAGAGTTGATCATAACTTGTAAGTTTAGACCGAGTAGGCGATTAAGTAGTTCTTCAATAATACTCTAATTGTTAAATAGCAGCAGCTGATAGTACATCAAATTTATGTTATTCCTTGTATTTTTTTAGTCAATTCATAAACGGCAACCTTTTTACAGCATTTGTCTGTGCGGTTTTGATGTATGATATTAATACGGAGACCCAACACAATATAGAAAATCTTAACCCCGGTTTATCAGCTATTCTTTCCTAAATAGACAAAAAAGTTAAGCATGTATTTCCTTTTTAAAAACTAGCGTAATATACTCATCATATCAGCAAATATTAGTTCTTAGTACTGTAGTTACTGTTGGTGTAGATCTTTTTAACTCATTTTGGCCAGATGAGATTGATACTAAATTATTTAGCACCAACTCTTTATTGTGTAGCATAGTAATGGACATATCAAGGAGGAAGGAATGGTGAGCAATAATTCTCCTCATGTTTTACCCCTAATGCTATTGGAGCAATTTGTGGGTATCCTATTATTTCGTTTTTTTAATAATAACAACCTCCTTGTAAATAAAGCTTTTGACTCTATTAGTGTACCAGTTTTACCAAGTGATCCTATAATGAGTTTATTTTTGCAGAATTATTGATTATTCTTTGAAGAACAGCGCTAAATCCAAACTTACTTTCAGGCCCGAAATCAATATAAAGCCATGGGGGTCTTTATTGAAGGACCTAAAGGAAGGAAACACCCGGACTCAATGGATGGACAGGGAACCATATGCTTACTGGAAAGGAAATCCTATTGTTGCTAAAACCAGGATGGATCTCCTTAAATGTAATGTCTCCGACAAGAAGGACTGGAATGCTCGCGTATATGCCCAGGTAACAGTTTTCTGTTTGTTATTGTAGTTTTCCCATACAGCTTGACTTTTTTGCTAATCTGCTAATTAAGGACCTACAATTGAAAGTGTTTATCCAGTTACTCTCCATTTCATGCCAATATTAAAAACTGAATACTGTTGTTTGTGTCACAAATTTTTGTCTTGGTCTATTCAAATAAATGTGCTAAGAAGAAAATTTACCTTTTAGAAGTAATTTCTGAGGTAAATGATGTTCAAGGATAACAGTACCAATGCTTTGCTGGTAGCAACACTTGTGAGTAAGACCCAAAAAGCAGACCCAAAACTGAAAAACCTCTAGGTCGGGTTCAGTTTAGTTTAGAACCAAACTGTATAACACATAATTAAGCGAGCTGAACAAATATTTTTGCTACCTCCATCCTACTTTAAGTGATTTATTTCCACATATCAATGCAGTAACATGTTTAATTGGAATAGTAATCCCTATCAATGCATACTTTAGGGGTATCATGGAAACAATACCTTAAATTGACATAGAGCAGAGTTATTAATTTTAAATCTATAGTACATAAATCAACTTGCAGAAACAACATATTTCACATAAATTTATATCACTATAACTAGAATTTGATTATCATATTCATATCTAATCCATTCTTCCTGGATTATGAGTGATCCTCGGCAATTAATTTAGAACCTAGATTAATGTAATTTAGATTATTTTTGATTGAAAAAATTTACAAATAATCTAGTAATGCTTACAAGAAATTAAACCCCAATATTTCTTCCTGAAAGTTTTTCAGAAAATTTGCAGGAGTAAAAAGCTATGTGAGTGGTCTACAGTTAGTTTAAACCCTTCATGTAACAAAAAGTTTTTTCTTATAGATTTCTGCATATCATAGAGACTTCTCCTGCACAATATATAAAAGTTTAGAATGGAAAAAGAAGCGGTGATTTTTTTTAATTCATTTCTCTAATATTTACAGGATTGGGCTCGAGAATCACAGTTAGGTTACAAGCAATCAGACTTGGCAAGCCAATGCATTCACAGGTAGACGAGTCACACTTTTGGCTCTTCATTCTTATTGGAGTGAGCAACTGAACATGTGTTTTTCTGCATATTCTATCATCTTTCAGTCGGTGTGTGTGTGTGTGTTTCTATTCTTGCTGTTTACTATGTATTTCACTTACTGTCGTGTTTAAATCCTTCCATGCCATTCATGCAGATATAAAATTTATATAGAAGGATCTGCCTGGTCTGTAAGTGAAAAATATATTCTTGCTTGTGATTCTGTTACCTTGGTGGTGAAGCCTCGTTACTATGATTTCTTCACTAGAGGTTTGATGCCAGTGCACCATTATTGGCCAATAAGGGATGATGACAAATGCAGATCTATTAAGTTTGCTGTTGATTGGGGTAATAACCACAAGCAGAAGGTAATTTCTAGAGAGTCCCGGGCCCCCCTTTTTTCCTTTTTTTTTTAAAGAAAGAACAGATCTTGAATTAATCAGAATTGCTCTAGTTACATCATTAGTTGATTTCTGTTTGAATATATGGGTTTCGAATATATGAAACCTCATTTATGATGTAAGCAGCGCTAGGCGATTCAGAGTCTGAGTAATTCTTCTACTTCTTAAGAAGCATTTACAAACCATAAATTGTCTTCTCATAACTAGATCAAAATGTAAAAGTGATGTCTAGGAACAAAGAACTCTACCCTTTTCACTATCAATTGATCCTCAGAATTGCTGCCAACTAATTTGTTCTTGAATCTTGTTCATGCATTGATGAAGATGATATTTGTAAACTTTGTTTTTGTGTCATCTACTTAATTTCCTACTTTGGATCTTTTTTAATATATTTTCACTAAATGTTCTCTTCTTCCTATTTTCTTTATTAATTATTTTTTTATAACATGAATTTAACAGGCACATTCAATTGGCAAGGAAGCAAGCAATTTCATTCAGGAGGATTTGAAGATGGACTATGTCTATGATTACATGTTCCATCTGTTAAATGAATATGCTAAGCTCCTGAGATACAAACCAACTGTACCTCCAAAAGCAGTTGAACTTTGTTCCGAAACAATGGCTTGCCCTGCAGAAGGATTCACAAAGAAGTTTATGATGGAATCCATAGTGAAAGGACCAACAGATAAGAGTCCATGTGTAATGCAGCCTCCCTATGATCCTCCAACTCTTCATTCTGTTCTCAGAAGAAAAGAAAATTCAATAAAACAAGTTGTGATTTGGGAAAAACAATATTGGGACAATCACAATAACTAGATTTAGATGAATATTTTTTTCTTTCCATAGATAAATTAGTTTATAATTACAATGTATTTAGTTTAAATTGATGTCTTAATGGCTTCATAATGTAGTTCACTTTCTTAGATATATGACAGAAGGGGGAGCTAGCTATCTACAAAGTAGAATTAGTAGCATCTTATATGAATTTTTCTGGATGAATGATAGCTATACACTTCAATCCTTACTTGTTTCAGGTGTATTATTTTGTTCAGCCAGTGAGATCAAATGTTTGTATACATACAAACGTACTCCTAACACTCTATATGATAGGACACCAACCCCTCAATTAAAGGAATTCATATTTCATAATTCTTGGTCTGATCTTGCAAGAAGAAACTATCCAACTGATGGAGTGATGCTTTTGTGATTTCTTCTTTATTATGATAAGTATGTTTTGCATATACAGCTTATCTAACCGAAATCAAGAATGACAAGTGCATTGGAACATAACCAAAGGTATGTATGTACCTTCTTCTTCTTCTTCCGTGCAGCTTCTTTGCAACAGGCTTGTGGTACTTGAAAAATCAGGATCAGAGAAAGGTCAGAAAATGAGGAAGTAATCATCTTCAATGCAACTGAGACTTGAGATACTTACAAATTCAGGATAAAAGTAGATTATGTTTGTGACTTTTGTGAATCTTCATTGTCATCGATTATTTAGACGAAAGACAAGATTGAAGAACACAAGCAGCAGTTTGTAAGAAGATAAAAACTGAGAGAATCAGATAATCGGAGATACAGAAATTAAAGGTGTCTTCTAAATACTTGACATAACATATGAATTTCTTTGGTTTTATCTAATGATGTTATGAAAGGGAACAAAGAAACCAACACAAATATTTGGAATTAAATCCTTTTATTGCAACATCAACTTAAGACCATGAAACTGCCTACCAAACAAAGACATTCATACAAACATGATAGAAAATAGACAAGAATGAATCAAGTGAGACAGTCTACACATAATGCCAGCTGATTTGCGGGAATATTTGGGTTGATCTCTTCAGCTTTAGCCTAGCTATTCTCACAGCTATTGCTACTAGTATCTTGTCTTTGTTCTCCCCCAGAAACCAGAAATAAGCATGTCTCCAGCTCTTCTTGAACATCAAAACTCCGATAACTCCCCAAAACCCTGCGAAGAAACCACTCAATATATCAACGTAATACTGATCATCAAGAGTGCGGAGCTGCTTCCCTGCTGGAATTCATTTGGTTGGAAAGATACCAGACAAGATCGGTGGCATGAACGCACTAGAATCAATTGACTTATCTAGAAACAAACTTTCTGGTGAAATTCCTCCTAGTATTTCAGGTATGACCTTTTTGAGTCACTTGAATGTTTCGTATAACAATTTGAGAGGGAAAATTCTTCTGAGCACACAACTCCAGAGCTTTAATGCTTCAAAGCTTCATCGGCAATGCTGGACTATGTGGAGCACCACTTGCAAAGAATTGCAGTAGTACTGATGGTGTGACAAAACCTGATACTCCAAAGGGAGGAGGTTGGTTTATTTGAGCATGGGAATAGGATTTATGTTGAGTTTTTTGGGGTGTTTGTGGTCCTTTACTGTACAGTAGTTCATGGAGGCGTTGTCTAGAGCGAATGTGGTACAAGCTTTCTGTTGTTTTCAGCAAATGCACTTTGGATTCTTAGCTTGATATAAAATTATAAATTAATAAATGTATTGTGCTTATGCTTCCTTAAGTTATGAATCAAGGACTATGGAGATTGGAGAGGTATGCTAGTGTCTGATGTCATACACTCCATCCATTACATAAAAAAAAAGAGTGATGGTATATATAAAAACACCCATGAATTGTTGCATGTTATGAACAAGTTTGTTATCCTAAAATTTAAACAACATAGAATTAACCATCCATTGTTATGAATGTAGTTTAGGAAGCTTGGTATGTGCGCGAACAACACATCAACATACATACATAGTTAATCACAAACAATTAAATAATCAAATGTTTTAATTAAACATTAAAGAAGAATGAACGAATCATAGTAACACATTACGCTACATGATTGTGTTAATGAACATATATAGGCCATGCCAGAAACAGAAAATACAAACGCTCCGATCACAGAATGCATGCAGCAAGTGTTGCATGGGCGGCTCATGAGGATGAAATTAGAACATGCATATGTATGTATATATAATTATCCGATTATATATATCTTTCAGAGTGCTCGCGCTTTTATAATGTCAAGGCTCATCTCACTAGGATCCGTTGCTTGCAATTCAACTTGAATTCCATCCAGTTCTCGCTTGAATCTATCCTTGGAGCTTGCATAAACCATCTTCATTCTCACCTTGGACGTATCCGGTGACCTGAAGTACTCGTACAATTAAGGAAAATAAATAAATAAATTCATCAAATTAATTAGTAGTATGTGTGTGAATGTGACGATCGATGTATAACAAATTAAGCCTAACCCATGCATGCATGCAGTAGATATGATGGAGTATATATATAATTAGATGATTACCAAGCAATGAAGAAAATCTTGCTTTTCTGGCAATTTTCATTAGTAGTAAAATCAAAATCGTAGACAGCATAGCGGCACTCATCAGTGGGTAGAGAATTGGTGAAATCTTCGTAGCTTTCATCGGGGCTCCCGAGCTTCTCCACCACCACTTCTTGACCCTCAATCTTGAAGATAATGAAACGGTGGTTTCTCTTTGCTTTTAACTCCAAAAACTTGGTCTTACACTCATCTTCCACAGCCATTCCAGATGCCGCGTTCGCCTACCAAAAACAAACATTAATAATGCTGAATTGTTACGTACAAATAAGAGATACAAAATGATGGCATCTGTATGGTACTGGATCATTTACTAATTATGCTTCAATTTGTAAATAATATATCCGAGAGAGAGAGAGAGGCGTACCATGGTGTGTTTGCGGTGGGATAAGGAGTAGCAGGTAGGCCTGTGAAAATGAAAAATGATGAGAAAGAAGAACAAGAAGAAGAAGAGGAGAGGGGAAAGGTAGGGAGAGATCCTTGAATTTGGGAATTAGACATAAGAGAGAGGTGGTGAGATTTTGTTTTTAAGGATGAGCAATTCACGGGGTACAAGAGAATTTTCAGGTGAAAATAAAGGGTTGAGAGATGTCTTTGCCTCCGAGCCAAAAGTTTCCAAGAGCAGATCTTCTGTTCCTAAATTCTGTCCCTTTTGTGTCCCTTATTTATATTTTGACACATGTCCTTTTATTTAATTTTAGAATTAATTAATGTTAAGTAAAAAATTATGTGTCAAAATTTAAATGGAGGGACACAAGGAGACAAGAAATTTGTAGACAGAGTATCTGCTCTCAAAGTTTGCAATAGATATGTTACGTACTACTATTTACTACTCCTAGTATAAACATTTTATTCCATAGAGATATTTAATGGGTGATTATAATTATTGGTCAATAAAAATATATATATTTGTGGCAAGATGCATCATCTTTTAATTTCCATAAGTAGAAGGTACTGCGGTTAGATATTTTTATGTATGAATTTATTAAAAATACATAAATTCATTATGCATTAAAAATGTTTATAATATGTCTAATTATGAACACTTCCTAATTATTAATACATGTCGATAAATATTTAATGAAATTAAATCGCGATCAATGTAAAAATGTATGCGATAAAATAAAATAAATTAAAGTGAGATCTTTTTTAATTCTTACATATCTGTTGTATGTACATACGTCGCAATTATAATTAGATTAAAAAATTTCTTAATATATAATAGAACTCTTATTCAAATGATAGCCTAAGGATCGTGACATTATTGATTTTATTTTTAAAATCTAAAAATTATGAATTTTGTTTTCATGGAAAAAATATATATTGTTTTCAAAAATCAATTATTTTTGTGTTTTCAGGAAGACCACGACGCAATATTGAAGAAATCACAAACCTTCATCGCTTTAGGGTTCAATTATTTTTCACAGTGATTGATAATCAACTTGGGGAGTTGAATGACCGTTTTGATAACACAAATACAGAGTTACTTTCAAGTATAGCATGTCTTGACCCACATGACTCTTTCTCGGCATTTGACAATAAAAAATTAATTGAATTTGCGAAACTTTACCCTTCAGAATTTGATGATATGGAACTTTTGGCACTTGATGGTCAACTCCAAAATTATATTGTGGATATGAGAAACGATTCCAATTTTTAGAGTATAAAAGGAATTGGTGAATTGACTCAAATGTTGGTTCAGAAAAGAAAAGATGATATGTATCCCCAAGTCTATTTATTACTGAAATTGGCTATACTTTTGCCCGTTGCTACTGCAACTGTTGAAAGGACATTTTCAGCCATGAATATCGTGAAGAATGAACTCCGTAACCAAATGGGAGATGAATGGATGAATGACTGTTTAGTAACATACATTGAGCGTGATATTTTTATAACTATTAAAAATGAGGCTATCATGCAACAATTTCAAGCAATGAAACCTCGTAAAATGTTATTATAAATAATATTTGAGGATTGTTTAGTTTTGTAAGTTACTAGCGATAACCCGTGCCTGAAGGCACGGTGTAACGAAAAATTAAATTAAAATTTAAAAAATATTACATTATTTAAAGACATACATACTCAATCAACAATACATATCCAACCACCAAAACATCGAGCTAGTCGGTACTGATTTCACTAAATTTTGGCAGAATTTCCTTTAAAAATAGATATCCGGAAAATTCTAAACTTATCTACAAAACTTACAATCATCAATACTTATCTGTGTGTGGGTTCGAAATTTGAATAAGGAGGACAAGAGAGAGAGAGCTGCTGACGTGTATTTTGATGTGACATTTATGTATTTTCTCTCTCCGCTCTGTTTTATATTATAGATTTTATGAAATTTTTATTCGTAAGAAATTTTTTTTCTCAAGTTTGACCCCACTGAAGTATCGATCTGGATCCGCCCCTGCACACAGCAATGCGTGAGAGAGATACCTCATAATTTAGATAATCCTAGCCTCACTTATCATCTACCAATTTTATACCAGTTCAGAACAGAGATATGTAGAGAGAGAAACATAAATATAGCATTGAGTAGTGCTTATTAGTTTAAGAGATTCGATGAATCAGAATAGAGAGTGAGAGATGACGGTTCGATTTTGAAGAGATGGAGTGAAATCATCAGATGAAACAACTGCTCGGCCTTCGTTATGATCGGGAAGCTTCGTCTGATCGGAATTGAAACAACCCGGGTCAAATCCCGAGTCCGGAACAAATCTTGGGTCAAATCCCAAGTCCGAATCGAATCAAATCCATCCAAATAAGGCCTCAAACCACTGGCCCAATAGTATCTTCTTGGGTCATCTAGCCCACCACAGGCTCCCAAAAGGTCATGACTTGAAGGTACTATTGGTAGTTACTTAATTCCTCATATACAGACAAATTTTCCCCCTATCTTTCGATGTGGGACTGGGGTGTTACAAACTCCCCCACTTAAATTTCTGACGTCCCCGTCAGAACCGATCACACACACGGGCCAAAGATCTTTGTCTCTCTAGCCATTGTGGGATAATACCGGCTGGCTTCGTGTCCCCACCTCCGGACCTTCATCTCTCCATTGTGGGATAATACCACCAGCCTTCGTGTCCCCACCTCCGGCAACCCGATCGGATAACCCGACCCGAGCTTTCGAGAGTCGGCTCTGATACCATATGAAACAACCCGGGTCAAATCCCGAGTCCGGAACAAATCTTGGGTCAAATTTGTGCAGAACGAAAATCAAACGTAATACAAATCTTATAACTACCCAATGGTCTACCCATAACTCACAGGTCAAGCCTAAAAGGCAATCTACAAGATCATAACCTAAGCTTTGATACCATATGAAACAACCCGGGTCAAATCCCGAGTCCGGAACAAATCTTGGGTCAAATCCCAAGTCCGAATCGAATCAAATCCATCCAAATAAGGCCTCAAACCACTGGCCCAATAGTATCTTCTTGGGTCATCTAGCCCACCACAGGCTCCCAAAAGGTCATGACTTGAAGGTATAATCCCAAGAGGCAATACCAAATTTCTAAACGAGTACGAAACGAACGAATTAAACTTAAAGGAATATCGCTGAAAAAGTACGGAATCCGTACCTTAATGTAGTATTAAAATAATTCGCTGAATCCAAATATCACCCGCTAAACTCCCCCAATCCGATCTAATTATCAAAATAAAATATAAAGCATATAATTAAATTATGAACTCATACAAATTATATTTTCATAAATTCCATAATTTTAATATATAATATTTACTTGAAATCAAAAGATATATTTTAATTATAATAACAATATTATAATATTAATTATTACAAATCCTGTTTTTTTTTAAAAATTTTGTAACTTATATATAATTATATATTATATATATTCCGTCAGCTGCTGCAGTATATATATATATATAACTAGTAGTTAGATATTAGATATTTGATTTCCTG
This sequence comes from Panax japonicus, assembly GCA_020205505.1. NCBI lineage: Eukaryota > Viridiplantae > Streptophyta > Magnoliopsida > Apiales > Araliaceae > Panax > Panax japonicus. The sequence goes on along the minus strand of CM035093.1, from coordinate 4,224,536 downwards.
ATTCTAGTATTATAAGTTACTAGTTATATATATATATATATACTGCAGCAGCTGACGGAATATATATAATATATAATTATATATAAGTTACAAAATTTTTAAAAAAAAACAGGATTTGTAATAATTAATATTATAATATTGTTATTATAATTAAAATATATCTTTTGATTTCAAGTAAATATTATATATTAAAATTATGGAATTTATGAAAATATAATTTGTATGAGTTCATAATTTAATTATATGCTTTATATTTTATTTTGATAATTAGATCGGATTGGGGGAGTTTAGCGGGTGATATTTGGATTCAGCGAATTATTTTAATACTACATTAAGGTACGGATTCCGTACTTTTTCAGCGATATTCCTTTAAGTTTAATTCGTTCGTTTCGTACTCGTTTAGAAATTTGGTATTGCCTCTTGGGATTATACCTTCAAGTCATGACCTTTTGGGAGCCTGTGGTGGGCTAGATGACCCAAGAAGATACTATTGGGCCAGTGGTTTGAGGCCTTATTTGGATGGATTTGATTCGATTCGGACTTGGGATTTGACCCAAGATTTGTTCCGGACTCGGGATTTGACCCGGGTTGTTTCAGGAATAACTGCAGAAAGAGTGGGTAATACAAAGGGGAATAGAAACCCTAGAGCGAGAGAGATAAGGGAGAAGAGTGGATAACACAGATCAGCGAGAAGATGAAGGGAAAATAAAAGAGTTATACACACCTTTAAGCATTGTAGATTAATTGTTGTCTACAATATTCATTGGTCTGATGATGAGATTGAGATGGGAGATCAAACCGATTGATTCATTAGTGATGAAAAGATGAAGAGATTTGGGTGTATTTATAGAGGAGTAGACAAAGAGATGGGTAGATGAAGAGGAAGAGATGCTCGTTCGATTTGAAGAAGATAAAGAGATGAATAGATTGAACGATGACCAATTCTAACAAAATTGATTGAGTTAACTCTTAATAATTCAAGAGTTGACTCACCAATTTTTCAAATTAAAAGGATCGGTCTTACTTTATTTATATATAAGGTATTGATATATAAATCTAATATATAAATTCGGAGGAAAGTTTTGGCGTAAACAATTTGTCAAAGCCTTTTGGCTTCTAAATACGTCCTTCAACTTTTAAGATAATTCATTTTTTTTTAAAAAAATAAAAATAAATTATTTAATCATTTAAATTTATAAAAAATTTATTTTATCCCGGTGGTGGTATGTATAATGTGGCAACCCGCAGGCACGGCCACGAAGACTAATTAACCAAGGTCATGTAATGTAACTCGAATTAACAAAGGGACTTGTCTATCCCATCCAAAATGGTGGTCAGTTCTTAAACCTCTTTCAAAGTAACAAAAAGCTTCAATCTAATTCAAAATTCATTAGCCCGGTTTCTCATTCTTCTTATCCGTGATCGATCTAGACAGATCAGCTCATGTATAGATACGTCCTTAATTGTTTTTTTCAGTTAAAATAAATTTTATTATTATTTTTCAATTGAGATTTATTTTTATCTCGAAGAAAGTTATATACGAATTGAAAGAGTAGTGATTTCTCAAGAAAATAAGTTATCCAAGGTGGTAGTCTTATATTTTAAAATGAACAAGTAGTATATTCTTGTATGATATTTCATTTTAATTACTAGAATTAAGTTGCTCGATTTGCTTAAGAGTGACAATTAATTTTGTAGAGGGCCTTTGTTAGGCCTAGTAATTAGTTCAAGTTCCATAATTTACATTATCTAGCTTGCTCAGCCTAACTTTCAAGCCCAAAGCAAACCAACTACAATAGGGAAATTAAATAAAAAGGTCGACGGTATTCACTCTATTTCTTTAATGAAAATTCATATTAATTTCAGGTATATGTTTTTCCCTCCTAAAGGACTCTAGCTAGCTAGGGAGACGTACAACAAAAATAAATACACGCCGATGTGACTCTTGATTAGGTTTGGATGGATGATCTTCCTTATTAAAACCTTCGTGTAGCAAGCTAGTATATTTATAGATTCAAATATATATAGTAGTGTACACATATAAATTAAAAAGCTAGAGACGGTGCTGGTGACTCGATGAACTTCTCAGTTCACACCGATCCGGGTGCAGCCAGAAACTTCCCAGGAGTTGTCGGTCCAGGTGCCCACAATTCCTGAGCTTTTTATCTCCGCCATCCCGCGACGTGCATTTTCTCCTTGTGCTTGGCACAATTTTGGAAGATACACCCCTGCCAAAAGGATAAAAATGAAAAATAGAACTAGTAAACATAAAAGCAATGCTCGAAATTTCGCCCGCCCGAATATTTGTAGACTTGATTTATGTAGATTCCACTAGTGTGACATATATATATATATATATATATATATATATACACACACACACACGTACCTTCACCGGCAGCAAGATTGAAGTAAAGATCAACAATGTTGGGGCAACTGTTGTAGCACGGAGCGGAGCAAAGGTTTTGTGTGAATTGCGCCTCAAGAAGGGAGTCGGATGAAATTCCGAGCACGTTCCTCTCTAGGCCGCAAGATTGGATACACGCATCAGTTTCAATCCAATTCTTGAGCTTATTATCAGTAGCCTCAATCTCTGTGCTGCGACAAGTATAAGCTTCCTCTCCACTCCTACACACCCGCTGCTCAAGCACACACCGCTTCCCACTAGAAGATATCGCGAAAGCACACGAGTCTTTGTTCAAATTCTCACATTTTATCATGTTACTTCCTACAAAATCACAATCCAAAAACCAAAATTAATATATATTTAACATAATTATATAATCAAAGTAAGAAACATATATAGGTACAAATTAAATATCAAGCACGTATGTATATATATATATATATAATTTTTTTAACTAATAACTTATAATAATGTTACCTAAGGTGCCTTGTATGCAAAAGGCCAGTGCAAGAGCCAAAATAGCCAAATAAGAAGCCATTGATGTGTGATTAGTGGTGGCTTTTGATTGAGCTTGTCCGAATAATTAATAATGCTGTGAAGATAGATAGCTATTTATAGTACTTGTTATGGACAGTAGTACTGTGGGATCAATATGACTAACTGCAGCAGCATGCATACGCACCCCTACTCTGGCCTACTACTTGGTTAGGAATAATGACGAAGCTAGCATAGCCACCTATCTAGTATCTATCTTCCCATGTGTGCAACCCACAAGAAATTTCACGAGTTAATTGAGAATTGATAACTCGATCGATCGCTAGCTAGCTAGCTCATAGTCAAAGTCTCCGCTAGTTATGGCTTACCAATTGGGGCAAGAATTCCGCGTGTTTGTGGAATACGTAGGAGGGTTAGGCCTTGCTACTTAATTTTTTTTTTTTGTTGTACTCTTTGAAAATACTTAAAAAGAGTTCACATCTCCGATCAAAACACACACACACACTGTGTTGACAAGTTCCAGCATGTCTTGTCATGCACGCACGCACAAGTCCCACAATACTGGAACGACAAAACATAGTGTGGCTTTAGCTTAGCTTGATGATCGATTTTTTTATTTACTCATATTGAAGAATTACTTACATTTGTATATTCTGTTATTTTATTTGAAATACGACGGTTTTTCAAGAGTACTAATTGTACTTATAATTGGTCTTTTTTCTAATTCTCTCTTATTTTATTTGAAATGATTTGCAGTTTCAATTTATTTCAATCGATTTGACTATTTGATAAAAAAAAAAATTAAATAAATTGGTTTCTTTTGAGGGGTAGTGGGTAGTTTCTTTTCCCCTTTTTCTTTTAGTTGGACATAAGAAAACATCATATTTAGAAAATTGATATCTTTCATGAGATAGCTCTAAATCGAAAAAATTTAGAAAAGTAATTTATTTAAGAGAAGAAATCCTCATTTTACAAATTTATTTTTAATTTTGGAAAATAAATAGTAATTAGTTAATTTTTAACTTTTTTTTTTATCGATAATAATGATATTACGATCTGATTCATTAAACACATGGACTGAAAGATCTCTGATTTCTCATGGAATTGGATTGGATCATTTCCCAAATCTCCATCATATTATTAATATAAAGAGTAGATTGGGTTTAAAAGCCATTGGATCTAGGTCATACATGGCCCAGCTTGTTGCAAGAAATTTGGGCAAGATGTCAGAAATCATTAAATTTTCAGTTAGCCCAATCTCATTCAAACTGCACCCAGTCTAAAGTAGCCCTGACAACAACAACAACAACAACAACAACAACAACAACATTTGTTCAAAGAAGAAAAAGTTTACCTACTTTTTATTTTCTTTTTATTATTTTGATTATTTTTTTTTATTAAGTTCAACTGAAATCTTAACATTCCTGAATGGATTCCAAGACCTCTTAGACCCAAAACCTTATGAGAAGTTGTTTTACCATTGAGCCCTCAGATCTTTTTATTGGGTTTGATATTATTATTTTGATTTTGATGACGACTTAGCCCTCAGATCGGATTGGATCTTCAGCCACGGGTTCATGTTCGTTCAAGTCTGCACAAACGCTTTCACGATATGAAACGGCACGGGCCACTGTGGAACGCCTTGGGTGTGGGAATTAATGAATAGGATAAAGAGATAAGTAATCAATTTGAGTTTTACTTCCAAGTGTGAAAAATATCTAACCTCTTTTTATTTCTTTTGATCTATATTTATAGTCTCGTATATTTTGTCTTACTTGAGGCGTCCCATCAGGTATCAAGGTATGGGCATGACAGGTCTTGCAAACAGTGTCAATCATCTGATTTTCACACCGCTCGAGATACGATTATATGTGACCCTTTGACTTTAAATTGGACAAACTCTCCAAATTTTTTCCCTCTCACCTTTGTTGTGGCAAACAAACGGTTGCTTAGCCAATCTGTTTGTTGAATTTTCCTAAAGATACTTCAACATGAATACATGTACTTGTGCATGATCTTTACAAAAAGTATCTTCCACTCTAATATATGCTTAATTTTCTAAAAATTATAACTCATATTAATTCTAAGACAAAAATAAAGCACAATCTTGTTAATAAAGAGAATACTATATATATATATATATATATATATATATATATATATATATATATATATAGGGACCGGATCAAGTCCGGGAGTCCGGATTTTAACAAAATCTGGACCTTTTTTTTTTTTTTTTTTGAAACAACTAAAAATTTTTTTTTTTATGGAATTGGAATTTTTACATTATACAGTGTTTTGGGTGTGATTTGGATGCCTATAACGAAACATGTCTGTACAGTCTGGGCAGACTGTACATACATTGGTTGGTGTGGGTGTTAAAAACACACCCAAAACACTGTATTATTGAAAAATTTCAATTCCATAAATTTTTTTTTTAGTTGTTCTACAAAAAAAAAAAAAAAAAAAAAAATTTTTGGGTCCGGATTTTGGGTCCTGTCCGGACTCCCGGACAGGATCCATTCTGTATATATATATATATATATATATATATATATATATATATATATATATATTACTGCATTAAATATTTACACGGATTTTTACTCAAATATTAGGCATCAAGGTCAGGTTGGAAATATATCCTACAACATTCTTATTAATAGGTCTAATTTTATTACATTTGTTCTTTTCACGGGATATGTTGTTTCGTTTCTAGTGTTGAAATCCTTTATTTTCTTTTTTTTTGTCTAAAATTGGGCTTATTATAAAATTTAGTGTTCTATCGTTTAAAAAAAGAATTATGTTTACATTAAGATATAGTTTTTACTTTTTTTTATTTATTTAATATTAAGCTTTAACATCTCATATTTATTAATGAGAAAAACTTGTTGAAAAAAAATAATTTAGTGTTCTGTGCAAAAGCTAACATTTTTGCTATCAAATGGTTCTGCCTTCTTAATTAGAATTAAAATCTAGGAGGACCATGGATCTATATAAAGTCATAAACATATTTGTAAAATCAAATAGCTGTACGTTCTGATTTAATTCGTGTGGTTATGAATATTATTTTTCTCTTTTATGTCATATTATTAGGAAAATGATTTATACGCGGTTAAATTTATGACAAAAAATAAATTACGGATAATATAAAACTCTAAGCGATAAGATCGATTGAATAAATTATAGTGGGGTGGTCATTCTTAATTCATTCATATTCATATGGAAGTCTATATATATTTATTATTAACATAAATTTATCGTCATATATAGCAAAACTCTATTATCAAACTCACTTGAGACAGCTTGAAGTTAATCTTTATGTTTCATAAAAAGAGTTTTTAATTTTTTTTTCTTTTTTAATATAAAATGACACGATGTGTGACGCCCAAAATAAATACACAACCCATTTTAAATAGTCAAATACATATTACAAAATTTAAATACAAACTCACTGCTAATAGGACACAGGAAAATAAAAAGGGATGGGCCTGCGGCCCGAATATCCTTATTCCTTTGTTCCATCCTCGCTTAATATTAAATACTAGCAACAGTCCCGTGCCTCCGGCACTATGGACGTTGGGATTTATTCCAAATTTTGGACGACCCAAATGATTTATTGAGTGAGCGAGAAATTCAAAATCATTTGTATTTTATTAGATAGATGGATGGTGGGATTTATCCCAAACTTTGGACGTCCTAGATGATTTATTGAGTGAGCAGGAAATTCAAAATTATTTGTATTTTATTAGATATAATTAGATATATAGAATATAGATATAGATAGATAGAATTAGATAGATTGTATTTTATTAGATAGATGGATGGTGAGATTTATCCCAAACTTTGGACGGCCCAGATGATTTATTGAATGAGCGGGAAATTCAAAATCATTTGTATTTTATTAGATAGATTTTGACTAAGAATAGTGAAGTAGTGATAAATTTATTACTGATTGTGTCATGAAATTTATGATTTCGTGGGATCTGTAGTGAACTGCATGTTCACCATTATTGTAATGTACCTTCAAACAAATTCATGTTCAAACAAATTCAATCAATACAATTGTCCAAGAAAATTCAATCAAAACAATTGTTCAAATTAAAATTTTTCAGCATGACAGAGGACCAATGTACAAATATTTTAATGAAACAAAATTTGGAAGAATCAGCCAAAACATTAACTATTACGTTGACGATGAAACATGCTATTTTCTTGTACTGCAGGTCCTATTAGCGGTCAAATTGAATAGCCAAAATAAGGGCATTATAATAGTCATTAGTTTGTAGGGGTGTTAGTCGAGCAGAGTAGCTCGATACTCGACTCGAGATCGGTTCGAAAATATGATCCAAAACTCGAATTCGAAGTTGATACGAGTCGAATATGATCCATACTCGTTTTCTGTTTAATGATACACGAGTTGAATTCGAGTATACCAGTATACGCTCAGATTAGGGTTCGAGTATTTCATTTTTTCTCGAACCATACTCGATACCTGCTCGATGGATCATATTCGATTACTGGTCTGATCCATACTAACAAGCTAAATATGTGATATTTGTATCAATCTTTATAATTTATAAAGTGTAGTATTAAATTGTGTAAGCTTGTACTTGAATAAATCAGTTAATTGATTGTCAATTCGTATTACATTCTTTGTAATTTCTTTATATAAATAAAAGTAAAAGACTTTTATATATAAACTTTAGTTCAATAATCAATTTATTATATAGTGGTTCAGTATTAAGTGAAATGGTTCATATTCGAAACTCGATTTGAAGGCTCGTGAGTAACTCGTTTTGTAAACGAGTCGAGTACTTACGAGCCGAGTAGGTCCGAGTAATGATCCGAGTCGAATTTGGCGCAAAATTAGATTTTCTTATCGAATTCGAGCTCAATTTTTTCGAGTTGAGTCGAATCTGAGCATTAAAGTGTTCGCTGAGATTCGACTCGTTTTCACCCCTATTAGTTTGGTCGCAAGTAAGAGTTGCACTAACAACAAGTCCTACCAGCAGTCAGGCTTATTAAATCTCACCCTTTAGATCATATAATGGTCGGCCACATATCTATTAGCTGGAATAGTGCTCCTTGTCAGGGGCGGATTCAATTTTTTTCTTCAGCAGAGGAGGATTTCAACTAATTTTTTTGTTTAAGTTAAATAAAAAAAACTTGAACTAATCATAATATTATTTAATCATAAAAATTTTTACAAATTGCAATAAATATTCATAATACAAATTAAAAAAAGAATTTAAAATAAAAAATATTTAGATACTATTTAGAAACTTACTTTGATTACTTATCATAGTTCAATTTGAATTATTTCTCAAATGCTCAAAGTCTCAAACCAAATTTATTTTTTATATTCAAACAAAATCATGAATTAATTTCAGAGCATAAACTATAGTTTTGATATCTTTTTACAAGTTTCAAATAAGTTTTACTTAAAATAAGAGAAACAAACTATTCAAAATTTATATTCAGAACATCAAAAATTATACAGGGTCCATTAGTTAGATGCAGGGAAGTAAAGTGATTATAACAACTATAAATGAGGGACTCCTAAAGGCAGAAAATACTCAAAAAATGATCCTATTTTCAATTGAAGAACAAACAACCCGAAAACATGACTCAATCAGATCAAACAAAAAGTAACCACATTCAACCAAATCAATAACAAAAAAAAACTTGAATCAAACAATCTCTCACAACTCACACGTTGACATTCAAAACAAAAAATTATACAAAAAATACATCTAAGATTTCACCAAACTTTAAAATAAGAAGATTTTTATATTTGTATTTAGAATTAATTGATTTATGAAAAAAAATTACCTCCTCCTAAATTTAACTCTTCCATTAATCTGTCCCTTTAAATTTATTAATTTACATATATGCCCTACCCCTATACCTATATAAAAAAAATCTAACAGGGACAGCTGTCTATACTGCCCCCAATACCGATTCGCCCCCGTTCTTAGCTAGCGTCAGTTGTGGAACAAGAGTCTTATAATATATATACATACATATATATATATATATGTATTATTACTACTTACTAAATACTTCTTCCGTCCTTAATTATTTGACGTTTTAAAGTTTTTCATTTGTCCCTAATTATTTGACGTTTGTTCAAATCTAGGAGAATTAATGACAATTTTTCAAAAATTACTCATCATTAAACTCTTTCTCTCTCCTTATTTCAACAAAACTCTTCTTATCCCAACAAAAGATTTAAGGGTATTATAGACAATTGAATATTATATTTAATATTTTTCAATCATTATCTTAATTCTTGTGTTCACCTCTAAAACGTCAAATAATTAGGGGTGGAGGGAGTACTTTGTGAGGCCTTCCTCCTGAAAATTAATAGGGGAATAGCTTAACTGATATAAAAATATTGCTCTCCATAATCAAGATTATCACACTTTTATTTCTAACTCACAAGAACATTATCAAGATTATCACAGTTTCAATGTATGTAATTCTATATGCTAGAAAGATTGTAATTAATTAGACCAATTAAACCAACACATCTACTATTTTTTCCCCTTTGTCTGTCTTTAATTCTTTCTAGGAAATTCTTCTAATACAAAAACTTTAATACTGAAAATATCTACAAAGTGCTTTTCGATTAATCTCCTCAAGACCCAGATATATACTCGTATGTAAATATCACTACAAATATATATATATATATATATATATATATATGTGTGTGTGTGTGTGTGTGTGTGGGGAATAGAAGGAAAACTGACCTTGATGGAATTAAGTTGTACGTATAATTTTGAAGACACTGATGGAAACTTCCAAAGGGATGGCATGATCCAGTGAACGATGGATGAAGGCAATTTATTGCATGAAAAAAATTAAAGGAGGCAGCCAAGTAGCTATAGCTAACTCATGCGTACGTACTCGGTACTCCATCGATCATCAAAAATTCAATTCTCGGATCAATGCGATCCCTTTGGAACTTTCCACCTGCACCAGATCAATATCTATCCATCTATCAAATTAAGTACTCCACTGATCACAACGTACCGGCCGGCCCGGCCCCTATATATATAAACCTTAATTATTTATATATCCCAGCTAGCTAGCTAGCTAGCTATTTGATCAACATACAGGACTACAGGAGGAGTACTGAAGGATATAGCTAGGGAATTGAAAGGAAAAGGTGTTCAAGGTTGTTGTTTTCCATACAGTTTTAAGCCCTTTAAATCCCTTTATTTTATCTTCATGCCTGTGGTGTGATAAATCCAAGGTAGTTAGACCTACCTGGGCACCCATGCCAGCTCCTCCTTTTTTTTTTCAGTTGGTCAAAACGGATCCGGTTAGCATGAAGTTTTTTTTGGAAAGTTACTAAATTAGCCAATGGAATACTGACATACATACAATCTCGTCTGCGTGTCAGTATTCTATTGGTCAATTGACCAACTTATCCAAAATAAACTTCACACTAACCACTTCCGTCAAAGTATATATGGGGAAGTAACTGAACTAGCCTTATGGGCTATATATATTGCGTGCGCTCTCTCGTGTATATTTCAAATTAATTTTTGTAGGGGATCCGTCTGAAATTTGAAAAATGCCAGCAAAATTAAATGTATGGTCTAAACTACATTATCCCTAAAATTTATCAAACACTTAATATAAAAATAAAATCACCAAAATTCCCGTGCGGGATTTAGAACATATATATTTATATATTATCTTCCTTTAATTTTAAATGAAATGAAAATTCTAATTAATTCTCCTTTTTCTAAATATTTTACCATACTCGTCTCAATCAGGAATCAAATTAAGACACAATTAACTTTTACTAACAATCAATCAAGGATTAATTTGTTTCTTTGATAACAACAAAAAATGAAAGGGAAATCATATATAATTGACACACACACACACACACTATATATATATATATATATATATATATATGTCTTTAATTAATTAATGGCAGGTAAGAGTTCCAATCAAACAGCCAAGTCTGATGGGAACACAGAACATCTTACATCCAAGTAGAATGCCACATTTTTGATTAAATTTGATTTCTCTTACTAAACTTTTTTCCTACAATTATATATACTACCACGTACGTACTACCATGCATGCTAGAAATTAAAAATAACTTCTGAGAATTACTAATTACTAAACTTTTCTTTTCCTGCTCAAATATGTTAATGAAAGGAAAGAAAGTGATCCCAGAGGGAGAGGCCAGGAAGTACTATATAATTAATAAAACTAACCTCATCACTCCTACAAATTACATATACAGATTACAAGGAATTAATATCCAATTAATTAACTGATCCAAAATTCCATGTACACATCAGCATAGTTGCAGCAGGAGGCATGCATACTTATAGTGCTCCACACGCAAGCATGGTGATTCGATTTCATCATCTTCTTCTTTTTTTTGTCTCTCTCTCTCACATGCACACAGATGCAATTAATTAATTAAAAAGAACGGTGATATATATGCGAGATGCAGATGGGAGCTTGGGACTTGGGAGTAAGTAAGGTCAAAATCAAGAATGTTAAGAGTAACTCCAGCAAAACAATTTTAGATTATATTTAATTTAGGATTTATCTTCCAGCTCTAAATATAGTCTGTGACTATATTTTAAACACTAACAAGACTAAATCTTGGAACTTGATAGTCCATGGACTATAATTTTAATTATATTTAAATGGAAGAGTGGAAGGAGATTAGAGCTTTTTTGAATTTATAGATTATTTTAATCTTTTTATATTATAATCTACGAGATAGTCCATCTGCTGGAAAGATGGGAGACTAAAGGACATTTGTTAATGTCATATGGACTAAATATAGTCCACCAGATAGTCTAGCTCCGGAAGATGCTCTTAGCAGCATGCGCACACACACATATATATATATATATAAGCAGATTGATTTGGAGGAATTAATTCGCAACTGATGATCAGATCAGATCAGATCAGATCATATATGCCCCCACACAGTTGCACATGCATGCATGATCTTGTCGCCATCAACTTACCATGGATATATTCCTATGTCCCCTTGCCCCCATTCGCATGGGCTCACCCTGCATCTTCTATTTATTTTCCTACCAAATTTTCCTCACAGTTTTCCCCCTCAACTGTTGTACTAAATTTAATCAGATACTATTACTTTCGTTCCAAAATTAGATATATAATTTTATTTTTAAAGTCAATTGATAACATATATATTAAAGTTCAAATGATATATATGAATGTATTAAATTTTATTGGATACAATTATTATAACTGTATAGTATATAACAAAAATTATAAATTAAAAAATTTATTTTATTCTAAATTTTTATAAATTATACAAAATTTGAAGTTTAATATTCGTCGTTTGATATCAAAAATCAAATTATATTATATTTTGGCCCCATAAAAAAATTATCATTTTAACTCGTGTATACATAAAATAACAAGTTTACGATAAAAATTAAAGACATTGTTGGTCGTAGTATATTATAAGTAATCTAATTTTTCTCTCCTCCCTCTTTTTAATCTCTTACATGTGCGTATGTTTTTGTTACCTTATATAGACTACTAGCTGGGTCCCGTGCCTCCGGCACTGTATGGACAATATGATTTATTTCAAACTTTGAACGACCAAAATAATTTATTGAGTGAGCGGGAAATTTAAAGTCATTTGTATTGTATTAAATTATTATTAGATTATTAGATAGATAGATGTATTTTATTAGATAGATGTATGAACGGTGAGATTTATCCCAAACTTTGGATGACCCAGATGATTTATTAAGTGAGCGGGAAATTCAAAATCATTTGTATTTTATTAGATAGATATATATAGTTTGTAATTTGACTTATATTTTGTATACCATTAATTTAGACTTTTTAGTATGTTTAGCGCGCTGCGTTTGAAATACGTTTTGACCCTCCAATATTATTTTTTGGAATAGAGGGTTTTGTTTATAAATATTTATTTTAATTGAAATTTTTATTGAATTCAGTGATTTAGGTATAATTTGGATATATATAAAAAATAGTGTTGTACTGTATGTAAAACACTATTTTTTTATATGTATTTAAATTACACCTAAATCCTTAAATTTTATAAAAATTTTAATTTAAATAAATACTATACATTTTTTAGGTGTTAAAATCAAAAAAAAAATTGGATATAAGAATGTACCCCGTAGGCTTATTGTTCCGAATAAGAGAGGATGCTTTCTGTCTTGCAAACGGAGTTTTCAGTACCCCAATAGAGTCAACTCAGCTTCTTGTTATTTGTTAATTTAGGGTAAGGGGCTACTCATTCTCAAATACATTTAGACCATATTTATCTAAAAAAATATATTTGAGATTAAATTATTTATTTTAATTTAACATTATTTCAGACTATTAGTCTCATAAAACTAGTTGATAACTTAAAATAGAGGGACTATTAATTCCACATTCATTATGTGATTATATAGTCCATCATAAATAACTTTAGAAATGACAAAAAAAGAGTTCATATTACTATTTAAAGGACTATGTAGTAATTTACATTAAGATAAATAATCTAATCTCAAACATACTTTTTGCAAACAAACACAACCTTAGTATTGATAAGTGAAATAAAGATAAAAATAAAAATAACTTATAACTTGGTATAGTAACACTATAAATTGAGAGAGAAATTATTTTACTATTGAAGAAAAACAGAGGCAACATCAACTTATAAAATAATGTTATTGAAATGAAGGAAAAAACTTATTAATTATAATACCCTTCACATTTTAAATTAGATATACATTACTTTTATAGTTCATTTAAAAATTAGAGATACGTTTTTTTAATATTATTTTAAAATAGATGTAAAATGTTTTGTAAAAAAAAAACTTTAAAAGTTAAAGTTGTATTTTTAAATTTGGAACAAGGAGTAATAATAATTAATAAAGACGGGGAAATAAAGAGTGGGAAAAAAGAAAGGGAGAAAGTCGGAATTTAAAAAGTAGAAAAAGAAAAAAAAAAGGGCCCAACCGGGTTCGAACCGGTGACCTCTTGATCTGCAGTCAAATGCTCTACCACTGAGCTATGGACCCTAGATGAAAAGCCAAGTAAACTTAATTATCATAGATACCATGTTAAGTAAATAAACACTGGTGCCCTTCCCGCCCCTTTCAGTCGATCCTTTGACAAAGAGCGGCCCAAGAAAGGGAAAAGCAAACATGGCTACATCGCCGTCGCAGCACGGTATCAAGCTCGCCGTTTATCTTATCTCCTCATATTTTGGTGATATCGTCGCTGTAAATATTTATCTTTCTCTCTTTTCACTATTGATTGCTTGCTATGCCTATGAATGTGCCATAAAAGATTAAACTGCTCTTCAATGTTCTCTCTATAATATTTTTATAAATTTTTCCCTGTAAGTAAAAACTGATTCTAATCGATTTATTGAAAGTTTTGGTTATATATTGCAATTATGATTGCAGAAAGTTTCTGAATGTCTTCTCCGCAAAGGAACCCTACCGCTCGGACAGATTATCCGATTCACCGAGCTCAGTAAGCAGAACGCGGTTAATTCTCTCCTCGTTCTTATCCAGCACAATTGTGTTCAAGCCTTTGCTATCCAAATAGAAGGTACTATTTAAAAACCCTAGAAGCTGAATAGAAATTCATAAAATCTGACAACTGCATGTTTAGGGGCAACTAATTGCTGTATAAAACAGTACAATCAAAGTTAATATATATGAATGCAGGTAATTTTGGAGACGCGTCAAGGATTATAACTCAGTATACGGTGTTGTTTGATAACATCATCCATCACATGAGGTTTCCAAAATTTATTGCAATCATATCTGAGGAGCTGGGTAAAGAGGTGTGTTCAATGTGGATTTTATGATTGAGTATTAGTATATATTTTGATAGTTAGGTGTGACTTGTGAATATTGATCAATTGGTTTTTGTTTTTGGCTTTGGCAGTGTGAAGAGGTTTTTGAAGGGTTGCTTCAACACGGTAGACTTTCAGTAAATCAAATTGCAGATAGGCATAAGGAGACATCAAGTCTCGATGGAGGCAAGTTTCTTGTGTATTTTTTCGTTGTGTTCGATTGCGAAATTATCCTCATTTTTAGTAATCCTCGCTACAACCTTAAAGCTGATGGTTAATCAAAGTTGTGGAAAAACAGTAGAAAATCTGTAAAGTTACATTCTTGATGTGAGGCTTTGTTAGGGTGGATATGGGATAATGGCTTTACTAGTATACTTTTGGTGATACATAATATTGTTTGGTGTATTATTCCAACTTACAAATGCTGTCATAATTATGTCAGTGCTATTCAGTTGTATACTATAGGAAGAGCTTGAAGCAGTTTTAGGTATATCAATAGCATCACCCTAAACTGTATAATCAATGGAGTCTATCTTCAATACTGTGAATTATATGCCAAATCTATAGACTTACCTGTTATATATATGCCTAACTAACTCCCTCTCGCATGACATGTGGTTCGTATATCAAACATAGAGTCTCTGTTTCCTTAATTACATATGTTTCTTGAAGCCCTTCCCTCTTCTGAGAGTTGGCGAGGAAGTACATGTGACTGTGAGGTTATGCTATATAAGATAAGAAATTAAAGTATTTTCATGGAGTTTGAAAAGAATATAAATCAAAAATATGTAACTATGGAAAACTTGCATACAACGATCCATATAAAATTATTCCCTATTTTCATGTCAGCCGAATTCTGTTGTACTAATTGGAATTTTCCTGCTATTGATTGGAATGCGGGTTGGTTTCTGTTAAAGAAAACTACACATCTTTTTATAGGGGTCAGTTGTTATTTATTATAATGAAATATATAAATATTTAATAATCCTTTTTATTTTTGTTTGATGATTAATTTATTATTAAATCCAACCTTTAAGATCTATTTCTTTTTCTTTCTTCCCCTCTTGCCCCTCCATTAGTGGAAAGACATTTTATGCTCTTATTTTCTTCAGTGAGTCAAATTTTCTTTTGTTAAAATTCATTACATTGTTTATCCAGGAAATTCTACAGCTTTGGAAACATTACACGGAAGTTTTAATAAACTTGTGAATGCCCGATATGTGGAACGTTGTCCTGCTCATGAACCATTTCTGGCTCCACCCTCTGAAGAAGAAACTCCTGCAAAGAAAAGAGGTGCTAAATCCACCAAGGTAGTTCTCTCTTTTGGGCCAAGTGTATGGTCTGATGATCTTTTTTTATGGTAACAGGGAAACTTGTGACTTACATAAATGGTAGTGGCTACTTTTGATGTTTAGACGGCCTTGTGACTTTTCCCCTAATTATTCTGTCTGGCAGAAAACTCGCAATTCTGTTAAGGTTTCGACTGTGAAATTTTGTCCGGAAGCTGTAGAAAGTTTTTCATGACTATAACTTAGATTAATGATCGAGAATTATGTTCCCTTATAAAACTTTCTTGCAGATTTTTATAAAACACTACATTTGGAAAGGGTCGACTTAGTTGAAAATTCACCTTCCATTCTTCTTGTTAGGTGGTGAAGAAACTCTTTAGTGAGGGGTAGATATGGCCTTGGTTCAAATCAATAGCTTTTCTTTTTATAGGTGGTAGTATATTGTAGATACTACACCTGAAATTATCATAGTCATCATAAATATTATTGGATAAGCATATTCAAGTTAGTGTCTTAATTTCTTATTATTTATCATCGTTAATAGGATATTTTCCATTTACTTACTGTCCTGGAAAAAATTGCATTTTTTGGATCCTAAATTGGTAAATGAATAATGATTGCAGATGGCAGAAGAGACTCTTGAGGCACGTGCTTTGGCAGAAGCAGCTCCTATGGATTCAGTTAGATTTTTAGTTGAGACAGATATATTGACTGATGTTCCTGGACAAAGTAGCAATGAAAATCCCACTAGTGTGACGGTTGGAGAGAAGGTTGATCTAATGAATTTACTCCATGATACATTTTTTAATAAAACAGGCTGATTAATATGTTGTCATTTACAGCGTAAGCAAGATAGTATGGAGTCTGATACAGAAATATGGGCTACTAATAAAAAGAAAGAAGTTCTGTGGCGTGTCAATTTTGAAGAGTTTGTACGATACCTGAGGCATAAGGTCAATCTCTCTGTGAGTTGTTAATGTACAACCAGTGACAACATTCTTTTGACTGCTGAATATTTTTATACTCTGATCATAATGTTAGAATTGATTTCTGCATACTGCATCGTATATGGATAATCATTAAGACAGTGATAGGCCTGATGACCATAATGAGACTCTGTAGTTATGCTTGCTATGCGCTATTATGAGACTTCTTTTCTTTGCAACACTTTAATTAAGTGGAAATTCAGTCATTTTGCTTTGCAGTTGTTTTAATAGTAACTAGAGTTTTGACAGACGCTGCAGATTCGTCTATCTGATCTTCTGCATAGTTTTCGGCTCATTTCTTCCATTCCAGAGAACTTAGCTGATTATGAAGGCTTCATAAACATGTTGCTAACATAAGATTTGTGTAAAGGATTAAGAATAAGAAACACTTGTAATCACAGTTGCAAGTTTTAGTAGTTGTCAGACTCTTCATGGTTTAAACCATAATTGTCATGGCGTCACGGCGATGCAGAGGATGACACGACACATGTCTTAGCAGGTCTGGCCCAATTTATTGCTTAATCTTTTGAATTTTGACCCATTATCCATACTGACCGATGGGACATCCCATCAATTAAAACAAAACAAAAAAAATCATTGCGACATAAAAGAAACCCTAAAAGGAAAGCTCAACTTATTTGCCTCTTCTTCTTCTACCCCTCATGACTTGTTCTTTTTCGACCTATGACTCCATAGCAGGCGACTCCATTGCAGGCCCCATCGTAGCTTGACCACAACTCAATCGCACCTCCATCGCAGGCATAATAGGTTCTTCTTCTTCTTCCCTTTCTCACACATCGGCAAACTCCCTCTTGCGGCACATCCATTGCAGGCTCTGTTTCTCTCCTTCGTGCACTTCGTTTCTCCTTGCTTTCTCCTTCTTGACTTTATAAGATAAAATTTGATATCTTTGTGGTGGGACTAATTTTTTAATATCTTTGTGAGTTTGTGGTGGGCTGATTTTATATCTTCGTGGTGGTGTTGGCTGATTTTGATTTTGCTAATATTAAATTATTGATAAAGATTACTTTATGAAAAACAAAGCTGAATTGTGAAATGTGATCGGTGATTCAACTTTAATGAGTTATGTTAATTATTTACTTTTTGTAGTACAATTTACGAAGTGTAAACACTATTTGTTTAAGTGTTAATGGTTATTACTTACAAAACCAGTAATATACTAATACATTAAAGTGAAAATAAAATGTCAATTTTATTTTGTATTTTTTATTTGATTGTATTCCATAGTGTTATATTTTGAGTTTTAATGTATATGAAATTTTATTGCTCAATATATTTGTGAAGTAAAATAAATAATATATAAATTATACATTGTGAATGACTTGTCGCTATACAGACACCATAGGTCCATAATGGTCGCCTTGTTGCCATATAGACGCGATGGCGGTTGCCCGGGTTTCATGGTGATTGGCTATTGCCATGTCTCGCCGTGGCATCGTGACAACTATGGTTTAAACTTGTTGGAGGTAATACCATGGTAGGACGAGGGTATCCAGAAGAGCACAATTTTTTAATTTTTTTTACAATCTCTCTTTTTCTTTTATGGAATATAAAAGTAAAAGAAATGGTGCACACCTATATGGTACTCTTCATTGGACTATCTCATTGCTGAATAAATGTGATATGATATCTGAAGGGGCTCCTTTTGCTCTCTCTCTCTCTCTCTCCCCCTCTCTGTATGTGTGGGTATGCATGTTTGTGCTGTGAAACAAATTACATTATTCCTTTTCATAAAATTGTCTTTATTTTCTTTATTAATTGCATGAACTTCAGAATGACCCAGACTCCTCTACTATTTGACCGCCTAAAGAGTCACTTGTTAAATATTGTGTCAGAATATTATGCATTTCCAACAGAACCTACATATATGCAAAAAAGTCTCCTCAATATTAAACTGTAATAAGGGTCATCATGTTCCATATGATGTCTAAAATCAAATCACAAAATTTCAACTCTAAGCATCCCTAGACCTTGATTTTTGCGCGTCTGCTGAAAATCATGACCTTATCGGACTTGTACATCTCAACTGCTGTATTTGTGACATTAACCCATGACTTTATCTTCATTCCTTTATGACTGTGATCTTATTAGTCAGCAGAATGCCTTTGTAGAACCTTATAATGAAGGAATTGAAACTGGTCTCATGGGAAGAGGCAAGTAAACAATCAGCTTGGCCTTGTCTCATCAAATGCATAAAATTATATTCTGGTGAAGAAGTCCTGATGGTACTTTCACTACGTTGTATTCTCAAAGGAGATCTAACAAGGTTTTGAGTGACTTATTGGCTTTCTTTTAGCTCGCTAAAGACCCATTTTGCCTTCTCTTAACAGTATTTTGAGAAAGTATTTTGAGAAAGTATTGAGGTCTTCAGCGATGTTGAAGAAAGCCAAAAAAGCTTCCAGCTTTTATGCGTCCACTCTCGTAGGAGCTTTCTATATTCTGCTCTGCCCTCTCCAACTTTCTTCTTCTATTAAAGAACTGTCATGTGTAATCAATTTACAATTCACACCATTTTGAAAATCCAAGCAAAAACAAGAAGTCTAATTCTGATCCTTGTCAGCATGTGTATGTTATGCTCTCAAAATTATCGGTCTTGCTATACGCATATAGAGAACTTCAATTGTTTAATTTCATAGATTATAGATAATATTTGGAAGTGTCTGTCCATATATCTGTATTGGTATATATATTTGTGTGTGTGTCTGCGTATGTGTATATTTATTTATCTTGCACATATATGTTTTTAAGCAATACACAGCCCTATGTTCTTTGGACTATTTTATTATGTCTATACTTCTTTGGTCGTATGAAATATGATTGGTAGGGTCAATCAATAGTATTGCCCCATCTAGCTTAAATTGGCAGGACCATGATATCCAATGATTTTTTGTATGCTTGTTTTAATTAATAGATTTTGAAGTCTTTTGCTTTAAATTATATATATATATATATATATATATATATATATATATTATTCTTTATAAAACCTCACAATGTGATATACATGATCTATCTATTTATTATAGCATTGCATTGATAATGTCCAAGCACGGCTGGACACTGGTGCTGCCACTGTTTTAAGGGCAGTTCTGGAGGCAACTAGAAGAGCAGAGACTAAAGTGAAAATGGAAAGTTCAGGTGATCCAAGATCTGCTACAATAGTTCTATTCTTTTAACCTTTAAATTATTTGTCCCTGAGGCTTGATAATATATAATCAAATTATTTGCAAGTTCTTTGCAGAATCATTTGTAAATACTCTGTCCATCCTCTAAAGAATGTCACAAGTACTAATTTCATGTTAGTTAAGAAAGTTGATCTTTAAAAATTAAAGTGGGTTTATAACACAATTTTCAATATTTATCAATATTCTAAAAGGCGCTAGGCGGGAGGCAGGCAACCAGGATGAGGCCTAGCGCCTAGGGGGCGTAGGCGGAATTTTGTTTTTAAGTCAATTTTAATATTTTATCTTATATTTATCTAAACAAAACAATAATATAAAGCAAAACAATCTATAATAAAGATAATAAATGCTTTTTCTTAAAGTTCAAACACATATCTTTAACGTATTAGTTTTATTCATAAACAAGATTGCTATTAAATAATAAAATTTCAAATTTCAAAAATTCAATTCAATATTAAAATTTAAGAAACTAAACATAAATTTAAGAGTTATATTGATTTAAACTAAATATTACAAATGTATCATTATTTATATAATTTGAAGTTGGTACAAGTTCAAAAAATTACAATTATAATAAAATTATCCATTTTGACTTGATCTTGTTCACTTCTTGTTGTGATTTGATATGGTACAACATGCATTATGAATATGATAAATCATTAGAAAAATAAATATATCAAGATCTGATTTGGGTAGTTATTAAAAAATAAAATAAAAAACCTCCGTATAGGCCCGCCTTTTTAGCTTAGCCTGCCCGCCTAGGCCCTGCTTAATTTTTTGGAGCATTTTTTTGGCTTAGGCGAGGCTGCAGAGGGGGCCTAGCACCTAGGCGGCTGCCTTTTAGAACACTGATAGACATAATGCTTGTACTCACAGTGGGGCCCATTAAAGAATGTAGTCTCTTTTGTATTACCATTTGATTGAGTTTTAAAAAATGACATTCATTTGTGGATAGGAGAGAAGAGTAAATGTGACAATCTTTAAGGATGGATGGAGCAAGTAAAATTGGAGGAACAGAAACGTTAATAAATGAATGTTGCGTATGGTATATTATATGGTGGGCAATGGCTGTTGATAGCTATTAGGATTGAATAGTATGAGGTGGAGTTTTCAGACATGGCTTTTGGGTTGTTGGGGAGGCTTCACTTCAGAAATCTGAAACAAAAATTAAGTATTGTTATTCTTGTAGTAAAATTTAAAGGACATATTTTCTACATGAAGGTTTATATAAGAACTGCGAAAGCATAAACAAATGATGTCTTTATAAAGGTTATTATTATCATAGTCATGGTACTTAAGTTTTCAGGCATGCAGAGCTTCACCTATTAGAAAAAGCAGTTTACATTTCTATCCATTCGACCGTTAGGTTCCACTTGGAACTTGGAAAACGTGGAGGAAAAGAAAGGAAAAGGAAAAGAAAAATAATTATAAATGTAAGAAAGGAAAAATTTATCTCAACGAAGATAAATCTAACCATCTATACTTTTAAAATATCTAATACTAGGATCAATGTTAAAATGTAGCGTAAAAAATGAATAAAAATCTCTAATAAAATTTTAGATTTCATTTCATTTTCTTTCCTTTACCCTCGAGTTTTCCAAAGTTCCAAGCGGAGCCTTACAGAATAGAGATTATATACAATTTGTTGCATCCCAAATATAATTGAGCTAGGACTTTCTCTTAATATTTGTATTACCATTATTGGCAGTTCCCTTGTCTATTGATGACATTATTCTTGAGGTGATAAAGAGCGAAGAAGGCCGTGGTATAAATGCAGACCGAATCAGAGCATCCCTCGCGCAACTGGGATGTGATATTCCCAGTATAACAGGGATAGATGAAACGTATAGTATTGGTACCATATTGCATTTTATCTAGTCCAGTTTATTTCTTCTATAGGCGAAAACTTAGTTTCTTTTGAAATTTTACTGAATCTTTGACTGATTGAGTATTGTTTGGTCTCAATTGACACATTTATTTGTGTTACAGATTTAAAAAACATCATTGAACTGGCTCAGAATCAAGAGGTTTTTGTTTTATGTACTTTCCGGTTTAGTGCTATTTTTGGATATATAAAAAGAGCTAGTTTTACACTTGCAGATGAAAGTCTAATCATATCTCTGATGCTGCAGGTGGAATCTATCGTGCTGAAAAGATATGGGAGGGAGGCTTGTAGGATGTTCAAGTTACTGACACAGACTCCTCGCCTCATAGAGACTGACATGGTAACGAATATTATCTCCAGTACTGAACTGAAATAGGGGAAGGAATATAGATTAGTCTGGCAAGATGAACTTCCAGAGAGTAGAGTATGTCACAGAGAACATCCCAACTTTTCCCTGTGGAGACCATACTTAGTCCTTACTAGGTGGAGCCAATGAGAAAAAGTTCTATAAGAAAAAGGGAAACACAATAGGCACTTCACACTTGTGAAAAGGTTCTTCAAACAGCTTCCCTCAATTCTAGTCTTCACATCACCAACCGAAGTCTAAATAAAGAAAGATGTAGACAGAATGTCTCAACAGGCAAGCCAATCTAATCATAATCCTCCAGCTTAAAGAGAAATAAACATATTTCCAGCAATCAACCCCTTTTACCGCTCCCTTCACAATGGGATCCCAAAAGGAATAAGCATTCAACACACGTTCTTTCATATTTAAGCTGTATTGTTCAAGTTTTTAATGTAGACCTATCCATGCTTCCTAGATTCAAATATTCGTTTTGTTTCTCTGTGTTTACTCTTAACGAAATTCATAGGCTTTTCTTACCTACTTAACTCACATGGTAATTATAACACGGTTTTTTGCTCTCTATTAATTGCCAGCTTGTTGGTTATGCATCATAATGCTCTATATATAAAACAGATTTGTTTAAAATTAAGTTACATGCCTGTGTGTATATGCATGTCTTCATGTCTTATTTATGTGGTGTTATGCTGCATTTGCGCTGAATTGACTAGGTTTAGATTTGATAATGTCAAATTTGTTTTCCTACTGTTTTTCAAAATGTAAATGGTGTGTTTGTTTGAAGACATGCGGCTTGTATGCTTTTTACTGTTGAGAAGAAAAAAGTAGAATGGGTAGTCATGTTTTTTTGAATAAAGTACGTTTTGAAGCAATAGATCAAATGACTCAAGAAGAGTATGTCAGTATTAGTTCATGGTGTTTGATTTTTGTAGATTTCTCATGCCACATTTGTTGAAAAGAAAGATACAGTAAGGATTCTTCATCAGCTATGGAAAGATGATTACTTGCATATGGAGGTAATTTGTACCTTCTTTTGTGTTTTCTCCTCTGTTGCTGAACTTGCGGATATAAGAATTTTTGTTGTTGTTGCATATAAATAAAAGAATAAAGATTACTTTTCTGCAATAATTTCACATAATTGCAAGAATCAAATTGTTCAAAAAGAATATTGATGCAAAAAATGCAGTCATCTGAGGAACTTGTTTCTTCTTTAAACCTTTTATTGTTTATCTGAATGAGTTTATTACCCTATTGGCTTAACTGCTTAGTAGCGTAGAAATTGGAGACAGATAACTTATTAGTATGCTGTCTATCTTATGCTTACCTCTCAGTTTTATGACACTCAAAATGGTTGAAATTTTGTTTTAGCAACATATATTTATAGGAGATAGTCAGCAGTGTTCTACTTTGTGCATACAAGAAGTACAAAATGTAGACGAGTACCACATTGCATCCACAAAGTACCTTCTTTTTTTTTCTTCAGCAACTTCTAAGCTCCCGCAGACCCTAGTTTAAAGGTGTTTACTTTGCAGCTCATAGCCCATCTACTAGTCAATTGATAATCATAGATTTATGTTTGGTTAGTTACAGTATGATGGTCATAAACCTGTATTCCATATTTATGATACTTCATCATTCCTGTTGCAGGTTATGGAAAAGCCAAATAATAAAAAAGATAAGTTCTTGTTGTGGAAAGTAAAAAAGCCTGCACTTTGGGAACATATTCTAGATGACATGTACCATGCTGCCTTAAATTTGCGACTACGAATTGCTTACGAACATGAACAAGAAAAGGAGGTTAGTAAAATATGCAAAATTATTCTTTTTCTTCTTAATTTTTTATTAAACTGATTCCCATCATGTGATCTTTGTAGCCTTAATTATTGCTTTTAAAAAACAGACTGTGAAATCACCTATGTTGGTGGTCATGCTTGTGCACTTTTAACTTGAGTTTCCATATGCTCTTATTAACCTAGAGTATTAGTACTTGTGTTCTGGATATGGTACTATATCCTACTTATACTATGAGTCATATTGTAATATTTCTTTATTATGTTACCTATAGTTACACAAATATCAATATTTTAACTTGGTATTGGATGTTCAAACATCAAAATTGTACTAAATTATGTATAGAACAATCAACTTGTTGATTCAACTTAAATCTTCTATAAAACTTAGGGGCTGTTTGTTTAGAACTTAATGGGTCTGAATGGTTGAATCGGCAAGTGGCTGAATCATTAAGTGCGTTTGTTTTGAAAAAAATCGTCTGAATGGCTGAATCGGTCAGATGCGTTGGCTGAATGGTTAAGTCCGAATTTTTGGTCTGAATGGCTGAATGGTTGGCTGAATGAAGTAAAAAAAATAAAAATAATAATAATAAAAAAATATTAACTATTATATTATGTAATATTAAATAAATTTACAACAACTTTGAATTTTTTCAGAGGGGTAAAATATTAAAAATATGTCATTCAAATCTTTAAGATATGTCAGTTATCAAACAGTTTTTTTCATTCAGATTCAGCTCATTCAGATTCAGATTCAGATTCAGCTCATTCAGATTCAGATTCATTCAATTTTTATCAAACACCCCCTTAGTTTTATTGTATTTAGATTCTAAGAGAATTATGAAAATGGTAAACTATCTTAAAAAAGTAGTACTAATTACAAGGTTAGGTTTTGTTTTTTTTTCAAAAGCTAAAAGATTCATATTAATTTTGAATTTAAAAAGTTGAACTTGATATTTTTATTTTGAACTGAGGAAATATGATATTTCATTACGACACTGACATGTATAATTTGTATGCCATTTTGTGCAGATTGTCCAGATTCCAAGAGAAAAGCTTGTAGGAGACTTGGAGAAAAGATACAAGAGACTGAGAAAGATTAGGATTGTTTTAGAATCTTCTCTGGTGAAGCTTGACGATGCTCTCATGCTTTTCCATGACTTCTAAGTGATTGGCAAACATATTTATTTTTGTTTTTTTTATTATATATAATAGTTTATGGTTCTCCTTGATCTCAAAATAAGAAAATAAGTTATATTGTCTTAAATTGGATAGAGAAATGGAGATTAACAAAATGTAAATGGCCTACCAAGTACCAACAACTCGGTACAATTCATTTTGTTAGTTTTTCTGCGAGCGACTTGTCCTACGTAGAAATATATGCAACCTTGGGCATTCAATTACTAATTATACTATACATACAAATATGGGTAGGTCTGTATATCATAACTTGGTATTAATATGCCATGGTTGCAGGTGCATCATTTTTCAAAAGACTTCTCTTGCAATCTGGACGAGCAAAATGCGATTAACCATCTTTTTACCAAAAAGGAGCTGCCACCTTGATTCAAAACCAGCCGGAAACACAAATTTCTCAAAACACTTGAAGAAGAAAAAACAAATTTATCATTTACAAACAAGCCCAACTTCAAACTTGGAGACAATATGAACAAAGTTGATTTCATTCACAAAATTGTAGCCGATGGGGGTATAATTTCTTTTCCTTTTTCAAAAGGAATGAGGGACAAATTTTCAACTGTATGTCAACAAAATAATTGATGTATTTATGTTTTCACACTAAACCACTTCTATATATCACAATGTATGAGGAGGACCCTGTAAGTTTGGCTGAACAACTTCTTGTCTGTGACTGTCACAATCTGCTAGGAATTGCTTTCTGCGGTATTACCAATTTATGATTTGCAAAGTCTACTGAGATATGACTCCTTTGTTGCCCCATAATATACAGGAGGTTTCCGGTTTGTAAAAGTAATAAAGTTCAATCCAGAAACTGATCCGCCCACAATATAAGAACCATGTGGCCTGCCATTTTCAAGTTTTTTCTCTGAGCTGATAGGAGGGTGTGAAAGCTTCTTTTCGGCAGTTTGCTCAGGGATATAAAGTTTCACTTGATGGTTCTCTTCTTCTGTTCCCTCTTGGTGTAGTCCATTAAAGTTGCTTTTTTCCCTGGTTTCTTTCAGGCGATAGAGGTGCCTTTTCGCTTTTCCCTCTTTTGTTTCCCTCAATTTGCATCTGTTTGTAAAAATCCATCACAAGCTTCATCCCTGACAAGTATTTAATCATTATCCATGTTATAATAAATATCAAGTGATCACCAGAAACCTACAAAAAGTGAAATAGTTGGCCTAATTATAAGTGACCTCACAAGGAGGACAGGAGATAGATCATCCATATGTTAGATTAACAATATAACTATTTAACACTAGCACAACCAATTTGTATATTCAGTGAATATAATAAAGGTTAATGACAGGGTACAAGTGTAGGAGTTAATTATTAGTTAAAAACAAACAAAGAGGAAGAAGTATAGAAAGATTTTGACTTAAGCTTGTTGTTCATTAAGGACCAAGGATATTTTCATGACCAGCTGGCCCAGCTTGTTAAACTTAGCCAAACTATCTATAACATTTAGCATCTCCAGTAAGGTGGACTATATCATAGACTATTTGTAGTCCATATAACATCAATCCATGAGATAGTCTTTCAATCCTTCCAGCAAATGGACTATCCTATGGACTATAATATTAAAAGATTATATTATATTTAATGAATTATTGTCCACCAATCATTCTACCATACTCCCATTTAAATATATTTAAAATTATAATCCACCAAATTATAGTTCCTTGATATAATCTCTTTGGCTCACCGGAAAATCCCATAGACTATATTTAGTCTTACTGCTAGCAATGTTCGAAAAGACGTTTGAGGCGTACGCCTTGAGGCGCGCCTCGTAGCGAGGCGGGAGGAAACTGTGGCAAGGCTACCGCATCAGATACAAAAGCAGAAGCTTGCGCCTTATTTGGCCGAGGCTTACGCCTCAGTGCGTTGCGCCTCGAGGCGGGTCAAGGCTTGCGCCTTGATTTGATTTTAAAAAAAGCCCTAAAACTTGTTCTTTGACAGCTGCGACTTGCAACTTCGACTTCCTCTTCTTCAGAACTGCGACTTCCAACATCTAACATCCGATCGACTAGCGACTGGTTTGTTTCTTCTTCGTCGTCTTCTTCTGCTGGCTGCGTCGTCTTCTTCTTCTTCTGGTTGTTGCTGCTGCGTCTTCTTCTCTCCCTCTCGTTCTCTCTCGTCTTCTCTGTCACGGTTTTTTTTATTGTCTTCTTAGTCTTCTGCTGGTAATAACAATTTTTTTTATTACAATTATTAATTATATATATAACAATCATATGTATTAATGTATATACAGTAAATCAGTAATAACTAGTAAGTAATAACATTGCTGTGAATATGTTTTTAAATTTCAATTAATGATCTTAGGCAAAAAAAATTTACTACAGTGAATTGTTATTTAATATGTAAATTGTTTATATAAATTAAATTATTTACATATTTATGTAAATTGTTTACATATTTAAATTGTTTATATAAATATGTAAATATTTATATATATTAAATTGTTTACATATTTAAATTGTTTATATAAATATGTAAATTAATTTGTTTACATATTTAAATTGTTTATATAAATTAAATTATTTATATATTTATACATATTTATATAAACAATTTAATTAAATTGTTTACATATTTATGTAAATTGTTTATAATTCCTATTATCGCATATATAAATTGTTTTGGGGACTTTTAGGTCTTTAAATCAAGGTTTCCGCCTCGCTCCGCCTTGAGCCTAACGCCTCACATAGCCCAAAGAAAAACGCCTCGTACCGATTTTAGCTTTTTCGAACATTGACTGCTAGAGTGAAATATGCGTCCTAGACTAAATATAGTCTAGGATTTGTGCTTCTCCGGCCTGCTGGAGATGCTCACATAGATATAAAACCAAAAGAACAAGGCATAAACTTTCCTTGCTTTCTCAAGCTAGCTTAGCTGAAGACATCTTCAAAGTCATTTTCATGTCTTAGTTAATCGAGATGTACAAGATATTTGACAAAGAACTCACGTGTTCGAATTTCATTAGCCTGCTTTACAGTCCCAAAATTCAGGTGTCCTGAGAACCTGCAACATAATAACAGATTTACTGATAAAAGTTTTTTAATTAATTTTTATCTTTTTAAACTGACAATTAAAATTATTCTGGCTTCGCAAGAACTAGTTCTTACACAAAGTTAGATAGACTGAATGAGATTATGAAGTACTCACGACTTATATGCACTAATTATGAATCTCTTTTGAATAATATAAATGGAAGATAAATTAAACAATATGCAGTAGAAAGAGCTGCTAAAACCCCTTCCGGGGTGAATTCAATATGCATAGGCAGCATAGCTGGCATAGCTAATCAAACAACAACTAGAAAATAGTCCAACCAGAAGGTTAAGAGATGCATGACTTTTTACAATAATATCATTATGCAAATTAGGACTTTGATATCAACATAAACTTCTCAATTAGACCTGGTTGTTTTTGGGTTACATAAAATAGTTTTGAGTTGGTTTTGGAACCAAAACCATATTACTTATATTTAATATGAGTTAATTTTTTAGACCCAAGTTTGAAACTAAAATTTTTAATTGATGCGACTAATTTGAGTATTAAAAACATTAATTTTGTAAAATTTACATTAATAATTATTGTTAATTAAAATTAATGAAATTATTGAGAATTTTATTCTAATAATCAGTAAATATTATTTTTTTGGAGTGTATATATAATCAGTAGATATTATTTTTTTGGGTGGGTGAGTGGGTGGTGGGTGGTGGGGCGTGGGGGCGTGGGGGTGTGCGGGGGTGGGGATGGGTGGGGATGGGTGTGGGGGGGGTGTGCGGGGAGGGGGTATTATTTTTTTGGGGGTGAGGGGTGAGGGGTGGGGGTGGGGGGGTGTATACATAATTAATAAATATTACTAAAAGTGTTAACTAAATTACGGATTAATTCCATAATTAGTGAAATGATTTTTATACATAATTATAAATGTATATGTATAATGTATGTGTTATATAAACTGTAGTGTAATAATGCATGTTAATGTATTAGTTTGTAATATGGTTCAAAACTAATTAAACTAGATCCAAATCAAAACCAAATCAATCCATAAAATCTAATTAACAACCAACAGTTTTGGATATCTATATGATTTTTAACTTAAATTGCCAGGTCTACCCTCAATTCTGTACAGATTAGGAGATAACTTATATACTTTTCTAAGAATTGAGAACAAAATTCATGTTAAAAGGATTTCAATTTTTTTTATTTTAAAAAATTATATCAACAACGTACTCCTAATTTCAGCAAATCAAATCAACTCTTGTTTTGGTTGGAAAACAGATAGACAAAGAAACATACTATAAACGAATCGCATGGCCTAACGATGAACAAACCAACGTACGCTCAAATTTAAAAATCCACAAAAGTTGCAAAAGAAACCCACAAATCTAAAGACCAAAATAATCGAGAAAATTATTATCATCGCTTGTTATTCACGGGTAATTTCTCACCTCAATAAAATGGGGACGAAGATCATGAACAAGAGCACGAATCTTGATATAGGCAGAATCGCGGATGTCAACATCTGTTAACTTTCTCTTCTTCTGGTTCTTCTTCTTCTTGTTTTTTTGTGGAGGAAGAAGTGAATATGTGTGGGGATGTGTAGGGTCTGGTTGAGCTATGTTTGGACTTGGAGGAGGAGGAGTAGGAGGAGGCGACATTGATTTTGAGGTTCCAACAGTAATAAACTTTGTTTCTCTCATCGACCAATGGGCTAATAATGATTGGCACCAGGGTTTCTGGAATAATACAATTACGGGACTGTTCCATAAAAATGAATATGAATTTGAATTTGAATTTGAATTTGAATTTAAATGTGGATGAACTAAATCTAAATTTGAATATGAATGAAAATATTATTTTGACATATCTAAAACATCTCAATGATAGAATTTTATTATTTTATTCATCTAAAAAATTTAAAGTTGTTATAAATTTATTTAATATTACTTAATATAATAATTAATAATTTTTAATGATTTTTTACTTTATTGAGCTGGTCATTCAGTCATTCAGTCAAAAAAAATCTGACTATGGCCACATAAAAGACTGTAGTGTAATAATGCATGTTTCCGATCCGAAGCAAGAATTCCTTTTCCGATCTTCACCACTTTACAATGGATTCTTGTAAGGAACAAAAAGTGATCGAGGAGAGAGGAAGAGAGATGGGTAAATGAAATATAAATATATGGTACAGTGAAATATAAATAGGTAATATATTTATTTATTTTTTATAATTACTTTTGCCTTATAATAGTATTATAATTAATTTATTATGATAAAAGTTAATTTATATAATATATATTATCAAAAAAATTATATGTTTGTTCAGCATAATATAGAGGGTTAAAATAGTAAAAAATTGTTATTCAGATGTTGCAGACATGTCAATTATCAAACAACTTTTTTTCATTTAGATTCAGCTCATTCAGATTCAGATTCAGATTCATTCAGTTTTTATCAAACAGCCCCTTAGCCATTCAGCTCAATCATATAACTGATTCAGCCATTCAAGCGAATTTTTTTCAAAATAAATGCACTTAATGGCCGATCCATTCAGCCATTCAGATGTATTCAGTCATAAATAAAGAACTCCCTACTAATAAATTGAGGGTAAATCTATTACTCGCTCCGTTCCAAAAATAAAAAATTTAATTTAATTTTTAAGGTCAAATAATAATATATTGAATTTCAAAATTAGTATAACTCGTAAAATTTATAATAAAATAATTTTTATAATTAATTATTTTTGTTATATAGTATACAATTATAAGAATTGTATCAAATAAAATTAAATATATTCATATCAAGTTGAAGTTTAATATGTTTTTCGTTTGACTTTAAAAGTCAAATTGTACTTCTAATTTTGGAAGACAAGAATATTAGTATTTTTTTAGAGGTAAATTTTTAAAGATAATGTTAGGGGTCTTAAATACTTAGTTTCAAAAAGTGTTTTAAATATCATTACAACATTGGTGGGAGTAGATTTCATATGATTGACTATGTCATAAATTATCATTAAAATATTATATGTTGTCATTTTATACCCATTAGAGACAAAATTTAAGACCTTAAAATTATTTAATTTTTAATTTAAAAAATATTTCAATCGTGTGTTGTCATATTGGTTAAATAATTTTTTATTAGTTACGCAATAAAATGTTATTAAAATATTTAATACCACATCATTCACCATGCATTTGAGATTAAAAATTTGAAAATCCTAACTCTAAACATAAATTGTTCAAGGATGGTCGGTACAACTGACATTTATATTATTTTAAGCAACATGTTATGTTGGTAAATTAAAAGAAAATTAGGATTTCAAATTCAATCTAATTAATTAAACATTTTTATCATCGTAAATAATAATTACATAATCACTCACTACAATTAAAATTGATTTAAAATTTAAAATAATTAGTTTGACAATTTTATCATCGTAAATAATAATTACATAATCTCCCACTACAATTAATTTTTTTTCTTCTAAGTTTATCTATATGATATGTTGCTATTAGATAATGGAAAAGACTAATTTCGTGAATCCTTGTGTATTTATCATGAGAAATTTATTTGAATTTTTATAGGATAACGGATAACTAATCATACAACTATTTGATATAATAAATTATATTTTGGATAGACTAATTTTAATTAAACTTGATACAATAATAAATAAACTGTCATAATAGCTCAATCTTAATCATCTCATCTGCACAATACTAGTCTTGAACAATCAATAACGATCCTTTTTTCAGTAAAAGCTTTTCTCAATTTTGACTTGGAAGAATAAATACATATTTTTCTAGTGTTCTCTATCTGACATCATCATATTTTGATTATTATTATATGAAAAGGTTGGTTGTTTACTGGTAAGAAATATATATATATATATATATATATATATATATATATATATATATATATATTATTAGGAAAAAATGTGTGTACACAGCTGTGTATTACACAGTAGGCTATAGCGACGATTTTTTGGGCTATAGCGACGGTTTCACCCGTCGTCATAGCTATTCTGGGCTATGGCGACAGTTTACCGTCGCTATAATCCAAAAAATCTGTCGTCCTAGGCCTACTGTGTAATACACAGCTGTGTATATACATATAGCCCATATTATTAATTCCAAATAAAATATTCGGGACGGGAGGGGAGGGGAGGGAGGGCTATTTAAAAAAGAGGTAAACTTGCAGGAAAGCGCACAAACATCCACTGTTTCTCATAAGAGACCAGATGCCCCCATCCAATTTCACCAAGCAATGACAGTTTTAATTCATAAAACTTCTTCTTGGAGGTTCACCACCATCTTGAATTATCTCATTTAACACCTGATCGATCAATCAAACAAACAAATATATATATATATATATATATATATATGTCAGTCAGTCAGTCAGTCAGTCAGTCATCATCAGAAGCCAGCCTACTTTAAGATAATAACTGGACAGACCACAATACTACCTTCAGTGCAGTACCAAGCCTTCCATTTCGTCGCTCACGTGACACCAAGAGAGTCCCATATTTTGAGTTTTTCAATTCCACCCATTTTTTTATTTCTTTGAAGTTTTCTTCAAACGGATCTAGCTGGACATCAGAGTCCGAATCTGATTTTGGACCTTCAGTCGCAGCAGCCAGCTCTGAACACTTCTCACCCTGCTTTAGTAATCAGAGCAAAGAAAAGTTATACACCAGCAATAACAGTAATAAAAGCAACACAATGCCTACTTGGAAAGAAAGAAAGAAAGAAAAGTAAACGGAGAGAGAGATGCTGGACATTCAACTGACAAAATTGTGTACATTATTATGTGAGTCCTTCTATGGGGACAGGAAATTGGGACCGGAATATTGGACAGGTCCAAATTTTTTTTTTTTTTTTGGTGACTCAAAAAATGTATAGTATTTATTCCAATAGGAATTTTTATAAAATATAGTGTTTTGGGTGTAATTTGGATACATATACAAATACAGGATTATACAGTCTGTATAACCCTGTATTTGTATATGTATCCAAATTACACCCAAAACACTATATTTTATAAAAATTCCTATTGAAATAAATACTATACATTTTTTGAGAGTCACCAAAAAAAAAAAAAAAGAAAAATTGGACCTGTCAATTTCCTGTCTGCCTAGAGTTTTCCTTATTATGTATCTCTCACATCAGCATGGCGGCACGGTAAATAATTTTATTTAATTTTAGATAAAAAGAGGCACGCTCTATAATGTCGTCCAACAGCATACTTGAATCTACATTGGGATAATATTAATAATTTGATTCTGTTGATCAGCAAGGAAACCTATTGATAACAAGATATATCACTGGCATTACAACTATTAGATTTTTGGGGTCATGCGAAACATGCAACA
Source organism: Panax japonicus (assembly GCA_020205505.1). Classification (NCBI taxonomy): domain Eukaryota; kingdom Viridiplantae; phylum Streptophyta; class Magnoliopsida; order Apiales; family Araliaceae; genus Panax; species Panax japonicus. The sequence continues at coordinate 4,190,677 of CM035093.1, read as the reverse complement.
CTTGAAACACGTATGTTGTGAACATTTCTGCACAATAAGTCATCAAGTGGTACAGCTACTCATTTAAAAAGTTCCAAGTGGTAAAGTTTAACTATCCAAGAGAGTTGAGGCTTCATTTGCTTGGGGTTTACAGGTGGAAAGTAAAGGGCAAAGAAAGGAATTTGTTCTTCCTTAGTTTCAATAAGCAGGGGAAACATAACACAAAATGAGTGTCAAAACTTAACATGTCAATTTCTTTACTTCCAAATTACTTTTAACCTCCTGCAAATACCCACCCTTTTGTTGGGGATTCTGGATTTATTTTAAGCATGCAGAAAACCTACTTAAACATTAATTACCAATATATTTTATTTTAATTTATTTTCTCAGTATATTAGTATATCGGCAACTATTAACAATATATACATTTTTCACAGCAGGGAGGTTACAAGTTTTTCCCCTTTTGTTTGTGCCAGTGTATCAAAACTTATCCACATCTCCTTCTAACACAGAGGCACACAACAATTAATAAGTAATCTATTCAAGAAGATGCTAATCGGGGGGGGGGGGGGGGGGGGTGTTCCTCATGTACACGTACCATAGACAAAAAGACGGGGAAAAAACTCTTGCACAACCTAGAATTCACCCAAAAGATAAACACATAAAACTCCAAGGCTAAGATCCTTCAAAAAGACAACAAAAGAGTAACAAGTTCTTCTTATGTAAAAATACTCCTCTATACCTGATGACCTGCTTCATTATATATTTCTGATAATGGATGTAAGTAGTAGGATGATACACAAACTTCTTCCTCAAGTCTTGGATAAAGCAGACAACTTTTTTGTTTTTTCAATTCGGGACTCGGAGTTAGGCTGGTCTCAACCAGTTAGATTAACAGATGTGTATGTGGAGAAAAACATTTAAGATTAGAGCCTAAAATTTTATGCAGGGAAGACACAGGGATGAGAGCCTGATGATTTCTTGTTGGTCTGCGTAGCCATCATAATTGTAAAGTGCAATTTTGCACGAACATTGCATAGCACAACAATAACCCATGGAGAAGGTACGCAGGTTCATCCATTTGCACCTTCAATTTAAAAAGCACAGATGCAGGACGAGCCCACCCAACTTTTGGACCAGTATAAGAGGCTTATGAAGCCTATACTCCGCCCAACTGGGTTTGGATATAAGAAGCTTTGAAAGCCTATACCAAGTAGTAGGTTATTCTAGTAGTTTAATTAAAGTAGATGATTATTAGTATTTTGTTTCCTTATTTTGTTTGGCTTGATTACTCTCCAAGAATTAGGTTTTATTAATTTTCTAAATAAACTCATGTAATTCATCACTCCTCAATTTGAAATTGATTATTTGATTATTATAATTTTAATATTTTATTACTTTGTTATGTTTCTTCTTATTCTCTCCAATTCTTAAAAAAAATCTTTCCCATCTTTAAACCCTATTCTAAACCTAACCCGTTACCCATTAACCACCATTAGCTTCATCGGTCCCCAGGCTATAAGCCATTTTTGTCAGTATCTAAATGCATTAGAGATCTAGGTGCAATGGCTTCTATACAAGAACCCACCATCATTCTTTCAACATCATAGAGACGCGACAAATGTGCAATTTTCACTTCATCTCATTCGAATTTAAGAACAGATCAATGCATTTAAACAAAATCGTAAGGTCATACTTTGACACGTTGAATCTCCAGTAAAGCTAATCCTTTCTGGTATAATGCTTCAGCTAACTGGTCAAGTGTGGTCTCCATCTTCTTCTTTATTTTCTATCAACAACGAGAGACATGGCACAAAATATGAATCAGAATTTCCATTATTCTGTAACATAACAACAAAAGCAATAAACATGTCAAAATAACCACCAAAAGGGAAATGAGAACCCTTGCAAATGCCTTAATCAAGATCTAACATTTCTTGTATCACAACGGAATTGAAATCCATGCCCCAGTAATAATGTTTCATGAGATCATTGGATGAGAAGAAAGCAACTGGAAACTAGAAAACACACCTCAGCCCCCTCATCGTCAGGATCTCTTTTGAGGGAAAAATATCTTGCTAATTCATCCCTGTCGATGCTATTGACTACCTCATCCGCAGCGTCTATAATCTGCAAAGTCCAACGTTCTTAAGAGGAACCATAGCTGCGTGATATGAATAGTAGTAATTGTAGTTGTAGTGCTGTAATAGTAGCAGAACTAGAAATAATAGTAAATATAGTTTGCTAGATCACAACTAAAGAGAAGCATCCTTCACCTCATAGAAGCATTTAACAGATAAAAGTAGTTTATCATATACTTAAAGCTTCATAACTTTCTATTTTGATTTATAACCCAGATGAACGGTTCACTGTTAGCATTTCAACATCTTTTTCTGTTTCCTTCTTTTTTGGTAGAATGATGGCTATAAAAAGGGACAAAAAATTGCATTTTGCTGCTGTTCTGTTAGTTTCACAACTGCAGCATCTGGTAATGGGATCTAGTTTCTCTACTGGCACAGAGGTTAACTACATTGGGACCACAACGCTAATAGATGTGAAATCCCTCATAAATAACTTCCACCAACATCCTCCAAATGATGTCTAGAGTACAATTTTCACACATTAAGGTAGTCAAATTGGAGGAGAAAGAATAAGTAAATTCCATTTATACCCTTGTAGTTGGCTCATTTACACCCTTGTAGTTGGCTCATTTACAAAACATGAGCCCCATAAAATTATGACAAAGTATGGGACCTTATGGTCTTTTCTCCATATTATATCTTTCACTTTAGTACTTGGACAAAAAAATTTAGAACTTAAGACATCCTTCATCCTTTGGAGGACGGAGGGAGCCCATGTTTTCAAATGCTCACATAAAATAGATCACTAATTTACAAATCAACTAGATACAATGGGCATCTGGACCAACTAGATGTTTGAATTAAAAGTTACCTTTTCATAGTGGTGAATCTTATCTTCCACATTGTCCTCAGATAGCCAACCCTCCAGTATTTTGGCAAGAAGTGGAGTGTATTTGGGGTACTCCGACTGCCAAGAAATAGATGATACACAACACATTCATTTTTTGAAATAAAGAATGAACAATTTCTCCAACAAGTCAAAGAAATTTTACACTTTGTGACAGATGAACTCTAATAAAGCAGACAGTTTTAAAGAGCTCAACCAAATCAAAAACGACCAGCAAGTCAAATAAGATCAAGAAACATACTGGTCCCCTTTTTCAGTTTATCTGAGACAGGAATAAGGTGTATATAAACTTCTAAAATAAGGAAAGGAAATTGAAGATACTCGATTTAAGGACAACAATAAGAGACTATTACTAAAGGGATTGAGATTAAGCATCTAAGAAAAGCATTAATTTTTTCAAGAGATTAATTAATTAAAACAATGTAGTAGCTCCAGTTACACCAATATATATATATATATATATATATATATATATATATATATATATATTTGTGAAAGAGGCTATGAAAAATAAGTATAGTTTTTTTCTTTCCACCTTTTTTGTTTAAGTAATAATATATTCATAAGCGGCTAAAAGGCGTGAAGTATCAAGGTAAAGGAATAAGAGCATTCACAACAGTTTTCCTAATAAACTCTCTATCCCCAACTTTGAAAAATACATCAACAAATCATTATCCAACAGTTTCTTTATCTTTATTTAACTCTTTATTTTAATCTCTATATAGGATTTTAATCCTCAGGGTGAGGGAGTCAAAAATCGTTCTCTATGTATGCAAAATGACATTTCACACCCTCATTTAAGTAGACACAGTCAGCTTTAGAAAGGGATAAAGGAATTCAAAATATACGGAAACCCCAGTAGACACCCATTACCAAATTAAAGGAAACACACATTGGTTCACAAACACACCAATTACATATTCGTAAGCAATAAATCCCTCAAACACACCAATTACAGAGAATAAATATATATTACTCAAATAAATTGAAAGTTCAATCAACAGACCAACAATACCCAAAATTTAGAAATAGCAAGTTGGCCGGAGAACCCATTGAAGCCGGAGCAATACCCAACTTCCTCGCCGTCGAAAAAAATAATTAGGCTCCGCAAAACCCAACCTCAAACTTTAACTTTCAAATTTCAAATTTATTATTTAAGGAATCAATATAAGGAACTTGTTGGGTACATAATGAAAATTTGAATCCCTATCTTGCAGAATGACCCAATAGCACTGCACAGTAGGGATAGAGATAAGGATTGTGAATGCTCTAAGAACTGTATAAAGGTAAAAGAATAGGCAATCACTAATCTCATCATAACCCTTTATCTAAAAAGTTAAATAAAAAATAAAAAATTAAAAGTATGTCATCTTACAACCTGGCCGTGCACCTCTCTAAATATGATAGCAGTAGCATAAGTTCTACCTTAAGTGAGGAGGATAGTTTCTTCCATTCTGCGCGTTCCTCATCAGTGCCTTGGTTTAGGCTTGCAAGAACCTTTATCTTAGCATCCCGCACCTGATTGACCAGACAATACTAGCATTAGAAAAATACTAGGATTTTGATGATTAAAATTTTCCATATCTTCAAAGAATTGGAAAGACACTGATAGATTAACAGTGGAATCCATTAATTGAGTAATGCAACAGCAGCACAAAAAAAAAATATCATCAAAATAAGGAGTACAGGAATTCAATTTAGTACCTCTGATTCCATAAAACAAATGACCAATAACACATGTATCTTGTAGTTTTTCTGTTATTCAAATTTTATATCTAGTAGTTTCTTTTGTTGTCCAGTACAACTACTAAGATAGAAAATCAAGATTTTTATCACACTTCATCTGTCTATATCCATTACAATTGTAACATCAGTTAGCTTGGACGAAGGATATTTAGTACCTCTGGTTCTTTAAAACAAATGACCAACAACAAATGTATCTAATAATTTTTTACACGTACTGAACATGCAAGAGCTGCTACTGCTCAAATTTCAATCCCTGCTATATGAATTCCAGAATTTAAAGTGCTCTCCCTCCACTTATAACCCTCCTCCAGGGGAGGTTGAACAGGCAAATGGGTTTTTGTTTAGTGGGTCCTGCAATATGTCTATGAACTTAATAGGCAATATCGCATTAGACCATGTCCTACAAAGATGTGTGAATCCAGTAAGCAGGAGACTGGGTTGCCAGCACAGAATTTTATTCAAAGAAATTAGAAAAAATAGTTCGACATGATTATTACCCATATAATGTCAAGACCCAGATTCGATGAACAAAGGAAAAAAAAAATTATGGTTATGGGGTCTAATTTTCAAACATGGTTTTCTGTTTCATCTCACTGTCAGAAGTCCAGAACTTTGACAGAAATGTTATACACCTGTCCCGGAAAGACTGGCTTGAATTTGACTTTTTTGGTCAAATTGACCCATTTTAGAATCCATAATTAAGCATATTTATTTGTATTTTTAAATTTTCATGAATTAGATGTTGTAGTAAATTAAACGAAGCTTTTTATGGTTATAATCTCTTTATCTATATTTAAAGGAAAATGTGATAAATTTTGATTCTAAAATTGATCAATTTGACTTAAAAATTCAAACTAAGCTAGTCTTTGCGGACTGGGAGGGAGTATTAGGAAACATAGAGGAAACTCAAACTAGAATGGAGAGGGAAACTAATTTTCCTAACTTTTCCAATTTTTTGATTTACATACCGGCACTTTGGTGAACCACCACTTTCAAGTAGGAAACTAGGAAGTTAGCAAAAACAATAAATAGGAAACGTGAAAAACGTCATCTGCTTCATCTTGGTTATGAGGGAAAAGTACCAATGAAATTTGTGATTTTTTTTAAAGATAACTTCTCTGACTATTAAAAAACTGTACTACTACTTGTCAAAAAGACAAAATATGAGTAAAGGACTTTATTTTAATAGAACCCCTTCAACCTATTCTCTTTCTACTTTTGATTACCTTACTTTCTTGCAAAAAAAGGTGATGTTTTTTGAAGAATATTGATGCAGGACAGTTTAAAGATGAAGAATTAACGGAAAATAAACTAGAATTTAAACTCCATGTTTAAACCAATAGGAACTCTCAAGTGTATCAACTCCAAGATGGATAACATACCTCTACGGTAGTATACCTCTACGGTATGAATAAAATAATCAATTTCAATATCAATATTTTGTAATCTAAATAACTTGTGAGGATTACATCACTATTTAAAGAGACTCGAACCCTAATTTTTACTTGGGGAATAATAAAATACTAAACAACTAAAATACCTTTATTAATAATTCTTAATCACTAATTAATATCCTAAATCCCCACTAATAAATAAAATACATAAATCACATCAACTACTTTTATATTAAACATAATAAAAACTCCAAATAATAAATAAAAAAATCTCTTCTTTGTTCTTAACTTGGAGTCCCCATCACATATGCATACCTAACTTCTCAATACTAAACAAGTAGATGTAAAATAGAATAATTAAACATATGGAAAATATAATAGATCCAATATTTTACATGTATCTCTACAAAGTATCTAATAATGCAATCTTTAACAACTTTTTATTTCCATATTACTGTTTTAATAATTCTATTCCATTAATACCTGTAAATAATAAACCAAAAACTGTGGATTTTGGGTTTAGCAAAACCAAGATATAGACAAGTGTTACCAGAAAACTTGTTTTTTGATATGAATGTTCAAAACATGGAAAATTTTCATTCTGAAACATTAAATTTAACGATCCAGAACTTATTTTTCTACTTAATAACAAGGGACTAATTACAAATATATTTTATGATTTTGCAAAAGAGGGGTATCTTTATATAGTCACTAGGCCTTACAAATGGCTAGAATCAAATCTAATGGAAGAGGAAGATCTCATATCTATAACATTACTACAAAATATCAATTACTGACACCAAGGGAAAAACTTGTGGGCGTCCAATAAGGGTAACGTGGTGTAGCCTCTTGAAAATGTGCATGTTGTGACACTAGCTTAACCATATTTAACTATATATTTAAGAAAGTTATTCTAGCGTACCATGTTCAAATAAACATATTTCACACCAAAATTACCTAAAGAAACCTACATCTACCATACTCATACCATGGCATGTCAAGTTTTCCCCTCGTCTTCGTTCCACATATTGTATCGAACCGCAATTCGGTAACATTGATATAGACAAAATTTAGATCATTGGAGTAATGTAAATTTTCTAAATTCCTCAATACCTCCTCTTCTAAACGTTCAGACACACTTTTTGTACATGTTGTTGAAGAACTTTTTCCTTTGTCATCCTCAGGCTGTAAACAGAAAATATACTATTTAAGAAAGTACAAATTCAAATAAACAGTAAACAAGAAAACAGTCCGGTCAAGCTAACAGATAAACTAGTGTATTATGGACCATTAGAAGACATGTAAGACATCAAAGTGCAAACCTTAGTTGGTGGCACATTGTAAGAGATCACATAAGATACGGGGTTATTTTCTGGATTATTCCCCTCATCCTGAACCCCAAAGGAAAGCTTTCCATAAGATATTGTCCCTAGCAGTACAGATCCTTCAGGAGAGTTCTGCAGTAAATCAAGCACCATGAAGATCAAACTTGTTTCCCATCACCTCAACATACCATTCTCATGAAAAATAAGAAAAACTAATTTAAAGAAATGAAGGACTTAGGTAACACCTTAGGGAGCTTGTCTTTGGGTGGAGGGCCGACATAAAATGCTTCCTTTCTCTCTAACATAGGAGATATATTAAATTTAGTATATATATATATATAAAATGAGAATATTTGAACCAAAAGAAGGATAACAACAACTAAGTAATAAGGAATGAGCATACCCTGGAACTAAAACTGAGGATTTAAAGATGCCATTACCCATCACTGGGCCATCTGGTTGGTCATAAAAGCTCAATGGAATGACTTCCTGAGTTAGAAAATAATTAAATTTAAGAGAGTAATGAAAAATGATCCAAAAAGTATTTGAGTAAATGATCAAAAAATTAACATGAAACAGAAGAGGAGTAGGGCCCGTATGGTTTTTCTTCTGACAGGTTATGCAAGTCTATACTTTCATTTGACAAAGTAGTGCATCAAATGTCATATGAAAACAGTCAAATATCATCATCAGGTGGCAGAATATTTAACTAGGCAGAAGCAAGATTTAGTCACGGAGCCAGTAATGAGTAATCTGATTTAAAGCTTATAACAAAATTTATTCTAGTAATGTTGAATTAAATGTAGCAATCAATCGCAAACAATATTAAATAGGGCTGCAATAATTCTTAATTAATCATCACAAGAATCTTATGGACCACTACCTTCTCCTCTAGACTTCTTTCAATGAACAAAACTAATTGCTTCATTTTCTCCAAGTACTTCACATTATCGTGCCTACAATACGATAAGAAACACAATATTAGCAGCATAAAGTTGAAATATCAATAGTTTTAGATGGTTTGATGGTTGTCCTAGAAACTAGGTTTTAAAAAATAGGTCCAGTTTCCTGGTTATTAAACTGCGTGTGTATATTTAAAACCTAAAAAGGTGGTTTTATGGAGCAAAGTACTCATTGCTGAGATATTCTGGCACAATATCAAAAGCATCTGGGCCACTTCATTCAGGATGCGTACGAGAGCTACAGGATGTAGGGTATTTCCAAGATATAACCATCAGTCAAAGTAGAAAATGATGCGGTAATACCAGAACTCGTAAACAAAAGCGAGCGTCAAAATCTTGAGCAAGGGGAAGCTTATCCACGTTTTTTAATCACTTTGTGTCAACTTGAAAAGAAAGTATCATACCTCAAATATAATTGCAACGTGTAGTCACCCTTGGGAAGTTTTGTAGACTTTGGATAAACATCACCAATTCCATATACGCGCTAAATTTGAAAAAGGGAAAAGAAAAATTAGAGGGAAGCACCAGAGTTAAACAGAAAATAACATGAAATCAAAAACTTTACTTAGTAACATCAGAAGCCTATGATTCAACAAAAGTTTGCTTACTTCTAGCACTTCCAAACTGAACTTACTTTAATGTCAATGTTTTCTTCTACCCTCAAGAATTGAAAGGCAAAAAAAAAAAGCTTGGACATATCCTTCAAGGCATATAATCCAGCTATAATACACAGATTTTGAAATGAGAAAATAGCAATCCAGAAAATAGTGTTTAAGGTCACGTCTAAAAGTGAATTCACCAAGTGCTAAAGCATTTTAAGTTCTGATAATATACAAAGGCAGAACCATTTATGTTCCACTTTCAAATACTATGTTATTGTGACTTGTAATATTAAATATATATATATATATTGCATATGGTATGTTAATGCATACCACTCTTTTTACTTCTACTATATTTAGCCTTTTAAGATGCATATGAATCCGATAAAAAATAATGGGAAAAAGTAAAACTTATGGCAATAATCAAAGAAAAGAACAAGATCATTAACAAATATAACATTAGCAAATTAAACTCAACAAAATAAAAACAGCAGTAATTACTTCTAAATGATATAGGACTTTATTTGTATCAAATAAAAAGAAGAGCGTAAATATAACAAGCACTCGAGAGCCTTGAAGTACCTAATCAAGAAATAAATGAGATACCTTATTTGAATCTGAGATCATATAAAACTGAGACTCAAATTTATTATCATAGATCCGATTATTAAGCAAGGGAATTTGAGGTTTTATTTTGGCTCCATCTTCCAATTTAAATTTGTAACTGCAACATCAGCAAAACAACACAGTAATTTCAGAAAATATATGAAATTCCACCATTGAATCAGGAAAAGTAACAGGAATAAAACCCAGAACCTACATTAATGTCAATGCTAGTATTTGTTTGCCGGAAGGTAATTTGTCCCTGTCCGTTGGAAGAGCATGCAATTTAGCATCAATAGGACGGTACGGGATTCTTATCTGTGAAGTTGAATATGAAAAATTAAAAAACAAAACTAGTCAAACTTGCAGCCCACCACACCACATATCATGATAAACAAAATAGCAGGTACTATTAATTGGAGAACAAGTTTCTAATTCACCTTATTAAGAATTGCAGAAGGGATGAGTGTCTCTGATGAGAGAAGAGCTTGGGCATCAATTCTAACAGGTGCTTCACTTCCGTCAAGTACCACGTCCTCTTTGTTAATGTTGATCCCATGGAAAACAATCTAAGAGCATATTAAAGACAAAGGTAAAGCGTAAAGACTTTCTCTTGTTTTGTTGTTGTAAAATAATGTGTGTAAATATTTTACATTTCATTGAAAAAGAAAAATTAAATTTTAAACCTTCATAAATAAAAGAAAAACAGAACATTCTCCACATTCGTGTGGCATGCTGATCAGTGTAGCGAATTGTATTTGGTACCAACATTCCAAAATATGGAACACTTTCGTTCTAAAACATTAAATTTAGGGATCCACAACTTATTTTTCTATTTAGTAACAAGAGACTAAAACCTTTATTCCACAACACAAGAATGATTACAGTAGTGTTTTATGATTTTGCAAATAAGGGGAATCTTTATATAGTCACTAGACCTTACAAACAATCGCTAGAGGATCAAATCTAATGGAAGACTTAGATCACCTATCTATAACATTCCTCCAAATATCCAGGATATCTACAAGCTTAGTTATCACATATACTAGAACGTTCTATCAAAAACCCTAATATTTATAAGAAATTCTAAAAAAAGTTCAACAAGTGTCACCAAGTGAACACCTTGAGGGCGTCCAATAAGAGTAACATGGTGTAGCCTCTTGAAAATACGCATGTTACGACACTAAATTAACCAAATTTGACTATACATTTAAGAAAGTTATCCGTACCACGTTTAGTCGGTTAAACCTATTTCATACCAAAATGACCCGAAGATACATGTGCCTACTCCCATTTTCATTCTACGTCCCGTTTTCATTCCACGTCCCTGATCTAACAGCAATCCAATGACATTGTGTGAAAGGTTTTAGTCAGTCCCCTGATAGAACTTGGGGAAAGACTAGTATGATAATGAAATGTTTTGAACCGATAAGAATTCAGAATTGGAAAGGAACAGTTGAAGTGGTATGATGTCAAAAAAATTGAGTTGTCATGCTGAAACTTTATAATTGAAATGGAAACAAATGATTATTCAATGAAATTTCAAATAAAATTTAAGAAATTACCTCAAAATCTACAATTGTTGTTTCATGACTTCCTATACCACTTGACCAATATTGTGCTATTGCCAATTCTATTGTTCGGCCACCCTCCACCACAAAGGCAAAGCTCTTGGCAGAAGGAGACGAGAATGTTATAACATTTTCCCACTTTATAGGCCTTTGCAACGGAGAAAGCTGTAAATACCAAGCACGTCAAAGCAAATCTAAATAATGTTAATTAGCTTCAAGTGCATATTGTACCTGCACAGTATCAATGAAGAATCTCCTAGCAGTATCAAACCCTGATGTACGCATGGTTGCCTCAACCCAAGTAGCACCTAGTGGTACCTCAATATATTTCCGTTCAATATGGCCTACTCCACCGGAAATCAAGAAGGAAATAGAAATAAATACATTACCTCACAGCACAAAGAAAATTTTTCCAATAAATAATAATAGTTAGCAACTGATCAATACATATAAAGAGATCAAATGTGCTACAACCCCTTCTCTCATATCAAGTTATCAGACAATAAAGAATAACAACCTCTCCCAGCTTCCATGATGCAATGCAATTACAGAAATTATAAACATAAGTTCCAAAAAAACTAGCAAGCTAATTTTGAGGACACATCTTCAATCAACTTTTAGTAAACAGTATTTATGTAAACAGTGCCTTAAAAATTAAAACATCCAGTTACCATTATTATTCATCTTTTAGATGTTATTTAAAAATATCCAAGTATAATACAATTCATTACCTTCCTGCAGTTGCAGAAGCAGGAATTATTTCGTTTGGGGATGTGATATAAATATTTTAAGAAAGTTTGAAATGCTGAAAATATAATATTGTAGTATCATAATCATAATATTACTTACATAATTTTGAAACAAGATATTTTAAAGTACATCTGATTTTGATGTTTTAACATGTCCCCAACATAATATGTATAAAAAGAATGATGTATAAAGTGAATATTCAATAATTTTATATGAATAATTGAATACATATATATATATATATATATTATAGTAAAATTTATCCTATCCCAAACATTTGCAGCCCAATTTTTCGAAAAATGTGGTAATAGCATATTCTTAACTCTAATCTGCATCCATTCTTCGTAGGAATGACATGTACCTGACTATCTAAAGTCCAAACCCAATTGAGACGGAAAATGATGATTTCATTTTAGAAAACATTCTTGTTTGTTCAACTATAACAATAAAGTTATAAACATATGAATAATGGTAATCTTTTCATACAGAAATATGCCATCTTCAACTGCTTGTCAACCAGAAAGATAAAAAAGTAGTTACCAACTTACTGGTAAAAATAATAATTACACTAGTTGATATTATACAATTGATGAGATATATCATTTACTAAAAACATCAAATTATGACACTTCTTCTCAACATGATACAGGCATAAACAGATCCAATTATAGGCAGACATGAATGGATGGTACAAATAAAACAATTAGTCTGGCACTATTGTAGTTACCTGGCACAAAGGACATCCCAGTAAATGAAATTAGTGGAGGACGACTTATCACAGCTTTTGGCTTCGTTATAGTTACTGGAATTCTGAAAAGAGGACCACGCCATGGTGCTTTGCAGTCTACCCCATAGAGTTCATAATAGTGTAAACCATCACTAAGAGTGGTCGGATCCACAAATATACTGTCAAAGGAAGGAAACAGAAGTTATGATTCTTCGGAATTACAAAACACAAATAGAAAACATTGAATCAAGAAGACGCTGGCTCTTTTATGGGCACTTGGTCACAATGTGATGACATATGCCTTTTTTAATGAGTTGGTGAACCCTTTCATTAAGTCACACAACGTGTGAACAAGAATAAAGAGAAAGAGAGAGAGATGATTGGACCATACACACTAACATATAAGATTGCTGAAATTTCTAGTGGCATAAATAGGCAACTATGATCGTAAGCCCTTTAACCTAGGGGTGACGATTTTTAACACAACACGGTAACTCGACACAAACACAACATACAATTAGAGCGTTAGTGTTGAGTAAACAGTTTTCGTGTCATAGATAAGTCGACACATTTAACACAAAATTTAAATAGGTTAAACACGTATAATCAACGGGTTGACACATTTAACACGATTAGAGTCATTTGACACTTTTATTTAAACTAATTTAAAAATAAATATAATATAAACTTATAATTTACATTAAATATTGAGTTTTAGCATTCTTAGTTACTTTTCTAAGCATGTTATCTTGCATTTTGTTAGATATCTATGATTGTGTGATGAATAAATTATATTATTATTCAATAAATTAACGAATGATGCTTATTTTCTAATTTTAAATTTGTGTGCTAAACGGTTAAACGGGTTGACACGTTTAAAACTTAATAAACCGGGTAGTGTTAGTGTTGAGGATCTTGACACGAATAATTAAATGGGTAGTGTTAGTGTTGAACTATTTATCATAATACTTATAACCTGACACAACACGAATTTACCAAACAAGACATAATTTCCACCTTACTTTAACCATCTCTTGGAACAAAAGTCAATATGAGATCTTCAGCACTAAAAAAAATCCTAGAATTTTATACACAAAGTCCATCACTCATTGAAGAATGATAAAAAACAGTGTTATCAAAAACACTAACATGAAACAATCCAAAACATGAAACACTTTTGTTCTGAAACATTAAAATTTTAGCGATTCAAAATTTCTTTTACTGCTTATTAACAAAGAACTGAAACTTTTATTCACAAGAATGATTGCAGTTATGTACTTATGTTTTATGCTTTTGCAAATGAGTGAAATCTTTATGTAGTTATTAGGCCTTACAAACAATGGGTAGGATCGAATCTAATGGAAGTCTAAGATCGCTCATCTATAACATTCCACCAAGATATCTAAAATATCTACAAGCTTAGCTATCACATAGATAAATCTAGAACGTTCAATCAAAACCCTAATAAATACTTATCAGAAAACGCTAAACGTAATATTTATAAGAAAGTTCTAAAAAATATCAACTAGTGACACCAAGTGAATACCAAGGTGTTGTTTGATTACATCTTAATGCATTTTAATAGCTCACCTCCTAATGCATATTAACAATCTACATCTTTGTATTAAGAGATCTTCTGAATAGTTAAGATACAAATATGATTCTAAACTATTCAAAGGACCTGTTAATATAAATATATAAACTCTTAAGATGCATTAAGAGGTGGACTCTCAATATACATTAAGATGTAATCAAACACCACCCAAGCTTAGTTATCACATAGATAAATCTAGAACGTTCTATCGAAAACCTAATATTTATAAGAAAGTTCTAAAAAATATCAACTAGTGTCACCAAGTGAACACCTCGTGGACGTTCACTAAGGATAACATGGTGTGGCCTCTTGAAAATGTGCATGTTGTGAAACTAACTTAACCATATTTAACTATATGTTTAAAAAAGTTATGTCAACATACCACGTTTCGGATAAACGTATTTATTACCAAAATGAGTCGAAAAAACCTACCCCTATTATATTTCGTCCCATGACATGTGACATTTTCCATTCCCATTTTCGTTTCACATACCCTATCGAACTATGATCCGGGCTGAAAAACCCATCATGGTAGTGTGGGAGAGAGACAGGGAGAGAGAAGGCAAACATAACTGCTCATGGCTTGTAAGAATTTCAAAAATATTAATATTACATAAGTAAAGAAAGTGACGCTGACTAACTTGAAGCTGCGGCCATTATTAGTGAGAAGGAGATAATCAGGAGCTTTTACCACCTCCTTTCCACTCGAATGTAACTCAATACACTCTTCAAAGGGAACTAACTGTTCCAAATTGCTTGCATCATAATGAAACCTGGGTTTAACTTGCACTGTCCACTGTAAAAGAGATCATGTCAGCCTCTATAAGAAACAATTAGATGCAGGGAAGCTATACATATTCCTTTTTCAGACAATGCAATTGTTTAATCTGATACTAATACAAATAGCTGAGCTCAATGGTATAATAATATTAAGCTAGGGAGATAGGCATAGAGGGTAGCAGCGTCAAATTCTACTACATGTAGAAGAGTGATCTGTTAATCGATGTAGAAATGAAGATATGGTGGAGTGCAAAATCCACTCTATTGCCAAACATAGCCAAAGAAAAGCGCAACACCAACCCTTGTTGTAGCACAATTTACCGAACAATGCATGAGTTGTTTTCCAAGAGATTTAGACTTCGTAGCATGAACACAAACATGGAACTGATGAGAAAATGACATGAAAACAAATAGAAACTTCAAATTAGATATTCAATCTGAAATAAAATAATGTCATCAGAATAATCACAACTTGGGTGAATTCGTGAATTAATTTGCAAAAATCTTGAAGCAATATCTAAAATAAAGAATAGCTTCTACAGTGGTACTGCACTGATGAAAGTTGCCCTAAATAAATAACAAAATCTGCTAAGAAAAGGACAGCTGCAAAGACATCCAAGCTTCATGTCGCAGAACACTACACAATAAGAACATGTCTATTACTTTTTTCATTCTATATGTTCTCAGGATAGATACTTCGTAGAATCCTTTGATTCTGATTTCAACTTTTAATTTATTGGTCATGATCTGAATTTCATGACAATGAGAAGCTTTAATTGGCCTAACGTTTTAATAAATTTTGATAGTTAATATTATGTTTGGTATGATATTTTTATCATTTTGATCATTCCCATCTATGAAACTTCTAGGGCCATTTCAAACAATCATTGTCAAATGGCAGCGCTATAGAATTGGATTTTGGCATGAGATAGCTGACACAAAAAAAAAATTAACCTTAGTTCAAAGACATTTGACAGTATATCTCCTCTTTTTAATGGCCACCAGCCCAATCACATCAATCTTGTGCTATATGTGCTTTTGCTTATACCTTATGTTATCTTGTTACTAAATCTTATTACCACATTGCACACGCACAACCATATATGTATACACAAATATACAAGGATAATGATCATTCCCACCAAGGAAACTTCTAGGCCATTTCAGACAATTTGTCAAATGGCAGCTATAGAATTGTATACACAAATCTTATTACCACATTGCACACATACAACCATACATGTATACACAAATATACAAGGATAATGATCATTCCCACCGAGGAAACTTCTAGGCCATTTCAGACAATTTGTCAAATGGCAGTTATATAATTGGATTTTGGCATGAGATAGCAGACACAAAAATTTCTTTAACCTTAGTTCAAAGACATTTGACAGTATATCTCCTCTCTTTAATGACCGCCAGCCCAATCACATCAATCTTGTGCTATATGTGCATTTGCTTTCACCTTATGTTATCTTGTTACTAAATCTTATTACCACATTGCACACATACAACCATATATGTATACACAAATAATAAACAATATGGCAAGAGAGTGACTTTTTGTTGAAAATGGTGATAGAAGTTAAATGATGGAAAGCAGCTTAAGGTGTTTATAGTAACACAAGTTGAATGTGACCAAGTTAAGAAGCTCGTTTATAAAAAATAACTAACTTAGCTGATCTATTGTCTCACCTCAGTAGATTGATGACAATAACCCGCGTCCCTTAGGTAGATGCCACGTGAAGTTGGGCCTGCACTTAAAAGATGCAACATGTGTCATAATATAATTCTATTTGCACCCTACTTCAAATCAACTAAACTAATAAAAATATATAGGCTTCAGGAGGGATTTATTGCTAGATGCATGTGAAATGTATACAATGTTCCAAAGAGTAGCAAGGACTCAACCAGGGCAACAGAAACCTTCAATCGAATTAAACTCCATAGAAAAACCACAAAAAAAAAAAACTTAACGAGTCTTCTGAGGAATAACGACAAGCAGAACGCATCATGGTCCAAAGAATATTTCATAAGCCAGAAGGCCAACATTTTAAACTAGAACCAATGATGCATTACAGTCTATCATCCTACCTACAGCATCTGCATTTGTGTCTATGCAAGTGCAGTTGATTGGGGTGGTCAATAATTGCCAGAAACATATGTATGTAGAGAGAGAGAGAGAGACCCACTTGATTTACCAACTTGATTGATCTTTATCTTATACCAAACTGACGGGACATTATGCGACTTTTGAATGTATTCATGTGCCCTGTCATGCAATAAACTATTAGAATATATTCCAAATTTCATACCATCCAAACTTCCTACCGTAATAGAACAAAAGGAAAGTTAGAACATGTAACTTGTCAACTTGCATAAGCCCTTGTCCAGCTGATAATTTATCTTCCGGTAAACCACCCACAGGGATAGATGTATTCTCAAGAGCCCTTCGTACACTATACGGACTCACAGGAATGCCCTCAGCCTACACCAACAACAATTTCACTAATCAATGGTAGCAGAAAAATGACATAAAGAGGAAGAACTAGGGGTAAAAGCATATAAGAGTAACCTTCATTGCACTGACGAGCAAAGCTATCCCTCCACAAGCAGATGGAGAAGACATTGATGTTCCATTCATTAACATGCGTTTTTGAAGAGTCCATGTGGGCACAGGAGCCACGGCGCCACCAGGAGCACTTACACTAACACCAAGATCCCCATCAGCGGTTGGTCCTCGGCTAGACCTGCATCCCTTTCAGCTAATTTATGTAACTTAAACACAAACCAAATTTAAAATCTTTAAAAAGTACTCATGCTTCAGTCAGTCAACAACGTAAAACTAATTAAAAACCAGAAGCTCAGAATTTAGCCATTTACTATAGAGAGAAGATGATACATACCAAGTGTATTCAAGCCCTTCAGAAGGAGGTTCAACTACACAATGAGCACCAGCAGCCATAGCAGGGGAGACATAAGCACCAATACCTATTATGCTTGAAGTGGTACCACCAGGTGCACCCACAGTGGTCAATGCTGGTCCATTATTTCCAGCACTACTAACAAATATTACACGGTGCTTGTTCACCACCTAAATATAAAACAATGTTATCATTAAGAAATGGCAAGCGAAATCACATGAGCTAAACAAAGAGCATAAAGTTGGGAGGTTTAGAATAGTTACCTCATCAACAAGGTCAACAAAGCGACCATAATCTGGCAGCAATGTAGCTTCTCCATAACTCATGTTGATGAGATCACAGTTGTGCTGCAAGTTTATATCAGTAACATCATTAGAACAGTACGGAGGGTGCACCAAAATTCTACCATCATATCAGCTTCATGCAAAGAAAGGATCCCACTGGAAAATAATATTTAAAAAACAAGAATAAAATTTAGCAAGTAACTAATAAGATTATAATATATTTCAATCATTATAACAAAAGATAATTATTTCTAGCAAGAGGCAAAAGCTCAAGTCAAAAGGCATTTCTGTGCATGCATAAAGCATTGATCGTGCAGCCGCAGAAAATTATAAAAATGGAAAAATCGTAACTAAATCAATTTATTTCTTTACAGATCATTAGAATACAATGGCGTCCAATTGGGGAAATTTAAAATATTTGTATCCATAGAGTATTCACAATAGTTTCCTTATCTCTATCCCAACTCGTAGTGTTATTGGGTCATTCTGCAGAATAGAGATTCAATTTTTTCACTATGTACCTAGCAAGTTCCTTATATTGATTCCTTAAATAATGAAATTTGAAATTTAAAAGTTCCAACCGTCAAAGCATGTTTTGACCTTTGTATTGGCTTTATGCGTTAGAGCTTATGATAGATGTAATATACTACAACCTCTTGTTTTTAATTATAAAATCGCTATTAATTTATTAATATTTTTTGAAGTAAGTATGTGATATTTTTAATTTTAAAATTAATATAAATTTAATCAATACATATTGTAACTTATTTAGAAAAAAATTACTACTACTTATAAAATTTATTATTTTTACATTTCTTAGCAAAATTATTAAGTTTAAGAATGCATCAAATTGACTTAAAAAATTAATAATAATCCTATAATTTATAAAAGAGAGTAATTTATCAATTGTATTCCACTGTAAAATAACTTCTATTTTATTTTAAATTTAAGTAATTTATAGAGTGAGTATTGAATGGATTGTAACTACAAATGTACATAAGATCAATATTAACTTTTAAAAAGTGTATTTGTGATATTTTTAAATTTAAATAAATATAATTCATTTAAATTTTATAATTAATAGTACTTTTATAATATTTATAATTATATTGACATGAATTAAATAAATTTATATAAATTTTAAATTTGAATACGTTTGAAATTAATTTTTTAAAAATAAGTCAATATTAATTTGATAATTTGAAAATGAAATGAGTTGGATAATGATTGATGAGTTGTCCACTTAAATGAGGGTGTGAAATGTTATTTTGCATACACATAGAACGATCTTTTGACTCCATCCTGGGGAGTAAAATCTATATAGAGATTCAAATAGAGAGTTAAATAAGGATAAGTAAACTATTGGATAATGATTTGTTGATGTATTCTTTAAAATTGGAGATAAAGAGCTTATTAAGGAAACTATTGTGAATGCTCTTACTACAAGGATATTGAAGAACAGTCTTAATCCTCATTAAAATTCAATCATTTATTGATTCCAAACGGAAGTTATTCTAATACTCTTTGTCCCATTTTGACTGTCCTGCTTTCCAGTTTGGGATATGCGAAATTGTGTCACATGCACAAACGCGTATGCACTGTTACCCTTATAAAAATTGTAAAGAAGTGAATTGCGGACCCCATTATTATACAAGGACAGAATTTGGTCAATATTTATTCCTAAAAATATGACGGAGAGAGTAGTCAATAAGTTGTGTATCACTCATGCAACTGGGGAGAAATTGTCCCAGAATTCGTAGCTATTTGCAGCAAAAGTAACCAACAAATCCCTCCTGTCTATGCTTGTAGCATAGGTGATTGAGCTTCTTATTATTTTTCTTTTTTCGTACATGGGAAAGAAAAGAAAAACTAGGACCCAGGCCATACCACTCCCACAAAAAAAATCTGCCAGTTGCAGTTGACTATTTACATCTGGGGTTCCACATAAACAATTAAGTTTTTGCCAAGGAATCTAGCAAAATGCAGAAAAACCAGCCATATGACCCTATGTACCTATGTTTGTAGTGGTAGGACTCAATTACCGATAGATTTGTAAAACTGAGAATTCGCATCTCAACTAGGAGACTCCTAGAGGACCAATCACTAGCAGGATCCTTCTATCTATTACCAAGAAATAAAGTTTAAATCCATATGCTATCAATACAAGGTAAATAAGATTATTCCACAAGGACAAAGACATACCTGCACAACAGCTATTAGCGCTCGTGTCAAGCCTGTTCCTGTTTCCATTGAACCCAACCGTGAGTCACCAATTTTACATGAAATTATCTGCGCTCCAGGCGCAACTCCATTCAACAAAGGCTCCTATGTGATGGTATCATATTTCAGTGAGTGAAATGGTTCCATGTCACAAAAAAACAGTTCATAGGTATGTTTGTCATGTTGTCTAACCTTTGAGTGAAAAGCGGAAGCAATACCAGCAACATGAGTGCCATGTGGGGAGCTATCTGTTACAATACTTAAAATATTCCCTTCATTGTACACATTGGCAACAAATGTACAAGAATCTAGTTTGCTAAAAACACCATATTTTCGTTCAGTCCTGGAAGGTTAGTTCCAAAGAGTCGGTTAATACAATCCAGTACTAGCGGTTTGACATCGAACAACTCTATGCTTTCCCAGTTGAGAGCACAGCGAAAGTAATAATCAATTAAACCCGTACTTCTCCAACCAAAAGAGCCATTGTAAATAACATAGGTAAAACTTCAACCACTAATCATGTCTAATTAAACTCTTAAACAAACAAAATGCCAAAAGTAGCTATTAATGATGTAGGCTCAAAATGTAGTAACAGTAATTAAATCTTACAAACCCTGAAAAAATGAAATAAGTTAAATTTAGCACTGAAAAAAGTACTTCTTTCTATTTTTGGCTTTTCAGATGTTAAGATTTTCTAACGTAAAGGAGGTTAACCCCATGAAATAACACCCCACCCACCCCCAAACGGAAAAAAAAACACAAACATGAACGTGAACACTCAATGAAATTATAAAAATCTCATGGGGTCGAAACAGTAAAAATCATGTACAACTACTCCCCATCTAGTCTGTTCTGGGATCAAAAATATGCATCTTACAGTAGAAGTATTTTCTGGCTACCCATTTTTGAAACACAACTTTTAAGAAACTAAATCTCCACTCATCATATTTGCACTTATTGACTGGCAACTAATACTTCCAGACAAAAAAAAGGACAGTATTATAGCAACATCATACTAATTGTGTTTAATAAAAAAAGGGCTACATTTTATAATTTATTTAATATTAAGGTTCATATAAGACACTTCAAACTGTAATATTTGGGAAAAAATCAGCAAAAATAGTATTCTTTTTTTAGGAAGGATATCTGAAACATTACAGACCACGTTTATATATATCAAAAAGGACAAAATCCCACGCCAATTCACTAAAAAACCAACAAAGATAGGCCAAGTTGATTTCACATTAAACTGAGTGCCAGTATTCCAAATCCAAACAGAGAAGATGATCATCTTCCGTCTGCATAAAATCAGTATCCTACCTCAGCCTGAAAGTATAAACTCTGAAAGCACAAAATTGTCAATACGAGGAAGTACATACCTATAATTAGTGAGGGGGACAAAATTAGCAAGTTTCCCAGACTCAGGGTCTTCCTCAAGACTCTGTGTATCAACAGCAACCCTCCATAATTCCCCATCATGCCATACCACGGCATCAATGACAGGCCCTTTGTCATCATAGCTCTAGAACATGTGTGCAATTAACAAACAAGTTAACTTGTGGGGTAAAAGAAAAGAGAAAAATAATCAAACATTGTGGCCACTAACATCAGCTTGCTTTCGCAGAAAATCAACTCTATTCTGCAGATCTTCACGAATCCTTTTCAACTTAGTACCTTCAACTCTTGTGTGTCTCTGCAAACACAGAATCAAGGAACTTATACACTAAATCAAGATTGCAAAGTATGAACCACAAAAATTGGTAAAATAAAACAAAATTAGCCTTTCTCCTTTTTCATTTGTACTTAAGACAATATTAGCTAGCAATGCACTGGAACAGAACTAAAGGCAAGAGTGCACACCAGTTTATAAACTTTATCAGGCAATGAAAAATTGAGCAGCATTACAACATGCAGAAAGATAAAAACCTTCCAAAAAATATTAATCAGAAGAACATTTTACAAATAGAAAGATAAGGAAGGGGAAAAAGAAACAAAGAAAATGAATCAGAACTACAAATTTCTCAACAAAGGATTGCTCTCCAATCCCTTTTTACATTTTGATAAGTACATAAGTAACATTAAAGCGGCAAAAGGGGGAAAACACATGTATACACACCATATACAAAGCCACAAGAGTTACAAAAATCAGCTTCAAATGCATCAAACTACAATAGTACAAAATGCAACATAAAACTGCATCACACAGAAACAAAGAGTTGAAAAGTACAAACATGCTAGAATTTGCAAAGGAAATATTGACTTGAGATTAAAAATTCAATAAACTTTTCCCTTTAACAGATATGCTCTGTAATTGGAAACTCTCCATGTCTAAATGGAAAGTTAATTGCAGTACATCCATAAATTCAGTATCAAAGAGTTGGAGAATTAGTAACATGAAGCACTGTTTACAACCTTATCAAATTCATCAAGCTTCTTTACACCATCAGCTATCGCTTCCTGATTTTTCTCATCCCACCTCTTCTTTCTTTCTTTCTGTAAAGGAAAGTTCTCATAAACTTATTATTAAAGAATTTGGATATGAAAATCTGTTAAGAAGTGATCTCTAAGTGGGCATCCAGAATTCAAAGTATCTATGAAATCAGACATGGTGGAAAGCCTTACCTTTAAACGAGAAGTCAATGTGTCTGTAAAAAGCTCGTACACTAATTTATAGCCAACATGCCATTCCCCAGAAGGGTTATCCCACGCAGGATTTACAACAAGAGAGGCCCCTGAGATAAATTTTTATATTGAAACAGATAATGAGTAGACAAGACAAGGAAAATATTGCTTGTAAGTTACATTCTAACTTGCCTGACAGCAAATGGCATATTTATGCAACAAAAGAAGTTTCATAAAAAGTAGTGAATAAACCAGAGATATATGAAAACAAATGTGTTTAAATAGTACTTTTAAAATTTAGGACATACCTGAGCCTCCACAAATACAACCATCTGCATCAGCTTTTACCACGGTTGAGGTATCAATATCTCCACTCCCAGTACTGAAAAGATGGAAGATTTCTAAGCAATAATATTGCAGACGTATTTTATCCAGAGGAAAGAAATCAAACTGTACCAATCAAGGACATCTAGGATTTTCGGCTTCCCATCAGAGGTCACTTGTAATCCCATGGCAGCTGGATCCACACCGGAATCTATAAAACATGGATAATAGACATATGAGCCGGAAAAATGCAATGTTGATTGACAACCAATTCAGAAGTTCATGTTATAGTGATTCAATAGAACCAAAATATCACATAAACCAATTTTTGTGTCTAAGCTGAATTTCCTAAGTGGACCAAGTAGAAATAAGGTATCTGCGCCAATAATTTAGATAAAAACAAACATGAACTGATGAACAACAATTGGTTTACCATTGACACGGTAATGCCAATAAAACCCATGCAGAAAATAATGTTACTGACAAAAAGTAGGGAACAAGCATTCACCTACATAGTTCGAAATGACTGTTTAAATTAGTCTCTTCATGTTTTACTTTCTTTTCCGTTTTGTGTAAGCTTTTGGCTTGTAATAACAAACATCTTAGTATTAAAGCTAAATATCCCAATATAAAATTATGTTCCTCTTGACATGCAGTTATTAGAAAAACATCAAATCATAAGGCCAAACTCCAAATTCAACCCTAATATTTAAATAGTACACAAATATTGAAATTCCATTAATTGCAAGAATGAGTACAAAGCAGCTTTAATATATCAATCAATTAGCAAGCAGGGATATTGGAATTTAAATTATGCCAAGAATGTTTTAAATTGAGGTAATGGAATTAGTCTCTGTTAAGTGATTTCTTACTTTTAGCTACTCAACAACAGAAGAAACAAAAATTAATAATTTTTTCTTTGTTATATATTTCTCGGATTAAATACACTTTTCCCCACTCTATTGGGGTCGGTTTACAAATGCATCACTGAACTACTTTTTTTTACAATTGACTCATTTAATTTCAAATAGTTATCAACTCGTTACAAAATCCGTTAGAACATCCACGTACTTTTAAATCAATATTCACGTCGGCGACTTCATGTGCTATCATCCTAGTTGTTGTCACATTGGAAATTAAATGAGTTTAACATTATCCACATCAGCTTTTAAATGGATAAATTTTGAATTTGAGTAATGTCTTTAACATTATTCATAACTATTTTCATAATAAGCACAAATTAAAAATTAAAATTCATAAAAATAAACAGAGTACAGTTGATGACGGCTCTCGAAGAACTTCGGATAGGCAAAACCGTCTCCCAGAGCAAAGGGAGCTGAAACGGCGGCTTCAGCGCTTGGTTGATCAGTTGCAAGATAGCTTATGCCGACAGCATGTTCTTGATCTCATCTTCACCAAAGATGGTGTTGTTCGTTTGGTTGCAGATATGTATCTAAGTATGGATGGGTGTATATGGTGTTGTTCGTTTGGGTATATATTTCTTCAGATAGAGTCTCATGCTTTGGTCCGGTAAATCCATGTCTTCTCCCCAATTGGGTTTTTGTTTTCTTTTCCTAATTTGGGTTGTTGTCTTTCCTTGATTTGGTTTTATCTGGTCGAATCTTATATTGGCTTCAAATT
Source organism: Panax japonicus (assembly GCA_020205505.1). Lineage (NCBI taxonomy): Eukaryota > Viridiplantae > Streptophyta > Magnoliopsida > Apiales > Araliaceae > Panax > Panax japonicus. The sequence continues at coordinate 4,165,638 of CM035093.1, read as the reverse complement.
CTTGGGTTATTCTAATAATCAAATTAGATTTGGTTTGGTTTTTGATATTCTCTCCTTTTCGTCGGATTCCATGGTGGTTTCATGTGCTTTGATGGCATTAATCGAATCGGATCCGATTTAAGAGACCAGATCTGGCGTTAGCGACAGAGGAGGAGGTGGTGTTGGAGGTAGAAAAGGGTATAGGCAAGGTGGTGGTGGTGGTGGGTGGAACGGTGGCGGCGGCAGTGGGTGGATGATGGTGACGGCCGATGGAGGTATGTGAGGAAAGTTTTTATTTTTTTTATTTTTTTTCTAAAAAGGAATATGCTAACAATAACAATAACAATAATAACCAATTTCAAAATATTAGATAATTTTATATTTTTAAATTGAACTTAAAATATTTAAAAATAAAAAAATAATATGAATTCATTAATTTTATATAAATATATTTGTAAAAATTATACATTAATATATTTATTATTAATTAATTTAATTATTTGTTATGTACATTAATTTGATTTATATTTTGATTAACTATTTGTTATATAATTGATAATTGTTATGTTTTTTAATAATATCTATCTAAGCATCTAATGTGTCCACCCTAGCATCTAACAACATAAATATTTCGTTAACTTTTAATACTTACGGAAATTTCAATTTTAATAAAAAAAATTATAGGTCAATGAATTGACCCTAAACAAATCAAGTGATCATTTGTAATCCAACGTCCAATAAACGGAGAAAATGTATTTAACACTATATTTCTCCTAATGAAATCCTGATCAGAAAATAGGAGGCGGTGAGGGGAAGTACCGAATATAGCAATAACAACGCCACGGCCGTCGAACTGAGGGTGAGCTTCGACGAACCGATCGGCGGCAATCTCTTTCTTCGGCATGAGAGAAGCTAAAAACGTTGACTCGCTCGGCTTGAAATTACGCAAAGCCCCATTATCTTCACCAGATTTAGAAGATGAACTAAAAGGCATTGCCCTAAATTTATTATTAGTAACACTTTCTCCCTCCGATTTTTCTCTCTCTTGGGTCCAACAACGAGTAGATGAAGAGGAGAGAGACAAGAGGAGAAACTGATTGGAGTTTAGTGAATCTGCACTCATTAAATAACGTACTATTTTGCATACTAAAAAAGGTTAGTTAGGGGTGTTTTAGTAAATTAAATGTATGTTGGCTGTTGCGGCCGATGACGTTGGTGTTGTTAAAGGGTAAGCCTGCCGCGTACCGGAATTTAAGGGATTTGTTACAGAGGATTTGGATTTGATATGTGGGGTCGAGTATTTCTCGTCCGAAATTACCGAGTTTACCCTTGCATGAAATCTATTGCCCAGTAAACTCCTCTAAATTCTTGGGCTCTAAGCTGTTGTTCTGCATCAATACCAAAATATAACAAGCTAACTACCGACTCGTTTTGGTTCATCCAAGTTAATTTGATAGTTTAATTTTGATGATTTGATAGTCTAATTTTAATAATTCGATAGTTTAAAAAATAATTTATATTTTTCTATTTTATTGATTAAAAAAACAAGTTTTTTGAACTTCTTAATCATAAAATTTGAGATTCTAAGTAAGTTTTTTTTTAATTTTACTATTTAGTCCACCCAACTGTCTTTAAAAGAACCGATTTTTACTCTATATTTTACGTAAAAATATAAGTTTTTTATAAATGATATGATAACAAAAGTAATTTAACAATAAACGTTGTGATAACAAAAATCTATCATATAAAAGATGTTCCGTGAGCAAGTGACGGTCAGCGATGTAATTGTGTCGTGCTATTTTTTTTTTTCTTTTATTCCTAAAACGTTAATTATATATTTTTATTTAATCCTTTAAATTCTATAAAAATTATATTTTATTTCATATAATTCATGCGACTGAATATAATTAATTACAAGACAAATTTTGTTTAAGCAAATTAATTTTTATTCACTATTTGTATCAGTGTTTCGATACTATAACATTATTTTTAATTAAATGACTTTCTTATAATACGAGTAAGAAGACTATAAAATCATATATTGTATGGACATTTAAATTAGGTAAAAACTAACAAGTAATAATATACCACCAACAAATTATATTTTCTTTTTTCACAAAAAGAGTAATAATTCACTTTTGAGTTGGTTTTGATTCTTTATAAAAACATAATTCTACTAACGAGTTTATCTACAAGGAAATCCATTGAACTTTATATTAAAGGACTGTTTGTTTTGGACTGAATACATATGAATGGTTGATTGGCTGAATCGATCACCCATTAAGTACGTTTGTTTTGGAAAAAAATCGTCTGAGTAGTTGAATCAGTTAAATAATCGAGTTGAATGGCTAAGTCATTTTTTTAATAAATGGCTGAATGAGCAGTTGAATAAAGTAAAAAAATATTATTAATTATTATATTAAGTAATATCAAATAAATTTACAATAACTTTGAATTTTTCAGATAGGTAAAATAATAAAATTATGTCATTTTGTTAATTATCAAATAACTTTTTTTATTCAAATTTAAATTCATTCATTTTTTATTAAACACTCCCTAAATCAGTTGTGCTGAATTGAAACATTAACACCTATTAAAGTGAAGTATAAAGAATAATAAACTCCTTGCCCCTATTTCCCTATTTATTCCTAAAATATCTTTCATGTTTTTTCTTCCATATTATATTCCTCGTATCCAAATTATTTTGTTTAAATTACACACACCACAAATACTAGTAAATACTAATTCTATGTGTGGATTGTTATAATTAAGGTGGTAATAGAATAATTTATTTTAATTAATTTTAAAAAATTGTGTTTAATTGTTCCGTTTGAATAGAATAACTCATTCTAACAAAATTTCTTAATGGAGATTATCATCAAGAATATCAAAATTATTTATGCTACATTTGTATTGCAAAAATCAACAAAAAAATGAAATGACTCATTCATATAAAATAATAAAAATTCATAAATAAAATGAATCATCCAAATCTCTACTTTATTCATTTCGTTATTTATTACAAACGGACTCAATAGTCCATACACATTAACATCAATACGGGATAAAATTTACACTATTTATTACATAAATATAATATCAAAGATTCAGTGGGAGAGAAAAGTTAGAGTTACAAGCCTCTCATAACTCAATAATAAAAAAATCATAAATTTTTTAGTGCATAACTTCTTTGAATCCATTCTTGCCAAAAAAAGAGAGAGACGAGAATATTAAAAATTTGAGTCAAATATAGACACAAAAAAGTGGTCAGAATCAGAATCAGGAAAGATTGCTTAAAAATTGGGCTGGGCTGGGCTGGGCTGGGTTAAAGTGTTCAGCATATATGGCCAGTAATGCAAAGCCCCATGTACAAGGCGAGGAATTCAATTACCAATATATTACAATTAAATGACAGTAAACTTCTTACTTGTATTCGTAACAGTGAATTGATATTTCTATATATATTTTTGATATTTTTATATGATTTTTTTTTCACATAAATATACAGTATATCTTATTTTCATGTGAAAATAAATCATGTAAAAATATCAAATATATATATATATATAAATAGTGCTCCCCTAAATATACGATGTTATGAAAATATAAAAATAAGGAGATCAATAAAAGAACCAAGAACACAAATAAATTTGAAATAAAAAAATGGCTTGAAACGCGTAGAATCGCTTTCCTAAAAGCAATATTTGCTCCCTTTCCTTCTTGAGATTGATATAGGATGAATGCAAATAGCCTTAGTAGATATGACAAGCCTTGAAAAGTTTTGCATTTAGCAAATAATTAAAAACTTCAAAGTAGGAATATGAGAAAGAAGATTTTGATAATTTTTGAGAGAGAATAAGAGTTTGAACAACAAAAATAAACACATTTAACAATATAAAAATTCATATATCTATAATAGAAAATAACTACTAATAACTACCAACAATTTCTTTTTAATAATTATTTTTAAATAAGAAATATCATTTTCTTATTTGATTAATTTATCACATGTCACAAACTTGATTCTGGATAAATAGGAGGAGAAACAATCGCTAAGTTTTGGCTAATTCTAGATTTTACAAGGGAATATAGTCATGTTCATCCAGTTTGTTTATAAGAAAATGTTATTTCCACAACAAAAATATCGTTATAGATCTTATAGCGACAGTTTTCACCGTCATTATACATTTACAACAACACTTTTATTGTGAAAATAATAAAATATTATAAATTTAACAATTCTCTTATTTCTAATAGAGTAGTAGTACTATTTATTACAAATATTTATACAACCATAAAATATGGTTTCATAAATAGAACTTTTAAGTTCTACACCAAATCCCGCGTTTAAACCTTTATTTTGAGAGTACAATAAATTCCTAATCAAAAGTAGAATCATAATTATAATATTAGTAAACTCACATTAATGAATAGATTACAATAATTAATCACTAACCACATATAAAGAATAAAGCAAACTTTACATAATGGAATAAATATGAGAAAATCATACGACTGTATCCCTTATTTTAATGGAACAATTACATATATTATTACATTTTTGAAAATAATTACAAAAATTATACATTCATAAAATAATTACAAAAATACTACACTTCATCATTTTTATTTTCAATACTAATACAATTTAAAGTCCTTAAATTAAGGAATTAATATTAATGGGCAAACTAGTTTCCATCTTCCTTCAGTCTCTCTCTTTTCCATTAATATTTCTCTCTCTTCTCCCTTGCTACTTCTCTCTCTCTTATTACTTTTCTCTCTCATCTCGAAGCCACTCGTCGTCGTCCTCTTCCGCCGCCGCCGCCGCAACACCAGTCTGTCAACTCGTCGTCGTCCTCTTCTTCTTCATCTACTGATATTTCTTTTTCTTCTTTTTGTATTGATATTTCTACTGGTATTTCTTCTTTTTCTTCATCTTCATCATTAATTAATTAGTCTTCTTTTTTTCTATTAATTAGGGCTGATATTTTTATTTATTTTTTTATTTTTTTTGTACTGATATTTCTACTAATATTTCATTTTTTTTCTACTGATTAGTCTTTTTTTATTGGTGGCGTAAATTAATTAGTTAATTAGTTTTTGATTATTTTTTAATTTACTTTTGTTGCACTTGCTGATTCACAGGTTGTTCATTTTAGTGAAAAGAAGGTTTTGGATAAGAAAGCATACATGTTATTCTATTATCATATAATTTTTAAAGGTGTGTTCATTTAAATTTTGTTGTTGTTACTATCATATAATTGTTTATTTACTTCTGCATTATGTTTTGGTTACTGTTAATTTATGATTCGGATAACATTTTTGTTACCTTGATTTGGTATTTGGGTTACTTTTTTATGTTGTTATGGTTACCATGTATTTGCTTAGTATACATGGTTGACTAAACTGGTTTTGGTGTACATGTTGTTTATGTATTGGTTACCATTAATATATGTTTTGGTTACTAACATATAACTGTTTGGTTTTTTTCATTAGTATATTTTTTGTTACTTTTAGCTTATGATTTGGATACCATTCCTTTTCTCTCAATTGGGATTTTGGTTAATTTTTTATATTGTTTTGGTTACAATGTATTGGTTGACTAAACTGGGTTTGGTCTATATGTTGTTTATGTGTTGGTTACCATTAAAACATGGTTTGGTTACTAACATATAACTGTTTGGTTACTTCTTTAGTATATTTTTTGGTATACATGTTTTGTTTACTACATAAAATAGTTTGTACTACATGTTGTTTATATTTTGGTTATCATTAGATTATAGAATATAACTTTTTGGTTACTGTTTTATTATGGTATGGTTAATGTTATATTATGATATGATAACTATTATTGTGCAGTCAATTTAGGACGTTGGTTATTTGTTATAGTCTGTTTTGGCTACTGTGTAAGTGTTATATTATATTTTGGTTAGTATGCTCTTATTTGTTAATTACTATGTAAATGTTTATGATATAGATATTGTTTATATCTGGTTACTAATGACTGTGTAAATCTGATTTTGTTTATTTGCAGTTATGAGATCTTTACTATGAAGAATGTAATTCATTGGAAAAGTTATATATTGGTGACATGGAAGTCCCCAGCATTATTACCAAGAAATTGAACTCAAGTCAGTTGGAGAAGTTTAAGGCATCATTAGTTTGTGGATGTATTATTTTTGTAAATAATAAACCCAAGTCATAATAAATCATGTATTTGTTTAGTATACATTGATGTGTTATTTTTGTAAAGTCCTTCAAACATAACCATTTGTTATGGTTAGTGAGTATGTAATGTTTATTAGAGCTTACGTAAATGGAATTACATATTTGATTGTATAATTAATTATTTGACATTATTTGTTGGTTCGTATTAAGTTGTTTCTCATACAATGTTTGAAAGGTGCAGTTGGTAACCAAACATGCATAAAAGGGTAACCATTTTATTTTTTTATAGTTGCCAGATATTTACAAGCTTGTATCAGGACATATATCAAATGTTAAATGTGCATGTGAGAGTATACATGGGTTGCCTAAACTGGATTGGATATACAGGTTGTTTCTGTTTTGGTTACCATTAAAACATGTTCTGGTTACTTTTCATATAACTATTTGGTTACTTCTTTATTTTGTTTTAGTTACTGTTACCTTATGGCGTGGCTACTATTATTGTGCCCTCGATGTGGGATTTTGGTTACTATTATTTTTATTCTGGTTAATATGTAATTGTTTAGTATACATGGATTGCCTAAACTGAGTTTCATTACATGATATTTATGTTTTGGTTACCATTAAAACTTGTTCTGGTTACTATCATATAATTATAAGGTTACTATTTTATTATGTTACATTATGGTTACTGTTATTAGTAACCAGATAGTTACAAGCTTGTATCAAGACAAACATCAATTGTTAAATGTACATGTGAGAGTTTTCATTTATATATATGATTATTTATAGATCTCATATTAAAATAAAAATAGTTTGAGAGGTGCAGTTGGTATCCAAACATGCATATATGGGTAACAATTTTAGTTTTTATTAGTAACCAAATAATTAAAAACTTATATCAGAACAATTATCAAGTGCTTAATGTACATGTGAGGGTTTTCATTTATTTATCTAGCTGATGGATACTTTTAAATTACGTAGTTATAAAAATTATTTGGAAATGGTCCATGCCAGTTGGTAACTAAATATGAATATAGAGGTAACCATTTTATTTTGGATGGGGTAACCAAATTTATATAAAAATGTTTTAAAACAGTTATCAATTGTTCAATGTATATGTTTACTTTATATTGATAACTCATGATGGAATCAAAAATTAAAATATTTATCAACATCAATTTTGGTTATTGTACACCATAAAAAATGTTTACCAACCATGTGGTTAATAGTTACTAGCAGTAAACAATTATATATTCCTGTAAACAATTAAATTTGTTGTATTGGTTACTGTCAGTCTCTATTGTCTAACAACTGAATAAACATTGTAAAGTAACCAAATCAATATTAGACAGTAACTAAATTATATAATCTTAGTAACCAAAATATAAACCACATTTTTACATACAATTTTGAAGGCCTAGATGATGGAATTTGACTAAAAACCCTGCAGTTCACTAGCAAAGCTTGCGACTTTTGATCGTTGACCCGTATGCAATGAAATTAGGTTCTGAAAACGCCAAAATCTGACACTCCAAACTTGACATAAATTGTCAAATTGTCACTGCAACCAAATAAACATTATGTTGTAACAAATTAAATAGTATACAACAACCAATATATATAATCAGATTAGCAGTTGTATAAAGGTAATCAGATTAGTAGTTTGTACTTCACGAACATTCGGATCTGTTATCACATGATCATATCGTTCTTCTGTGTATGATCTGTCATGTTGTCTGTCTTGTTGTTGTTCAATAATTTCCACTGCAATGTGATCAGCATATTGCGTTCCAATTTGACAATCGTGCGTTGGTAGTTGAACTAGTGTTGAATTCCCTTGTGTTGATCTGATTGGCGTTACATTGTGAATTATAGTTTCCTCTAGATTTGTCAAGTTTTGTAATATTGTTGTACGTCCCCTTCTGTGTTCAGTTTCTATAATCACTAGGAATTTACCTTGCTCTTCAGATTTTCTACTGACTTCAATAAAGAATCTTAAGGTTGCTTCATCTGATATACTGATCGCTGGAATATCGTTTCTAATCTGGAATTTGATTGACAATGTTGTTGCATTTGTGTCTAGCCGTAATGCACTGCATATCATGTTTTGAAAAACTGTGAACGAACAATTTGATGGAACTAGTATGCCTGTAACTTCAAATTTGGTGTATTGATTACTTTCAGTCCATGTGCCGTTGAAATAAAGTAAAACTGGAATCATCTCCATTGTCTGTCAACAGAATAAGTATTTATAAGTAACTAAATCAATGATAGCTAGTAACCAAACTACATGATGTTGGTAACCAAAACATAAAATACATTTGTAAATTAATCTTACAATAGTAATAATCAGTATATTTATTTTTGTTACCAATTACATTATATCAGTTGTATGCAGGTAACCAATGTAGTCAATAAGTAACCAACATATTAAAACAAACCAAACTCTTGACGACATTATACATTAATCATGACAACATTACTCAGTAACCAAATCCATTTTAGATTGTAACAAAATTAACAAAGTCAGCACTATAATTAGTAATTAGTGTAACCAATTTAGCACTATAATTAGTAACTAACTGCATTTTAGACTGTAACTAAAGTAACCAGATCAACATTTACTCAGTAACCAAGTCATCACTATAATTTTACACAGTGACCAAGTCTGCATTAGTCAGTAACCATTATAGTTTTACACAATAAGTAAGTCAGCGTTAGTTAGTAATCAAAATAATGTTACATAGTAACCAAATCAGCAGTAGGCAATAAATAATTCAGTATCAATTAGTAATTTGATGCAGTAACAAAGACAACATTAATCAGTAACTAAGACAGCAATAGACATTTTAATGTTTCGCATTAACCAAAACAGAATAGTAAGTAACCAATTCAACATTAGACGGTAACAAATAAAAATTAGTAAGTAACCAAGTCATCATTTTCAATAACCAATCAGCATTGTTCAGTAATATTATTCATTAATCATTATAATATCACACACAACCAACTCAGCAATATACAGTAACCATATAATGTTACATAGTAACCGAATCAGCATTAATTAGTAACCAATATATTGTTACACATAATCCAATACATCATTCTATAGTAACCAAGACAACATTAGACAGTATCCAAAAAAATATTAGAGAGTAACCAACAGTTGCATGAAGGTAACCAAATTATTTGACGAGTAACCATTAATATAAAAAAAATCAGTAGAACTCATTTAAAAATTATAAATCTATCAAATAAACATTATTTAGCAAATAAATACACAATAAACAGTAACCAATTTATATATATTTAGTAATCATAATAGAAAACATATCAATGAATCAACAAATCGTTACAAAAATTTGTAGTAACCATTTTAAATTGTGAAAAAACTTAAGAAAAGGTTAGCAATATAGGAATTCGTAAAAAACAGAGGTAACTATATGCATATGAATTTTAAACTCGCATACCTAAGTATTCAGATTTTTAGTGAAGTTGTTGCGTTTTGGTTACTGAACTTCAACAATCACGGTAGTTCGATTGTTTTTGGTTACTGAAATTGAAGTCGTTGTTGATTTTGTATGCTATTTTGTGATCTCAACTTACAGTCGCGATGAAGCCTTCTTCGATCTCAGTGGTGTGTCGCGTCAAAAGAATTGGATTTCTCCGATTTCAAAGATGAATGTTATGTTCAGTAGCTTGATTCTAGGAGCGGTTGGAGTTGAGAGAGTCGGTAACTGACATATAGGAGCTTGATTCTAGGAGCGGTTGATCCGTAACTTTAGCATGCCTAATATTATGTTGGCGTTATTTTTGTAATTATGTTGTTTATGTTTTATTTTTGTAAAAACTTTCTATATGTTGTATATTAGTGTTAAGGACTTTATTTTAATTTACCGGCGAGATCCAGTCCGTCTAAATTAGTATTTGTATTTTGTTGTATCTCATATTCTCTCACTCAATCATCTTAAACTCAAAATTCCTGACTAATTTGAACTGCTTACCCAAGTTGTTCCCTAAAATTCTTAACCACTGACTAAATTATTAATTTATTATCATTCGATTTTCCTTGTCCTTTTAATACCTGGTTGGTGTTAGGTTTATTCAACCATGAAAATATAGCGAAAGATGAAGAGAAGAAATGAAGCTCTAAATTATTATTGATCAAAGTTCCGTATTACAATCTATCTATTACAATATTACTTCACTTGTATATATATATATATATATATATATATATATATATATATATATATATATATATATATATACTAGTACAATTGTCACTCTTAGGTACACTAAAATACACTAAGGTAATACGGTCAAGTCCATACACCTTTGTTATTAGCTGTCACTAATAAGGCATCAACTATTTTGTTCCTGAGCACCAGTGCAGGTGTAATATCTGTTGCTGCTGTAGTTGCTATTGTTGTTGTATTTGTTGTTGTAGTATGTGTATTACTCCCCCCACAAGTTGAAGGCATACATGGGTCATGTAAGCCCAACTTGGAACTTAAAAACCAATGACTGGTACCGCCTAACGCTTTAGTCAATAAATCAACAACTTGATCTTTAGAAGAAATCTTAAGAGGTTGAATAATACCTGCTTGCACATTTTCCCTGACAAAATGACAATCAATTTCTATATGTTTGGTGCGAGCATGATAAACAGGTTTAGCTGCAATGTCCATGGCTGCCTTATTGTCACAGAATATAGGAGTAAGGCCAGAAGTGGGGACTTGTAAGTCTTGTAATAAGCTATGCAACCATAAAACTTCACAAGTAGTAGTAGCAAATGCATGATATTCAGCTTCAGCTAAACTTCTAGAAGTAACAGATTGTTTTTTAGATTGCCAAGAAATGAGAGAAGGACCTAACATAAGGCAAAACCCAGTAACAAATCTGCGACTGATGGGACAACCTCCCCAATCACTGTCACAAAATCCCTTTAAAACCAGATCATTATCTGCAGAAAAGAAAAGTCCTTGTCCAGCTGTACATTTTAGATACCTTAGGACTCTATAAACAGCTTCAAGATGTTTTTGTCTAGGTGTTTGCATGAACTGGCCTAGTAATTGAACTTGATAGCTTATATCTAGTCTGGTAAATGTGAGATACAAGAGTTTACCCACATAACTTCTATAATCAGATGGATTAGACATAAGCTCTCCAAAAAAGTATTATCATGAAGTTTGATGTGTTGATCAAGTGGAATAGTAAGTGGCTTGGCATTCAACAAATTTGTATATTGTAAAAGATCTAAAATAAACTTCCTCTGACTAATAAAGATTCCAGCCTTAGATCTGCTGACTTCTAATCCCAAGTAATACTTTGTTTCTCCAAGATCCTTAATACTAAATTTAGTGTCCAACATGACTTTAAGAGGAGCAACCATAAAAGTATCATTTCCAGTAATGAGAATATCATCAACATAAACCACAACTACTGTAAACAATTCATCTTTGTGATGTGTAAATAAAGAATAATCTGCTTTGCAATGAGAAAACCCAGCTTGAATAAGAAAAGTAGTTAGCTTAGCAAACCATTGTCTGGAAGCTTGTTTCAATTTATATAAAGACTTCTTTAATTTGCACACAACTCTGTTGGAGTTTGATGGAAGAATATACCCTTGAGGTAAATCCATATACACTTCATCTAGTAAATCTCGATGTAAAAAAACATTGTTGACATCTAATTGATGAACAACCCACTGTTTAGCTGCTACAATAGCTAATAGACATTTAACTGTGACCATTTTTGCCACAGGTGTAAAAGTTTCATGATAATCCACCCCTTCCTTTTATGTATAACCTTTAGCCACCAAACGAGCCTTATATCTCTCAATGTGTCCATTAGCATGATACTTGACCTGTAAACCCATTTACACCCAACTGTTTGCTTGTCAATAGGTAAATCTACCAACTCCCAGGTATGATTAGATTCAAGAGCATCAAGCTCTTTATTCATAGATGTGATCCATTGTGGATCCTTAGTAACTTGGGAAAAGTAAACAGGTTCCTTAACAGATGCTAGATTAACAATGAAATATTGATATGAAGGTGCAAAATTGGAATAAGATAAGTAATGGGCAAGATGATGTTTAGAATGAACAGTTGATACATTAGAAGTAGAGACACCAGAAGTATGTGTAGTAGGAATATCATAATCATGCCACCAAGATGGTCTCTGTTTATTTCTAAAAGATTGTCTAAGTATTGGTTGAGGAGAAACAATTGGTAAAGGCTCAACAAATGAATAAACTTCACTGTTATTATTATTACTTTCTTCATGATTAGAAACTGAAACAGGATCAGATTGGGCCGGTGTTGGGTAAAATCTATATACGCACAACACGCAAGTATACGTGGTCAACAAGTAATAAAGTGATAAGTTGAGTATCGTTCCCACAGAGAATTATTTAATAAAAATCACCAAGTACTAACCCGTAACCAACTCAATCTTATTTAAACAAATGAATTTAATGTTATAAATTAAAATATTTAACTAAACTAATTCTAATTACACTAATTAAAAATCAGATTATGGAGAATTAAGATCACAACTTCACTTATTGCTTCATTTAGGTTAACACACTTCTCATAAATTATTATCTATCCCAAATTGTTAATCAAGAACACGAAAGTAGTATTAACCACCTCTCGATGCACTAATATCGTATTAACGTCAATCCACAATTAAGATAGAAATCCGTTAAACACCTTAACCAACTAACTCACTATATCTCTATGTGAATTACAATTGAAGAAAGTTGAAGAACAAGTTCTCTATAAGATTACATGCGGCATCAAGCATATCTCTACCTTAACACTCATCAAGTTTAAGCTACTAACAAAATCCTGAACACATGCTATCATGATTAGATCTAAATCTATACTTCATCTCTCGAGTTCATATAGATTATCACGGTAATTGATGGCCAAGCAATTAAACAATTAATTCCAAATCATAATAGACAATCCTCACAATAGAAAATACTAATTGATATTGAAGCATATTAAAATAAACTACACAATAAGATCCATTGTAATCTCAAACAAAGAATTAGTTCATGATTATTGAATTTAAACTAAGAATCCACAATTGAATAATCATTAAAAGATAAAGATGAGAAGAAGATGAGAAGAAATAATCTATTGTCAGTAGACTTGACGCTCCCTCCTTGCTCCTACTTTGAACCTTCAATGGTCTCCAAGTTGCTTCAATCTCCAAATCTAATTAGAACTAGGGTTATGTTCTAATCTAAATGAGTGTTTTATCTAGTCTAATCTATGTAATCTCTAAGCTAAGCTATGTAATCACTAAGCTAAGCTATGTAATCTCCCTTATTTTATGCCTTACATCATGTATTTATAGGTTACAAGTCTAATTTTTAGCTTAGGAACAAACCCAATCCAATTTGGAGTCAAAAAAGTGTCAAAATTCGCCCAAAACGCAAAAACTCTGCTTCCTAGCGCCTAGGCGCTTGATTTTGGCCTGTCTGGAGCGCCTAGGCGCTTGGGCTGAATGATGTTACTGACTTTGAGCACCTAGGCGCTTGAATTAGGCATGTATGGAGCGCCTAGGCGCTTGGCCCTTTTTTCAACATTTTCTGCTCCGACGTCCTTTGGGAAAATGGCCATAACTTCTTCGTTCGAACTCCGATTTAGATGATTCAAGATGTTCTGGAAAGAGGAAAAGTAGATCTACAACTTTCATTCTTGAAGTTTTGTGAAATAATATCCGGAGCTATAGTCAAATTGGCTCTGAAGTGACTGCTGTGTAAATGGCAAGCCAAAAACTCGAATCTAGCCACCCCAAACATCGATCTAAGTAACTTTTGTCCTAATTCCTACAAAACAATATAAAACATGCATGAATAGACACAAACACATAAAAACATCCTACAAGACTTGAAAACAACAATAAATTAAGCTTGAATGTATCCAATTCATGTGTATAAAACTCACTCATCAGCCGGAGAAGAATAATTTTGTTCATAATGACTAGAATGAAGCCATGGTAAAAAATGATGAGTATCCTGAGAATTTTGAGATGGCTGTTCTAGAAATGGAAATATAGTTTCATGAAAAACTACACTGCGAGAGATAAGAATTTGTAAACCTTATAACCCTTTCTACCATGTGGATACCCAAGGAAAACACTCCTAATAGCTCTGGGTGCAAACTTGTTTCCAGAATGAATTGAGGCATAACATAAGCATCCAAAAACATTTAAATGATCATAATTGGGTGATTGAAGAAATAAAATTTCATGAGGAGTTTTATACCTTAACACAGGTGTGGGCAATCTGTTTAAGATGTAAGTGGCAGTGAGTAAACATTACCCCCAATACTGAATAGGTAGACCAGCATGAAACCTCAAAGCTCTAGCTATCTCTAAAAGATGTTTGTGTTTTCTTTCCACTCTCCCATTTTGTTGAGGATTATCTACACAAGTACTTTGATGAATAACACCATGAGATGCCAGAAAAGGAGAAAGATGCTTATTAAAAAACTCACTTCCATTATCAGTTCTGAAGATTTTAACTGTGGTATGAAATTGATTCTTAACATATGAGAAAAAATCAACAAGAATCTGAAACACATGTTGTTTTGTGGACATTAAAAAAGTCCACGTGGCTCTAGAATGATCATCTACTATAGTGAGGAAATATTTGCAACCTCTTGTTGTCTCAAAAGCATATGGCCCCCAAACATCAATATGTAACAATTGAAAAACAAAAGTAGCATAACTTGTACTAGATTTAGGAAATGAAAGTTTACATTGTTTGGAAATAGGACATATAGGACATGTCTTATTACAAGTTGCAGAAACAGAAGATGTGATACATGGAATTTTATGAAGAACTGTATTTGAGGCATGCCCAATGTAAGACCCCAAATTATTATTAATGAAATTTAATTTCCTCTATTTATTATGTTGAAATAGTAAGGGTTGATTTGATTAATGTGGTGAGTTATAGGTAAAATGCGCAATTATTTCAAACAAACAAGTGGTTTTAAAATATTCATTTTATCGGAGAATATTCGTTTGGTCGTGGAATATTCTTAGTGTCGGGGAATATTCGTACGATGACGCAGCCTTGTGTGGGCCCCATAACGAAAATTGATTGGATGAAGAAAACGACAAGAATAAGTTGTTTATAAATAACGGCGTAGTTGTTACCGTTAATACTGTTGGAATACCCGGTGGTTAAAACACAGTAGCACACGGTGTTGCACCAATTATTGATTCTTACGTAAAAAGACACTACTCAATAATTGTTACAGTAATTACTGTTCAGTATTTTATTTTATTGATTTAATAATTGTTGCGTTGATATTTTATATTACTGTTGTTTCAATAATTGTCACTACATAATATTTTCCATTATTGGAGCAATAATTCATAATATCTAAATAATATTATTAGATAACATTATTGACAATGTCTAGAAAGTTTTGTCTAAGGAGAGGTTTGGTCATCTAATTACGTGTCAGTAAGGAGAAATCCTTATTGGAAATGTCTCCTCTTTCCTGGGAACTGCCTAGTTGTCAGTATTGTGATTCTGTAATATTATTTGTGAATAATTAATTATTAATTTATATGATGATGAAAATATTAATTTTATATGGATATAGACGGAGAAAATTTTTAATGTGACAATTGTTGAAAATTAATATGTTATCTTTTTCTAATAAAATAATTTATTTAAATATATTATTTTAATAATATAATAATGGTGATATTTTTACAATGAATGTGGAATATATGAGTATATGAGGAGGAAAAGTATTTTTGTGGCATTAAATGATTAACACATGTTTTGTGTGTCGATGGACCCCATTTCTTGACTGAAATTTGATTATAGCCTGTAAAATCGCCCGATTATGGATTTCGGTCAATTTCTGTTTGGAATTTAGAAAAACTTTCTTCTGTAAAGTTGTAGAGAATGAAATTTCCTATAGAAAGGACATTTAGTTCGAATTTTTCTGATAAAAGGGCTATTTTTTGTGAATTATTGAAGTTCTAAAGTTCCGAAATAATTGATTTTTGGAAGTTTTAATTATTTTTTTAAAGAAAAACGTTTTTTTACATTTTGTGGCCTCATTAAACATGTGATAAGTTGCTGAATTCAGATTCTTGGTGTGCTAAGGAAATTTGTATAAATATATTATTATTTTATTAAATTTTCTGCTTTGTTGTTCTAAGCAATTTCCTATAAATAGGGTGCTTAGGTTAGAATTGAAAATCACACCAGAAACTAAAATCTTCTCTCTCTTTCTCTCTCGATATATTGAGTGTATTCTTGTAAGTATTTTGATACCTTGAGTGTTGCTATACGGTGCAAGTTTTCTTCAGCACTATATCTAGTATTTCCGTCAGGAGTACCGTCTTTTCGAGGTAAGGGATGTTATTTTTTTAAAAAATAATATTATTTATTTCAATATCATTATACCGGAAAATTGGTAAGATTTTTCTTGTGAAATTCTGATCTTTTTATGTCAGAGTTACTATTCACAAGTTACTATTCATGAGTACTATTCACGAAGCATGATAATTTTTCTTATGAAATTCTTGTCTTTTAGTGTCGGGGTTACTATTCACGTATACGACACTATTCACAAAAAAAATAAATTTTCATTTTTTGTCCAAGATATCTATTATGGATACTAGCTTTGATTGTATCCATGTTTTGATCATTCTTGAATTTTACTCCACTATGATTATTTATGAAGTATTTTTGAACTCGGTTTGGTTAAAGTACGAATCCTTAATATTTGTTCTTTTGTTTCACTGAATTCGTTTTCTGTAAAATATTTTTCATCATCCTCAGTCCTAAATGATGACATGTTGTTGAATATCTTTGGACTGTAATGCAAAGATGGTTGATTTTATTATGAATATCTTTGGCCCGTAGTGCAAAGATGTACAGGTGTTGAGATGAACATGACCCACTGATGAATATCTTTGGCCTATAGTGCAAAGATGTACAGGTGTTGAGATAAATATGACCGACTGATGAATATCTTTGGCCTGTAGTGCAAAGATGAATATTGATTGATGTTACAGGGATAAAATATCGATGATGAATTTTTAAATTCATAGATGATAGTAGATTTCATTCTCTACTTAACTCTTCTAATGAATTGTTGTTTCCGTTACAGTTGTTGATCTAAAACTTGTTGTCTGTTGTATTCTATTAGATTTTTTCCCTGTTAAAGACTAACGATAATTTGTTGTACATTATCTTAGTCATAAAATTTTTTACTGGGCTAGTTGAGCTCACCCTTTTCCTTTTTGTTTCATTTTTCTTCTCAGGAGGCGAGAATATAACAGGAACTAGTCGGGGTGTGGAGTGATGGTTCAAGATAGTTGTTTTAGTAGTCCTCACTATTCTATAGAATAGTGTATCAATAATTATAATGAAGAATTTATTTGGGTATGGATATTGTCTAGAAGACAATATTTGTATTTAAACTCACAGTATATATGTTGTCGTATTTTGCACGACAAATGTATTAATAAAGTTGTAGTTGTTTCTATACCATGTATTTGACGACTCAAAATGGGTTAGATGGAATGGACCTATTTTGGGGGCGTCACACCCAAGCCTCATGTGCCATAAAGCACTGGAAGTAACAGAATTAACTGCTTTATTTATGGTATTAGAAGTAACAGAAGGCTGAACAAAAGTAAGACTATCAACTGCATCAGTGGTCACATTAGATTGAGGAATATGCAGATGATATAAACCACCATGCTCCTTACCAATGGCCAGAATTGTCATCTGGTTCTGGGCCTGAAAAAGGCATTTATGTGAATGAAATTGAATTGAACAATTTGAGTCTTTTGTTAACTTAGTTACGGATAACAAATTATAGTTGAAATTTGGAACAAAAAGGACATTGTGTAAGGTTAATTTGGGTGTCAAAATAACAGTACCAATCTTGTTCACAGGAATAGTATTACCATTTGGCAAGACAATATGAATTGATTGTAACAAGGTTTTAACATCATGCATAAGTTCTAACTGTGTACACATATGATCTGTTGCCCCTGTATCAATAATCCAAGAAAATCTGTTGTTGTTGCTGTAAGAAAGCATAGAATAAACCATACCTGCAACATGATCTTCTGGTGATTTAACACATTTATTAAGCATGAACATATTCATCATGTGATTCATTTGAGCCAAATGATTCTGCATCTGTTCCATTGAGACATGAGTATCTATAGATTGATGACCAGACATTAAATGAGCTTCTGGTACAGTGCCTATGTTAGCTTGAAAAGGAAATCCAGAATGAGAACCCATATTAGGCTGAGAGTTTGGTTGAAAATTAGATGTGGATGTCATGTTTGCATTGCTTGTATATTGTTTTCCTTTGGGAAAAGGCCTAAAATTATGGCCATTATTACCATTAAAATTCCCTTTCTTCTTCTTTGGATATCCATTCAATTTGAAACAAGTTTCTTTGACATGATTGTCCCCATTACAATAAGTACATTTAAGAGGTTGCCTAGCAAAAGTGTCTTGTTTTCCATGATTCACATGTTGTGCAGGAAACTGAGTAGTACCAGAAAACTTCTTTGCATTATCATGAATTGTACTAGTAAACAGGCCAATACTTTCAGTAGGAGTCACATATCCTTGTCTAGCCTTTTATCCTGTTTAATAAAGGCAAAAGTGTGAGATATAGTAGGTAAGGGAGACATTATCAGAATTTGTCCTCTAATAGTAGAGTAATTTTTATGTAATCCCATTAGAAATTGTAACAATTTCCTTCTCTGTTCCCTTTCTTCTTGCACCTTATGTGCTCCACAAACACAAACAACAGTAGGCTCTAAAGCTGTATATTCATCCCACAAGTTCTTAAGTTTGTGATAATAGATTTCAACAGATTTATCTCCTTGTTCTAAAATATGAGTATCCTTCAAAATTTGATAAATTCTGTGGCCATTAATGCCTGAAAACCTTTCATTCAGTTCATTCCAAACCTCATAAGCTGAGTTCACAAAATTCATGCCATCACTAATATCATCATTTACAGTATTCAAAATCCAGGTTATTACCATATCATTTACTCTTTCCCATTGACCAAACAAAGGAGAATCTACAGTAGGTTTTGGATAACTTCCATTAACTAAAACAAATTTATTCCTAACACTTAAGGCTATTTGCATAGGCCGTTTCCAAGGAGCAAAATTATCTGCTCATGTGAGCCTTTTAGATATCAAAACTAGTGCCGTGTGATCATTATTATGTAAGAACAAAGGATGAGTATTCGAATCTATTGAAACAGAATCATGACCTGCTTCTGTTTAAGCATTGCTACTGGAGCCTTGTCCATGATGTTGATTAGTTGGAATGTTTGACTGAACCACATTTGCATAGCTCAAATTCACCATAGCTATATAAAATGAAACTAGATCTAGAATCAGATCTAAACAAGAGAGAGAAAAGAAAATAGAAATTTTGATATAGAAAGAATTTGATTCAAAAATTTTGAATGTTATGTACTAATCTTGCAGAGAATCGTGAATAGATCATGATCTGCTTTGATAACATGTTAGGTTTATTCAACCATGAAAATATAACAAAAGATGAAGATAATAAATGAAGCTCTGTATTATTATTGATCAAAGTTCCGTATTACAATCTATCTATTACAATATTACTTCACTTGTATATATACATACTAGTACAACTGGCACTCTTAGGTACACTAAAATACACTAAGGTAATACGGCCAAGTCCATACACCTTTGTTATTAGCTGTCACTAATAAGGCATCAACTATTTTGTTCCTGAGCACCAGTACAGGTGTAATATCTGTTGCTGCTGTAGTTGCTGTTGTTGTTGTATTTGTTGCTATAGTATGTGTATTAGTTGGTATGGTAAGTCTAAAGCCGACAATTACCCACAACCCACTTAAAGTCAAAGATGATCAATACTACTGAAATGAAATACGTAATACTCTGTTTCTGAGTTTTGAACAGAAAAGAAAATAATAGAAAATTTAAATTAGAACAGGAAAAAAATAAAAAATTTAAAGTTTTCATTTGTATTGTTTCTGAGTTTTTAATAGAAAAGAATAAAAAATTTAAAATTGAGGACATGAATTATAATTTAAAATTTATTATATTAAAAGATGAGGATAATATGAGAATTATAAAAATATTACTTATTCCAATTTCTTTTTTGTCTAAATCAGGCCAATTTTGGACGGAGAACTTTGGCAGGAAAAGTGACCAAGTTTTCTATCTATTTTTTTTCTTTTCCGTTTATTAAAAAACTCAGAAACATAAGAATTAAAAAGAAAACTTAAAATTTTCGTCCATTTCTTTTTTTTTTTCATTCTATTTTAAAACTCAGAAACAAAGCACAAGTATATGTAGGTCTGTTCATTTTTTTTCGATTTTTTCGATTTTTTGGTTTTTCGATCCGAACCAGTCGGTTCGGTATAAAAAAGAGCCGGTTCGGTTTGGTACAAAAAAATCGGTATATACCGGTTTTTCGGTACCGGTTTCGGTTCGACGATTTTATGGTTCGGTAAAAATCGAACCGGACCGGTTATACCGGTTTTCTAATTTTTTTTATTAATAATAATAATAAAATAATGATAATAATAATAATAATAATAATAAAATAATGATTATAATAATAAAATAATAATAATAATCAAAAAAAATAATAATAAAAATAATAATTATATTAATTTTCGGTAAAAATCGATACCGAACCGGTACTGCCAATTCGATATACCGGTTCAATCGATACCGATATCGATATCAAAATTTGGACGGTTTCGGTTCGGTACGGGTCGGTAAAAACACCCCTAAGTATATGATACATTATGTGAGTCTTTTTATACGATAGTAGGATTATTTAAGAAAGAAAGGCTTACAACTGTCTACTAACACTGGAAAACTGTAGAAAAGAGAATAAAAAGGAAAGTGAAAGTGAATTCTATACATCTACTTCATTTCTAGCATATGCTTGAAGCTCCTCACAAACTCACTAGCAACCTTTTTCTTTCAGAAAGTAGGAGACCAATAATTTACATAGTTAATGACTTTGCTCAAACCAATCCCATCGTTTTCGATATTTTATCATCAATTCAACAACATCGACCAATTTCATACTCAATTCTTAAAATCTTCAGGAATTCAGTATAATTAATGGAATAATTCTAGATCTTCCTCTCTTTTTTTTTCATGTTTTATGAGATTTTGGTAGCTTGGAATTGATGGGGAGTGAGGTAGTAATTGAGAGAGAAGGTCCGTGTGATGGTGAAAATACGATATTTGTTGCTGTGGGAAAGAATGCGAGGGAAAGCAAGTCGGTTCTTTTGTGGGCGTCGCAGTACTTTGCTGGGAGGAAATTGTGTCTTTTGCATGTTCATCAGCCTGCCCAATTACTCACACTCAGTGAGTTTTCAACTTTAATTTACATATATATGCATATACATACATCTGCATCTGTTATTTTGATTATGAATATTTGGTGAGTTCATTGTATAAAGATTATAGTTGGGTAATTGGGTTTTGTAGAATTGTTGGGTTAGATGTCGCATTTGGCTAATCAAGTTGTTTGTTTGATTGAATAAGTGACAATTCCCTTATTTTTTTTATTCTTGTTTGAAATTTGTTCAGGAAATTCATTATTGGTAAATATTATCAGTTTCTGCTCTGGGTTGAGATGTTCTATTGCAGTATTGGGTAGGAATTTGGATGGAAACAGAATTCTAGTTTGCATTCCTGTCATATTTTTACCCATAGCTTCTGTCAATATTTACATAATCGAAGAATAAAATACTTGTATCAGAACATTATAATAAATTTCTGCATAAATTTCTGCGTGTTACATAAGATACAAAATATTATATTAAAATTCTGGAGGCACTGGGAAATGTAGAATAAGTTGGCTACTAATATTACTGATGCAATGAGTTTGTTTATAAGGGCGATGTTTATTGCTTTTAATCCACTAACATTAAGTTTGAAGGTAAAAAAAATGTAAAAAATTTGAATATAACAAAATGGATGTGCTATGTGTGAGAACATTTCTCTATGCAAGTAATTATTACATTTGTCAGTGCTGCTTGCCTGCTTCCATTTGAAAGATATATGGACTTATGTAAAATTTTCATTCTTTCACTTACCATTTTTGCCTTTCATATGAACTTAACTTTTTCAGTATAGAGTTCTTTGGTACTAGTCCTAATTCCCATACACTTTCTGTTTTGGCTTCTTTAATGCATGAGTATGATTATTGTCTTTGGTTCATCTACAGTTGATGGAAAACTTTCAGCCAGCAAACTGAAACAACAGGCAATTAAGGCTTGCCGAGATCTTGAAAGCCAAAAGATGCACAAACTTCTAAATCAGTACCTTCTCATTCTCGTCCAAGTAGGGGTACTGTTTCTTCCATTTAGCTTCACCATTTTGGCTGTGTTGCTGAGGGTGTTACGGTTGCATTAATTGTGTTATTTATATTATATTCTATCTTTGGGATTTAGGATTGAGTGGTTGACTTGTAAAAGGTTATCGGATTAATGTCATGGTTAGAATTTATATGAAATAATAACTATCACAAAGTTTTGACATTAATTATCACATCTTGCAAGTCCTGCAATACTGTATTAAAGTCTTTTATCCAATTTTTAAATATTAATCTCATTGTGTATTTGCAGATGCAGGCAGGTAAGATGTGGATTGAAATGGAAAACGTTGAGAAAGGAATTGTGCATATTATTGCTCAGCAACACATTAGATGGCTTGTCATGGGAGCGGCAACAGAGAAACACTATTCGAAGTATGAAACATATGTTACAGTTGCCATTTTATCATTGTGATGTTATTGCTGGTAGCATATATGAATATGAATTGTCCAAATGTATTTCTTTATGTTAATGCTAAAAAAAAGTTGATTATGGTGCTTTTAAGAAGGGCTATGAACATGGCCCACTGTTGCCCCACTCATACCACCCAAAATATCTTGTCAAGTATGTAGTTTGCTTCTTTTTTAATTTCTCCTCGTTCCAGATGAAGGAAAGACAAATGATAGACTTCTAGGATATTGAGTGGAGGTATATCGAGAATTATCGATTATATAAGAAACCAAGGAACACGTTAATTAAAGGGTATTAGAGCAGGGCCTTTTGCATGTATACTTCATCATAGTAAAAACTGTATTGCTATTTAATAAAATTGTAGATTTCGTGATATTTTTTTTTCTTTCAATTTTCATAATTGAGTAAAGCTACTAGTATTGTGACACCGCTAACTTGGTGGTGTATTAAAGCGACATATTTTAAACTCTTGACAATTTTACATGATGGCATGATGCAAACTTGACCATTTCTGATTTTCAGTCTTTTCTCCCTATATCAACTGAACCAATCTATCAAGATTGCAGGAACTTGATGGAGCTGAAGTCCAATAAAGCAATCTATGTGTGCAGACAAGCTCCAGTTTATTGTCAGATCTGGTTTGCGTGCAAAGGAGTACTTATTTGTAGCAGGTATGTTGGCCAATGTAAGTACTTTTTTGGTAACTTTATCATGAATATGTTTCTCTTAGGATAGGTAAGAGATAATGTACACTTTCTACTGATGTTGTACATTAGTGTTGGTGTCTTGGTTTTTAGGGGAGTTTTCGCACGGATTTTTCTTCTTTCATTGTAGTTGCTTCCAAGTGGACTTGAGTCTTGAAGTTCATACAAAATAATAAAGAATCCTCTACATACTTTTCTATTCTATTTCTTGGGCTTCATAGCTACCTTGACAGTCCATGTCTCGAAGTTCACTCATCCAATACCCGCTTCAGATTGTACTTTAATTTACTTTTTAATTTCTTAAGGCATCTACTAATACATTATATCGAAGCTCCTGATTTGGAGAAAGAAAAAACATAATAAACCATAAAAAAATTACTTACGATCATAATTAGTAGACATGAAAAGGCATCTCATTTAAGGTATACTAACACAGATCATGTTTCTTTTCACTGAGGAAGGCCTGCTAATATTACTTCTCAGATAGAGAGAATTGGGGACTTGTCTTCTAAAACAAGTACCAGAGAAACAACATTACAACAAAATAATGTAGCAGATGCAGATGAAGATGTCGATGCTTCAGAGTCTTTGGAGCATCTAAATGGCTCAAAAGACGAAGTGGTTGTTACTCTTAAGTCAATCCCCTTGCTGATGGATGAGATGAAAGAAGATGGTTCAACTTTACCCTCACCTCACAAGTCCCATAAACGTCTCTTTCGCTCATCGTCTGCTATGTTGCTGGTATGTAGTACAATTATGAAAAAATAACCTACTTAACCACTGCTGAACTTCTGAGTTTTGAAAGTTGACATCTTATAATTCTTAGGGTCTGAGTATGTGAATAAGAAAGTGACGATGTTAGAAACTTTCCTGTAATAAAGGAGTGAAAGGAACTGTTCTGAGTCTTTTTGTAACTATAGCTACATTTTACTCTGGAGTTGATAGGATAGCTACAATTTTCAGGTTGATCTTAATTATGTCACTTAATATAGTAGTTTTTATCAGAATTTTAAAAATTGCATATCATTCTGTGATTTAGGCAGAAAGACCTCAAGGTCAAGGAACTGGTGACCTATATCATAAATTAGAGCACGCTAGGATACATGCTGAAAATTCAAAGCAGGAAGCGTTCGAAGAGTCGGTGAGACGTTGGAAAGCTGAAGAGGATGCCATGGAGGCCTTACACAAGGTGAGCTTTATCTTTGAAGATTCTCTTCTTATTCTTCTTTCTTTTCCTTTTTTTTTTCTTTTCTCTATTTTTAATATCTTTGTACTCTTTTTTCCCGTTTGCTGCTGCTATGTTTTGTGGGAATTCTGTTGTTCCTAGATAACATATATTTTTCAATAAATATTCTTCTCAGGATGGACATGGCTGTAGATAATTGCATCAACCATGCCTAATGCAGACCATGACTAACCAGTTGAATTGAATGTCTAGTCTTAATGTCGACTTTATAGCTCTCTGAAGCTTTGGCTGTATAGTTGATAATGATGTAAAGCTTCAGACTATGCCATGCCTTTTCTATAATCTAAATCTATCTCACGTTTACAATAAGTTTATAAAAATATCATTATCCTACACTTACAAATGACAGATTGAAGTGAACCGAAAAGATCATCACCTGATTCAACTTTTGCTATAATAAGTTCCCTGACCTTGTAATAGATGTTGTAAACTCGCAATTCTTTACTATGTAGCTTTGCTTGTCACTGTGTTACAGGCTGAAGCATCAAAAAGTATATGCATGAAGGAGACAAACCAAAGAAAAGAATTGGAGGAAATGTTGGCAAAACAAAGGCAAGAATTAGAAAGGATAAAGAATCAGCATGATCGATGCATAAAAGAACTTCAGATGGTCCGGGAGCAGAAGCCAATGCTAGAGAGCCAAATCACCGAGTCCCATCTTTTGGAGAAGGAGTTAGAAGAAAAGATCATTCAAGCCGTTAAACTCCTGATCATATTTAAGGAGAAGCGGGATGAGCTGCAGATAGAACATGAAGAAGCAACTAAGGAAGTTAAGAAACTAAGGAATTTGGTAGAAGAGGACACTATGAATTTAAGCTCGCCACAATTTTTTTCATTCTCTTTCTTGGAGATAATTGAGGCTACTCGGAACTTTGACCCATCCTGGAATATTGGAGATGGGAAATGTGGGTGTGTTTACAAGGGCCTTCTTCGCCATGTGAAGGTTGCTATAAAGATGTTGCCCTCACATGGTTCTCAAAATGATACGGAATTTGAAAATGAGGTAATTTTTCTTCTTCCAGATATCTTGATGTAAATGCATCTGTATTCAATTTCTTGCAAGGTACTTATGTAGGACCATACATTATGGTGGATAATGATTGAGACGTTATACTACAAATTTTCATAAATGACCATAGAAGCTAAAGCTGATAACCTTTTTACTTTGCTTTGAATTAGCTGTACATGTCAATTTTGGTGACTAATAAATATACAGAATGGTGGCATGATATTGTTATTTGTATCGCTAGTATGGGGGGTCTTTACTCGACGATGTGAAGTCCCTTTCAGTTTATTTAGTTTGCCTATTTAAATCAGACATGACCATCTGTTAGTCTGGTAATATTGTTCGGTACTAGCTT